>CM053785.1:1059351404-1059951404 GCA_028749045.1 Cupressus sempervirens | reverse complement strand
AGTTCATGGTACATAGAAAACTCAACATGATATTTGCAACAACATGTATTTCAAATTTTGAGTGGCACACAATAAAATGGCTTCAAAGATTCAAAAGCCCTTTGTGATATATGAAGACTTGGATGACTCTCTCTAAATTGTTTGAACAACATAGTTTGACTTACCTCCAAATAGTGTTTAGGATGTGGCGTGCGGTCTTTGATGCCAATTCTCAACTTTAATAGGTCTTTAGCATTGGGTGATACTCGTGAGCTAGAGTGCCAAAATTGTGTACTTTCTTCCTTCACATCATTGGATAGCTTCTTATGAAAATGTGGAAGTCTCTCATCAAATGCCCATGTTTCACTTTGAAGAGGTTCATCAATTTTCTCTTATCAACTAAGTGCTCTTCTCAAAGTAGTATGATATAGATTCAAATGAATAAAAGTTTGTCTCATATATCTACCCTTTCTCAAATGATGACTTAACAAAGAGGTTGTAATAACCCTTTGAGCAGCTTTGTTATCCTTCTCCCTGCTATTTTTCCCAATGCTATTGAGAGCACTGGAAAGATTCTTCACAATAATGGTATTTCTTTCCAACATTTTATTGACACAAATCTTCAATTTGGAAAGAATAGGTCTCATCTTTTGCATCTTTAATAAGTGCATGAAAAGCTGACATTGCTCTACCACTGTCTTCTTGTCGAAAAACATCTTATATAGTCTTGAAGCCCATAACCGAATGGTTCTTTTTGATTTTTTCCCTTCCAAACTAGTAATAATCATTTCATCAATTTCAATTATCCATTTTGGTGTTTTAGAACCTTCATGTTGATTATAATTAGGAGATATGTAAGGTTCTTGTGCATTAGGTTCCTATGCATTGTCATGTTCGACATGGTCAATTATGCAATTTGCATTATGACCTGGTAGCATTTCATCCTCAAAATTTTCATTCTTTAAAATTTTAATTCCAGAGTTATCATTTTCAATAGGTACATTTTCATTCCCCAATTGTACATATTCATTATCTGACTCTATGATTTCACCTTCGACTAATTCATTGTCAACTTGATTGATATTTAACATACCTTGTATTTTTCTTTAGTGTTCCATTTTGTCCCTTTCCCTAGATGCCACAATATCTTCATTAGATACCTTCCTTTTGCATTTAGCCTTTCAACGACTGCTACTCCCCATTTAGATGACAATATCGAACACCTAGGGTTATATTTTCAAACTTTTTTCTATTGGTTGGGTCCCAAAACATGACTTTTTGTAAAACTCGTGAAAAATAAATCAAAAAGTGATGTTGTGGGGTCTACAAGGATAGGCAATATGTTGGAAAATGATGCCAGTAATATCAGATATTCAATTTGAAATCGGATATCTAATATCAAATTGGATATCTGATTTCAAATCAGATATCTGATATGCTCACAAAAATATTTTGGAGGGAAACTCGAATATGTGAGTTATAGTTTGTGACTTTTCAATTATTTGAGTTATATTACTATGTAAAGATATAACATATAATCTATTAATATATAATAATATATTATGTTATTCTTATTATAATCTATAAATATAATATATATTATTTTAATATTTTATTATTATTTTTTCTATATTTTTATTAAATATAATAGCGTAATATTATATATATATGTTATTAATATATATTATTATAATCTATAATATATTATTTGTTAGGAACCTGTGTGTTCCTTCTGTTTATTTTGTTAGAGTAGTGTTGTTGGACGCATATGCTTTGTAAGTCGTCCCGTGAGTATATTTTATTATCCCACATGCATAGGTAGTATTACTTTTCTAGATCGTACTCAGTATATAAGAATAGGTTGAGGCCCTTGATGGGCACGGACGAATTTATTGTATTGAGCTTGCTCAAAGGAGGTTACCCCCTCGAAGTGGCCTGCGATCAGTAGATTCATTCTGAGTTCTGCTATCACTTTGTATTCTGTTATTTCGAGCATTCTCACGATATTGCTATAAGGAGGTTCTTCACATCTGGTATCAGAGCACTCTCTTGGGCTCGCTGGGTGGAAATTACATCAAATTTTTTTTTTCTGTCGTGGCCTTCAGGTTCCTCTCACTTCTAATATCTCTTGTTATTGCAATAACTCTTTTCAGTTGTTCTGTCTGTGAGTGAATTTTTCTAAGTCGACTATTTTTTAGTCGTAGCTTCCTTGTTTGCTTTCTGTTTCTGCTCATACTTCCGCAGAACGTCTGCAATATCATTTCGCATACTTCCTTCCTTGGTGACCCAACCCCAAATTTTACATATCAAAGCCCTAAATCCCTCATTTATCTAATTTTAGGGTTTGCCCTATCTTTTTCACCTCTCATCCAATCGCCACCAAACTGAGCCACAAGATTCAATTCCTCATTTTGCTCCCTTATCCCTCTTGGACTGTTCGCCTCATTTCGCCTCCCTACCCTTGAAACCCTCATTTTTCTTTTTCCCTTGTCCCTAGATAGTCTCCCACCACCCGTCGAACACCCATTTCCTATATGAGTTTTACCCAAATCCAAGTTTGCCGTAACTAAAAAAGTTTTTGTTTCTCATCTTCTACCCATTCTAAAAAAAAAAAAAAAAAAAAAAAAAAACCTTGCTTTATGGTTGTTATGCGTACAGGAGCAAAAATCATGGAAGAGGAAATTGCATCCCTCAAAACCAAACTTCAAGATCTGGATGACAAAATTCTGGGTCTTAACTTTCAGCAGTCAGCCATGAGCCGAAACCATTCAGGAGATACTGGGTCCTCTTCTGGCAATTTCCGTGGACCAAAGCTTGATTTTCCACGCTTCGATGGTTCTGATCCGACTAGATGGATCTATAGGGCAGAGCAGTATTTCAGCTTGCATAATACTTTGGATAACCACAAAGTCCCCCTTGCATCTTTTCATTTGGAACATGAAGCTCTTCAATGGTTCCGTTGGTACATCAAGGCTAATGTAGGCCCAACGTGGAGAGAATTGTGCACCCTCATTTTGGAGCGCTTTGGCCCTAGTTCCTTTGATGATTTCACAGGAGCACTCACTAAACTGCGTCAAACAGGCACTGTAAGAGAATACCAGACAGAGTTTGAAAAATTAGCTAATTACACAGAGGGCTTGTCTGATGAATTCTTCCGTAGTTGTTTTGTCAGTGGTCTGAAGGATGCACTTCGCTCAGAAGTCAAAATGTTTCGACCTACTACAATGATGGAAGCCCTTGGGTTGGCTAAGTTAGCGGAAGACAAGATTAGTGCTCTACAACGCTCCAGATCTAATTTTGTTCCATTCAGAAATACAGGTTCTCACAACCCTCCAGTCATACCAGCTCCCAGAACTACTCCGATCAAGCACTTGTCTGAAACAGAGATGCGAGTCAGGCGAGACAAAGGGCTTTGTTATAATTGTGATGAGAAATGGTCTCGGGGCCATAGATGTGTTCAGCAAAAGCTCTATCTCTTGGATGTGGATTCTCCACCGGAACTGGAAGAATATGTAGATGCTCAGGAAACAGTGGATGATGAGGTTGAGCCTCACCAGCCTGAACCTCCTTCACCAGAAGCTCCACCTGAGATATCTGTCCATGCTTTGGCAGGAGTCGCTACTCCACAAACCATGCGGGTCCAGGGTTTCTTCAAGAAGATCCCTCTTACTATACTCATTGATTCTGGTAGCACTCATAACTTCATTGATCCACGAATAGCCAAACAGGCTGATTGCTTTATCCATCCCTGCTCTAGCTTTGAAGTCATGATTGCCAATGGGGGCACTTTACCTTGTAAAGGGAAATGTCGCAATGTGCGTCTCTCTATTGGAGATTATAACATGCGCTCTGACATGTTTGCCTTACCCTTAGGTGGCTGTGATGTGGTTTTGGGTGCCCAATGGTTACGCACTCTTGGCCCCATTCTCTGGGATTTTGCTGAACTTTGGATGCAGTTTTCAGCCAAGGGGCACCAACACACTTTGAAAGGCTTACAACCAGGGTCTCTCAGCATCATCAGTTCACACCGTATGGAAAAACTTCTTAAGAAGAATTCACATGGTGTCATCGCTCAGCTCCATTCCATTCAGATGCAGCCATCAACAGTCTCTAGCACTCCTGCCGATCTCCAACACATTTTGGACAAGTATTCTGGTGTATTTGCTGAACCTGTGGGATTACCTCCTTCTCGTCCAGAGGACCACCGTATTCAGCTCCTTCCTGGCAGTGTTCTGCCCAACATCAGGCCCTATCGCTACCCATTTCATCAGAAGACCGAAATCGAGATACTTGTCCGTGACTTACTGAACCAAGGTATTATTCGCCCTAGTACCAGTTCCTTTTCTTCTCTAGTTCTGCTTGTTCGCAAAAAAGATGGGTCATGGTGACTCTGCATTGATTTCCGAGCACTTAATCATCTCACTATAAAGGACAAGTTTCCCATTCCAGTTGTTGATGAACTTCTTGATGAACTTCATGGGGCTCATTTTTTCTCCAAGTTAGATCTTTGTTCTGGGTATCATCAAATTCGGGTTAATGAGGAGGATATACCTAAAACTGCCTTCCGCACACATGATGGTCACTATGAATTTTTAGTCATGCCCTTTGGCCTCACGAATGCTCCTTCAACATTTCAGGCAGTGATGAATAACATATTTCGACCATACCTCCGAAAATTCATTCTGGTCTTCTTTGATGATATCCTCATATATAGCAAAACTTGGGCTGAGCATCTCCATCATCTGGAGCTTGTCTTGCAACTTCTCTCTGATCATCAACTCTGTGTAAAACTATCTAAATGTGTGTTTGGCCAGGAGGAAGTGGAGTATCTCGGGCATATTGTTGCACACCATGGAGTGCGGGTGGATCCTACAAAAATAGATGCCATGAAAACTTGGCCGCATCCTAAAACTCTCAAGAGCCTTCGGGGTTTTTTGGGGTTGACTGGCTACTACCGCAAGTTTGTCAAAGATTACGGGAAAATTGCAGCACCATTGACAGCTCTGTTAAAAAAGGATGCCTTCTCCTGGACCCCTGTTGCTGAGACTGCATTTGAACAACTGAAACAGGCTATGTGCAGTACACCTGTTCTCGCGATGCTAGATTTTTCCAAACCCTTCACTATTGAGAGTGATGCTTGCGGCAATGGATTGGGTGCTGTTCTCCTGCAAGATGACCATCCTATTGCGTTCACTAGCAAAGCCCTCTCTGGTAAGAATCTAGCCCTCTCTACTTATGAAAAAGAAATGATGGCTATTTTGCATGCTGTACAGAAGTGGCGGCCATACCTCTTAGGGAGTCATTTTTGCATCAAAACCGATCACCAAAGTCTGAAATACTTCCTGGAACAACGGGTATCCTCTCCTACACAACATAAATGGGTCAGCAAACTCATGGGGTATGATTATGAGATCACCTACAAGAAGGGTAAGGAGAATATTGTGGCAGATGCTCTTTCTCGCACATTTGATAATCAAGCTTCCCTTTCCGCTATTTCTATGCCCATTCCCAATTGGTTAGCGTCTGTTCAGCAGGGCTATGACAGTGACTCTTCTTTATCTCAAATCATTCACCAGCTAGCCAATAATCCTTCTGCTATACCACATTACTCTTGGGATGGTGCTTCTCTTCGATACAAGGGTCGGCTAGTGCTTCCTCAGAACCCAGCTCTACATCAGGCTATTTTTTATGAACTCCATGCTTCTCCTTCAGCAGGGCACTCAGGCTTCCTCAAAACTTATGAGCGAGCAAGGAGAAACTTCTTTTGGAAAGGGATGAAACAGACGATTCAACAGATGGTGGCTGAATGTGATACTTGCCAACACCACAAGGGTGAAACGACCCTCCTTCCTGGCTTGCTCGAATCATTGCCCATCCCTACACGGATTTGGACTGATATTTCTATGGATTTCATTGAAGGGCTTCCTAAATCCGGTGGCAAGACAGTGATCTTGGTTGTGGTTGATCGTCTCTCGAAATATAGTCATTTTTGTGCCCTCAGCCACCCCTATACTGCCTCCTCTGTTGCACAAATCTTCATGGACCAGATATTTTGTCTTCATGGACTCCCTTCTTCCATTGTCTCTGATCGTGATGCAACTTTTACCAGTCATTTTTGGACTGAACTGTTTCAGAAAACTGGCACCAAACTGAAGATGAGTTCGAGCTATCACCCACAAACTGATGGTCAAACTGAAATTGTCAATAAATGCTTGGAAACTTATCTTCGTTGCTTCACTTCCGAACAGCAACATCAGTGGGCCAAGTGGCTCCCTTTAGCTGAATGGTGGTACAATACCTCTTACCACACTGCCTCTAAAATGACTCCATATGAAGCATTCTATGGTCAGGCACCTCCAGTGCTCCTTCCCTACACTCCCAACAGCTCACCAGTCCAGGCAGTTGACATAGTTCTCCGCAGCAGGGATCAGATTCTTCGTACCTTACAGGATAATCTTCACATGGCCCGTAATCGGATGAAACAGCAAGCAGATCAACACCGTTCTGAGCGCTCATTTCAAGTTGGGGATATGGTTTTTCTTCGTCTACAGCCATACAAACAATCCTCCCTAAAGCTGAAAGGGCGTCATAAGCTGGCCCCAAAATTTTATGGGCCTTATAAGGTTCTGCAGAAGATTGGTTCAGTTGCTTATAAACTGGAACTTCCTCCTTCTTCCCGCATTCATCTAGTCTTTCATGTTTCTTGTCTAAAGAAAGTTCTGGGTACCACTGTCAGAGCACAAACTACTCTCCCTGAAATGGATACGGAAGGATCCATTATCCTGGAGTCGGTGGCAATCATTGACCAGCGCACTCGCCAGCTTCGCTCTCGCTCCATCTCTGAGGTCTTGATTCAGTGGCATGGCATGCAACCAGAGGATGCTACCTGGGAACCCCTTTTTCAGATTCAACAACAATTTCCACACCTTAAGCTTTGAGGACAAAGCTTTTTTCTAAGGGAGAGGGGATGTTAGGAACCTGTGTGTTCCTTCTGTTTATTTTGTTAGAGTAGTGTTGTTGGACGCATATGCTTTGTAAGTCATCCCGTGAGTATATTTTATTATCCCACATGCATAGGTAGTATTACTTTTCTAGATCGTACTCAGTATATAAGAATAGGTTGAGGCCCTTGATGGGCACGGACGAATTTATTGTATTGAGCTTGCTCAAAGGAGGTTACCCCCTCGAAGTGGCCTGCGATCAGTAGATTCATTCTGAGTTCTGCTGTCACTTTGTATTCTGTTATTTCGAGCATTCTCACGATATTGCTATAAGGAGGTTCTTCACATTATTATTATGACCTATGTTAGTAATATATCATAATATATTATGTTATTAGTATTATAATCTATATATATATATATATATATATGTCAAAGGGGGTCATGGGGTGACCTATGACCCCCTTCGACCCATTACATGATGACATATATATTAGAATGCCTCTTATGGGTCGAAGGGGAGGGTGACCTATGATCCCCTTCAACCCATTAAATGATGACATATGTCCGTAGGGGTCCTAGGACCCCTAGGGACATATTAGAATCCTTCCTATGGGTCGAAGGGGGTCAACGATCATAAGTTGACCTATGATTCCCTTCGACCCATTACATGATGACATATGTCCCTAGGGGTCCTAGGACTCCTAGGGACATATTAGAATGCTTTGTATGGGTCGAAGGGGGTCATAGGTTGACCTATGACCCACTTCGACCTACTTCGACCTATTACATATCCATTAAATGATGACATATGTCCCTAGGGGACCTAGGATCCCTAGGGACATGTTAGAATGCTTCATATGGGTTTAAGGGGGTCATGGGGTGACCTATGACCTCCTTCGACCAATTACATGATGAAATATGTCACTAGGGGTCCTAGGACCCCTAGGGACATATTAGAATCCTTCGTATGGGTCGAAGGGGGTGATAGGTCCTTCAACCTATTAAATGACGACATATGTCCCTAAGGGTCCTAAGACCCCTAAGGACATATTAGAATCCTTCGTATGGGTCGAAGGGACAATATTATATTTAATAATTATATTATATTGTATATTTTAATATAATAATAATATATTATTAGATTATATAACAATAATAATCATATATGTTACTAGATTATAGATTTAATAATAATAATAACATTATATATTATTATATAGAATAATTTTGTCATATAATACTACTATATATATATAATAATAATAATCATATATATTACTATAATATAATAATGATTATAATATTAATGTTCACACATTCACAAAATATATTTTCTTCTAAAATTGTCTAAACTTATTCTCTTAAGTTTATTTCCCTTTAAATTTGTCTCCCTCCAAATTAAATTTTTTAAAAAACATCCCTTTTGAAATTTCCCTCTAGAAATGGGTGGGAACTTATTAGGCCTACCCAATCAACCCAAAAAACATGTTTGAAGAGGGTTTCAGTGACACTTAGATTTTGGGTAGCCATCTGACAATGTTATTTTGATCGAAATTGAATGAAACAAAAAAAGGTTTTTTAATAGCACTCTTAAGATTCCATCGATATAATTTCTTTCAAATTCTGAGTTCAATAAGTATTTATTAGTTAATTTTCAATGAAAATTATTGTAAAGTGTTGATTGACATACTGATTGAAAAATAGCTATAACTTTCAAACGGTGTAACATTTTTTAAATCTAAAAGTTGCATCACATTCTATGCTTCGCCTAGTATAAGAAAGAAAAAAAAAATTGGTAAAAATTTCTATTAGTTAAGGTGGTTAGACACAGGAGTTTTTTTTTTCTGAAAAATTTTTGGTAGAAAATTCATGTTTAATTATTTATTTGGAATAAAAATATCAAAAAATATGCATCACATCTGGACATGAGTCTACTTTTTATATCTATAATTATATTTAAAAAAATTATCATTTGATCTTGATTAAGGTGGTTAGACATACACCTACTTTTTATTTTTGCCTTGAAATTTTTGTAGTACTACATTAAAATCTAAACTTTTGACCAATCAATTTTTTTTTCTCCTGATAAGGCCTAGTAGTTTAGAAACTACATTCAATTTCATATAGATTATTTTCTTATAAATTTTTGATATAAAGTCCATAACCACTTTAAAATTATGTGTCAAGTTGACATAACTCTGATTTGTTGATTTTTCACTGCCACTTAAGGCCATGGTTTGGTACACCATGATCCTGCACATACCCTATTCAATAAATTTATGTAAGAGGGTTAGTTGAATGATTATTTAAATAAAGTTAATTAATTCTTTAATTATGTAATTTATGTATTTATTTCTTCGACTATGATATTTCACGAATCTACACTTGATTGTGTTTGTTTAGTGTGCATGACTTATATCCTCGGAAGTGGAACATGGAGTTAGTGATAAAACATTTCATGTTGAGCCAATATTGTCCATGTATGGGCAATGTATCTTTTATTGTTAATTTAATCCTTTGGTAATTGATAAATCTGGATTCATAATACATTATATGATTAAACCTATGAGAAAGTGTGTGCATTTAGGATTCCATAGTTGTCATGAAAATTATTAAATAAATTCCAAGAAATTAGAATTTCTTGATTTATTTGGGTAAGGGTCTAGTTGGTTATTAAGTTATTTTAATAACCTAATTTATAAGTCACTTTCAAAAAGTGATTATATTGGCACAAATGAACTTTGTTGGTTACTTTTACTTTGTTATTTCACACTTAGAGAGAAAATTGCTAAACTCTCTTCATGCCATTTTCTTCTTTTGCTTGTTGGATGAGATTGGCTTGGAGATTGTCAAGAGGTTGGTCTCGTTGGATTTGAAGCAAGTAAATCTTGTTATGCTAAGTGTTTCAATGAAATCCATGGGTTTGCTATTTTATGACATTATTTCTTGTTTTATCCTTTTTGGCTATGAGGTAGGGCCTTCTCATTTTGATGGGTTTGTTTTTTTTAAAATTTCATTGCTTGTTTTTAAATGTTAAGAAGTGGACATCTATTTTTCCCCTTCATTTCTATTCAATCCATTACCTAGTTGGGTGGGTATGAGTATTTTATGTTTTTAGAATGTAGGTTTGGGAGTTTTCCTACTATTATGCTGCTAGATTTCTATGAACTTTCTAGATCCATGATTTTATTTAAAACATGTGATGTTTGGGTGGATTTAGACCAATAGATTTTAATTTCATCATTTTATTTGATGTTTGAATTTAGGGTGTGTAGACACCTAAAAATCTTTTAGAAAATAAAGTATTTTTATTTTTTGAAAAAGTCCCTGATGACATCATCATTTATTAATTAATTAATTATTTAATTTATTTATTTATTTTTATGCCATTAAATCCCTTTATCTTAATTAAAAATATTTAATTAAGGAATCCCTCCCAAAAATGTTTAAATCTTATTTAAACATTATTTCCTTATTTATTAATTATTTAATTAATAAATTGACCAAAAATCTCAAAATAAATAAATAATTTATTTTTTGCCCAAAACTTGGCCAATTTCCTTAAGACCACTAACCTCTTCCAAAATTTTCTAATCCTTCTTTAATTTTGATTAAAGGCTAATCCCATCATTTCCTACCCCTAATCCCAACTCAAAATATTTAATTAAGATTAAATATTAATCCTCATGTTTATTAAAAATATTTTAATAAATATCTCCTCAACCCAAACCCTTGAATAAAAATAAAACTTTATTTATTTCCTAAAAACCTTTTTTATCCTCATCCTAAGAAGTTCTAGACTCTTCTAGAAAGTCTCCATCCTCATCCAAAGCTTAGACTCTTCTAGAAGATGTCAATCCTTATCTTTGACCCTAATCCTAATCCTCCCCCTAACTGTGTCACATTTCCTAAACATGGGTTAAGACTTGCTAACCCAAGCCAAAATCAACAAATATCTCCTCCTTCACCCACCCTCATTAAATGCCATCCACTTGCCCATCTTTAACAAGCCTAATCTAATCTTAACCCAAGCCTAATCCAAGCCTTAATCATTTGCACATTCCTAAGTCAAGCTTAAGACTTTCTTAATCCAACCCAAGTCAAAATATCTCAACTCTCTCACAAATATCCCAACCATAAAATTTTATGAAGCCCACAAAGCCATAAATGACTCTTACAAGATCATTCATTGCTCTTACAAGCCATTATGAGGGTCTTTATGAGCTTTGAGCCTCCTTTGTTGACCCCTCAACCCCTCTTGCTTTAACCAATGATCCTGTGACATGTATCACTCCCTGATTGGCTGTAAGGAAGCACAATCCATGTGCTCTCCTCTCATTCAATCTAAACCTTCCATAAGCTTTCTCCCATCCTTGCATCATAGCCCTTGATCCCTCAAGCCCTTTGCCTATTTAAGGAATCCTCTCCCAAGCCATTTTAACACAATCATCCATAGTAACAAAGTAATGTCATTTTGATCATGAAGTAAAGCCATAATGCCATTTTTGAGAAGCCATTTTACATCAAATCCATTCACCCAAGCCAAAATCCATCAATAACACCATTGAATCCTTTGGCGAATAGAGCATACATCCTATCTAATTAGACAAAGCTACTCAACAAGAGAGCTTCTCATTGAGAGAGCCCATTAATGGCTCATATTCTCAATTGAGAGCTCATCTTAGTCTATCTTGAAGTTACTTTTATTTAGTTTTGTGAATATTTTTGATTTGATATTTAGTGTTCTTTGCATTACTAATCCTCGTATACAGGGTGTTCTTGACATTGTCTTGTTTTGTGTGCCATCTCATTTTCATCTATTTCTCGATTTGGCCTATTTAGAGATTGAATCTTATGGCCCTTTCCTTATCAATTAGGATTGTGTAATTGCAATGGTTATATGTCATTCTAAGGTATTTTATTTCCCAATCCAAACTTGTGTTTCCATATTGGTTTTGGTGGACTTGCAAGTTTTTCTTGATTTCTTGTTAGTGAATTTGAGCCTTTTTGGTGAATTTGTTGGACTCTTTGTCTTGTGAGCCTATCCTTGAGTTGGGATTTTAGTTTCATTTCTTTCTAAGAAGTTTTAATTTTGGGCCTTTTATCCTTGCCTCATTTTGTTTGCCACCCATATTTGGTTCAAGTTTTAGTATTATCTCCTTGGATTGTGTTAGCTAAAATGCCCTCCTGCAAAAGAAACGAATTTAAATGTATAAGGCCACCCAATAGTCACATTCCATATTTCAATATTTAAATATTCAATGAGAATATGAAATAAACAAAATAAAAATCCTTATTGTATTTCCTTATTTCCCTAAGTTTATTTTTTGGGCCTTGCAACTTTCTTCACCATCAGATCTTGCACAGATCTACAGCTGGCACTTTCCCACTTTCTAGATATACATGATAGTTTAAGAAAGTAGGGAAGTGACCTTCTGCCATTTGTCTAGGTGGAGCCTTTTTTTTCAAGTTATTGACTGCGATTTAAAGGGTGTTAGGGCTAAGCTAGAGTACGGGCGATTTTGCATTGGCTACAAGTATTGACAAGGGACCACATGTTGTAGCTTTCTCTCATCTGTCAAATCTTCCAAGATTAGTGGTTAGATATTTCCCACATTCTGGAGAAATGCAAACTTTAGACAATGCAAGGAAGTGAAAACTCGATGCGTGTTCGTGGTGGGTGAGACTCGTTGGTAGTTATAAGAGTTTCAGAGGTGTTCCAAGTGGCAGTTGTTGATCCATTCAAGGGTTGCAAAGCATGGTGGAACCTAAGCTATATCAAGGCCATTAGATCTTGGTAGATCTATGATAGTCACTTCCTCGCATTTTGAAGTTGCAAGGTCTTTATACAATGTGGGGAAGTGACATGAAGATATGTGTCCTCATGGGCCTAAGTGGTAAGCAATTGAGAAGCAGTTAATATTGGTAGTGATAGTCATAGTTAAACTAGCAGTTAGTGGGCTAACATGGTGGTCAACAGTTAAAGATCTTGCAATGTGGTGGAAAGATAAAATACTATTGGTCCATGTGGCTCTTTCTGGGTGGTTGACCCATTTGATTGCTAACTTCTGTCGATTTTGTCAAACTAGGAATATGAAGAGATTTGTTTTCCTACGTAATCCGATCTACACCATCAATCCCAACCACTCCTGAATGAATGCAGGGATAGAAACAATGCAAAGAGAATTCACTCCATCTTCCTTGGTTTTATTCATCTACCTAGCCAAAACGTTAATGGCCATCATTCTTGTTTGCTTGAGGTTTTCTTTTGGGAAAAATATTAGATTTGAATATATATCATGGTCAAACCTTTTTTAGATTTGCATGATTGTTGTCTGCAATCTTAAAGGGTGGTAGTTGTGCTTTGTCCTAGGGTGGAAGTCATTGGAGTTATGCTTGAACTATAGAATCAAATTTTGTAACTCTTCTTAGGGCCAGTCATTCTTTCTCTAATTACATAGTAGTTATTTTTTTCTATTCTACTACTGTAATTCCCTTTTTTCTACGAATGAATGTAATCCCTATTGTGCCTTATTCTCCATTAATACAAGTGTAGAACTTCCTTACCTTTGTTAATGTATTTTGTTTTCATTTTTCAATCTATATTTAAGTATCTACTATTGCCCCTTTGAATGTGATGAACTGAAGTCCCTTCCTCATAAAATCAACCAGGTTTCTGATCTATATGTGGTTGTTGAGTAAAAATAAAGGTTGAATCAGTGTTTTTTGAGATTATGTTCATGATTAGTGCATTGTTAGGAAAAGATATGACTAAAAAAACTATTTTGGTTTATCACCCCCCTAATATAGATTAGGTAGATTTGGTTTCCATGCATTTCCTTCTCTCTTTTCCTCTCAAGTGTAGTTTAGGTACGCCCTAATAGCAAAGGAAGTCATATTTCTCTGGAGAATTGACCTTACATTTCAATTCCCATAGTTTGGAGATTGTTTTCATTTTTCACAAGATTTTCTGAGACACATGACCTTAGGTAGGGTGCAAAATTTTGTGACAATATTTTTTGGCATGCCCGGTGGGACATTCATATTAGAAGATTACAAGTTCATTGGTGTCAAAGAAAGATTTCATGTTCATGCTGAAGTCTTTAAGAGGCTCATTCTCCAAGTACTTGGCAACTCCAATCTTCAAATACATCTAGTTCCAGACCAAATTTGTTGTGATTCATGCCCAAAACTCACACAAGGGTGTCTTCTAGAGTTAATTTTCAATATTTAGAACTCTCATTTTGAAACCCTAGAAGGAAGAGAAATAATTTTTCCTTATAACTAGTTAGGAGTGCAACTGTAACAGATACAAATGCAAGATCTCTTTCCACTCCTCCTATTGATAGGTCATAGCCTAGAATACTATTTGCTCATATCAATAGGCCACTTGTCTATATGGCACAACCTAGAGCTCATGCATTTGCCACCTTTCATGGTGGAAGTCCTCTCCTCTTGAATCAAAGACATGATATACCAGTATTAGCCCTGAAAAGTATCCCTGATTTTATTGGTGAGACCTCCAGCTCCCCTGTTGAACATATTTAAGAATTTTAAAATGTTTGCAATATACATGGGATCACAGAAGATGATGTTATAGTTAGTAGATCTAGTTGTGGTGGATTGGAAACAAGAAGGTTTCTTGGTGGTTTGCAAGCACAAGTTTAGATTCTTCTTGGTTTTTTCTACTAGATTGTAGATATAAACTAGATAGGATTTGGATCTTGTGAGATATTGCAGAGTAGTTGCTATATTTTCTTATGTATTTGGTTGTAACCCAAAAGGCCTTACAACTGGGCATGTTGGATGTAAATCTTATGATTATATTATGAGAATTGGCATTATTTTAGATCTAAATCTCTATGTTATTGTTATTCTTCTACTATGTGGTTATTTGTTGTGGGCTAAGACATATCCTTTGAGGATTCTCCTGCTTTGCACTATGTTAAGTGGTATCAAATTAGAGCTCGATCTTGTAGTGGATTGTTCCTTTTAGAGTCCAAGATATATTTGTTGTGAGATAGAAGATCATGGTTCTCACTCACTATTGTAGAGGAATCATAGATGGATCATGATATGAAGAGATGGTTGTAAAGATGGAAGGTTTCCCTTGTTGATTGAAGGTTTGATCTGGTTGGTGATTGTTAAGAGCATGGATTTGTCGTAGAGGATTTGTGAAGATCTTGGAAGATTTTTCCTAGAAGATTAGACCCTAGGATGATTGCAAATATTTGTCATGTGGTGGAGATGAAGATTTTAGAGACAATTTCTTGGTTGGAAGCTAGTTTGACCAATTGAATTAAGGAAGGGATAGTTGAGTTCTGCAGAGATTTCTAGAGCTGGAGTCTGCCAGTTTGGAAAAGAGTGAATGTATGGCTAGTTAAGAATATTGAGTAGAGGAGAAGACACTTTACTATTAAGGAAGAGGTAAAGGATGACTTCACTAAAGCTAAAGAAGATATTTATTTTCATGATTAGTTAGATGGATTTGACATGAAAATTGTAACGTCTTGCCAAGGGATCCAAAAGAATTAACCTAAAGTTTTACTAATTTTTCCAAACATATTTTTTTTAAAGAAATAATAACATACACATCACACATAAAGTAGTAGAAGTAATAACATACAATCGTATATAAGAAAACGTAACATATTATATTCCTTAATGATCCCAAGAGGTTGAATCACATTTAAATTTAAATAATAATAAGTCTAATAAATACCACATCCACATAAAAGAATAATTATAAGTCCAAGTCCATTTAAATAATATACATTTGTTCTGAATGCCACTTGGCAATAAAATTTAGAATGCTCAATCATCCACTGCACATGTCACAGGGTATGAAAGGCTAAAAGAATATACATTTAAAATAGGTTACATCATCCCTTTTAGATCCATGAAATAAAGTACAATATAAGAAGCAACATCATCCATCATAAAGATATAATCATCCATCATAAAGATATAACTATCCATCATAATACACAAAGATAGAATGAAAGGAAAAGCAAACAAAGAACTCCAGCCACGACATCAATGGAAAAATCTCAATGGTAAGAATAAAAAGCACTACCACCCAACCGCGTGGTAACCTAAAAAGGCCCACTCCCACCGTGCTAAGGAGATAACTTCTCAAGTCCCAAATATGATATCAATCCAAAAATCAAGAGTAATATCTAAGCCCAAGAAACCCTAAAATTAATCTAACTCAAAGGTTCTAAGATAAATCAACATCTAGACCTAGAGGAAAACATAGACACGTAGAAAACCTACTATGTAAGAAGACAAGTGTCATCACATGAATCAATGCTAGAGTTACCCTGGTAGTCTAACTTGAACCTGACCCCCTAGTGACTCTATGTGATAGTAGTATCCTCTTGTACTAACAAGACATACTAACGATTCATGGTCACAACCAAGAATTCTTTCTACTCCCATCCTAGTGTGTACCAGCACTTGAGGTTGTTGGAATGTCTTAATGAGAAGAGTACTTTTGAGAGGGGGATGAATCAGAAGTACTAGCTTTTTTTCTAATTTAAATCCTTAATAACATATAACTGAAATTAACATGCATGCATAAAAACATTAAACAATCATGAGAAGCAATCATGCATCACCACATAACACTTGAGATTTTGATGACCCAGAAACCCTCCAAAAATAAGAAGGTAAAATTGGAGTGGGGATGTTACCCACGTAATTACTGCAGCAATTGATTTCAACGACTTTTGATGGTTTGCTTTGTTAAAGGCTAGCCCTGTTAAAGGCTACAACACACTGTTAAATGTGACCCTGTTAAAGGATTTCTACACCCTATTAGGAGTGTGCCTTGTTAGAGGACTTAAGAACATTTAACTTAGAATGCCACCCTATTAAAGGATTTACATAAGGCTATTAAACCCACCTAACTCAATAGGATTTCCAAATTCCTAATACAATTGTGAGAAAGTATTAGAATAATACACCTGATCAAATGCAATATCTAATGCTAATCTTAGGCTCTTGATCTATTCTTCTATCTTTGATCTTTGCTAGATTTGATATGTTGATTGTGTTCCTTGTTTTGTTCTGATCAACTAGATGTGTAAATGTTGTCCTTTCCACTAAATCTTTGACACCAATGTTCTACAACAACCTTAATAATAGGCTCTGCTTCTCCTTCTTCTTTCCACACTTCTCAATCCCCTATTCAATGGCGTCAAGACTCCCTTATAAAGATTAGTGGTTCATTATGCATCCTTGATTGAAGTGTTCTTGCTCAAATCCTAAAAATTCACCCATTGGCTGCATGTAGTCTAAAATTTTTTTATTGGCTGGATGAAGATTGCATAGGTGGTTGGGAGGATTTGATCTTATCCTTTTATCCTGTCATGAGTCATGCATAATCATTTCACATCATGGTTTTTGATTGCACAAACTTTCATGCTGATCCTGCATTGCTTGGCACAAGAAGTAATACTGGTGCTCGACACCATCTATTCTGGATTGCTTGGCATCCACTATGTTTCTACATTACTTGGCACTTTTAGAATTACTATGTTACTCAACACCTATTAGTTTTATGCATTGCTCAGCTTCTACTGATTCCTGAATCACTCGGCTCCTATTAAATTCACAATGCTTAGCTCCTGTTGGATCCTGAGTTACTCAAAACATATTGGTCTCATCTTCTTGGCACCTACTATAACTTTCTTGGCACATACTATCTTCTGGTCTACTCAGCACTATCTGTAACTCAGCATGTGTTAGAGTTCTTGCTTAGCTTCCATTGTATACTCGGCATGTATAGTGAAAATGTTTAAGTGTGTTGACACTCATTTGTCAATCTTACTTATTTGATCAACAATCTCCCCCTTTGACATGAGTGTCAAAAACACTTAACTGATCATTCATGATCTAAACCTTATGCGTCCATTCTTCACTTACAAAATTTCAAAAAGATATTGTGAACAACAATATACCTTATGACTCCCCCTGAGTTGATTATGCCATGAATTCTGATGTCTTGTGCCATTGTGTCTGATGTACTTTGTTCTTTGACCTATTTCTAAACCTATTCTTGCCTTCTGATCCTGTTATCTCCTTATTTTACTATATGCATTTCTGCTCCTTTAATATATCTCCCCCTTAAAATATTATCTCCTACATTATCTCCTCCTTTGAATATTTTCTCCCCCTTTTTGACACTTATGTCAAAGGATTCTAAATGGTAATGCCATGCTTGGCCAAAAATATCTTATTTACCTCAAGGAGAATTTTGAGAGTTGCATCCCAATTATTTAATGCAATATCCAATGACTTGTGATGGATTGTAAGCTTTGCTGCTAGATCAACAAGTCCTTCATGTATAGAAATATTTGGATCCTTCTTTAGGACTATTTCTACATACATTTTCTCCTTGTATAAGACTTCCAAATGGGGAGTGATAGAGGCTTGTATTTGCATCAGCTTTTCTTTAATAGTGGCCTCTTCTGTTGATAATGCAGCTAATTCCCTAGAGTGTGAAGCATTTGAGAAAAATGCTTCTCATATTGTGTAGGATTTGATGGTAGTTACATGCTAGAGAGCTTTAGTTTTCTCTCAAGGTTTGAAATTTTTGGATTTATTTCTTGTGTGAACCTGGAAAAATCACACAATTTTCTATAAAGGGAAAAGATGTTCTCTACCACAATCTCTACATTATCCAATTTCTTAGCTAGGTCAACTTGTCCCAAAATAATGTTACTAGCTATCTTTTGGTTGACTTTGCCTAGAAACTTCTTTTCTGACCATTCCATTAGTTTTACATTTGTATCATGGTCTTCATTATTCACTTGGTCAACTATATCAGATAGTTGCTCAAGGATTAGCCTGCTTGAATCTAGAGGTTGTAGGTTGAAGGCATCCATGAATATATCTTTGATCTCATTCATTGCCTGCTTGTATTTGAAGTTTTTCCTCATTTCCTCTTGCCTCCTTCTTTTATCCAATGCAATTTGTATTTCATTCATCTTTTCCTCAGTTAGAGTGCTTGAATCATAATAGGGTATTTGGATTTCTTCATCAAGCTCAGGAATACCATAATGAATGGTCCTGGCTACCCTAGTAGAACTTGAGCTTGGTGTACTGATTGGTAAGGTCAACATGTCAGTACTCAATTACTGAATAGGTTTGGTGGGAGTTCCTATTTTTTGGCAATTCAACCAAAGTTTGTATTGCAGACTCCTCCTTATCTTGTGTTTCTTCCTTATCCTCTTCTTCTTGCTTATCTTCTTCTTCTTGTGTCATTGTGGCTGGGAGTGTACTCACTATCTGTACTGTTATACTTGTATTTGCCCCTATTATTGCACTCGGCTCTTGAAGTGCTTTCATGGCTATGCTCAGTGGTGATGGAGGTGGTAGAAATGGAAGTCTAGTAGTTTGAGTGATTTAAGGTGGTTCTTGTGGTGACACCTTGGCTTCTTTGAGTTTATCTACTGACTTTTGGAGCTGATCTACACTGACCAATATGGAACTTGTACACAATTGTTCTTGAAGAGTTGTTTGGTCAAGGATCTTAGTGAGATCCTTTGCAGTTAGTGGATTGATGTTTTGACTTGTAGTGTTAGTAACATCCTTAACCTTTATGATTTCTGCAGGTGTGATAGTAGAGTGAGGAGGACTAGAAGGTCATAGTTGTGTGTCTTGCACACCTTGGTCTTGTTTCCCATCAGTATCCCTGTCTTCATCTTTTCCTTCCTCCTCTTCAACCTTTTTCTCTACTTCTATCTTCTCTTATCTCCTCTTTCTTCTCTCTTTTGGTTTAGTTGTGGCTTCTTCTTTGTAATCCCTCTTCAAGGACATCTTCAATTTTCTTATACAAATTCTTCCATGATCTTGTTGTCCTTTGTACAACTTCTTCAATTTTATTTTGCAAAATGGAGAATGCCCTATACCTTGGTGTAAACCTTTTATTATGCCTTTTGACTACTTTAATTATTTGTTCCTTTGTCAAATCAAGTAGTATACTTGCTAGGGTTGATTCTCTCATTTCTTTCTCCATTTTCAAACAGAAATGCCATCTGTCTTCTACAATTTTATACAATTCCTTTGGCAATTGTCCATCTAGTTCAAGAGGTGTATACTTGAAGTGTGCCATAATTACATAGAATAATTATTCTATTATGTTTTTTTCCTCTTTAGTGAACTTATTTAAATCAATCTTTTTCATTTCACTTAAGTCTTCATTCCTAATCTTTTCACATAATGTATCAACTGAAGACTTAGGAGGATGACTTACCTTTTCAGACTGATCTTCTTCATTAGTATTAGGTTGATCCACATATTTTTTCCTTTTCCTTGGCTCTTCATGTGCCTTCTTGGTTGTTTGCTTCTTCCTTTTAGCTTCCTCTTTGGCTTTTTGTGTGGTGGCCCTTGTTGTAGCTCTGGTTTTTGGTTTCTTTGGTGTAGGCTAAGAAGCAGGAGGTGTCATTGCCTTCCTTTTGATGGCCTTGCCCTTGATGGGTGCTTCCTTGGCTCCTTTTTATTTGGCACTCTCATCTTTGTGTTCACCTTGGCCTTTTGACAATTCAAGTGGCCCTTGTTCTAGCTCATCCTCATCTTTCTCATCATCACCTTCCTCTTTAGCTTCTCCTGCTGCACTTGTTGCTTCAACACCAAATTTCTTCTTTATTTTCTTTACTAGCTTCTCCTTCTTTTTGACTATTGTGGCTGTCTTGAGTTCTATAAAAACTCTTGATTTGACAGTATCATGAATTCCAAATGCCTTGGTAGATTTGTCCATTTCCTCTGCAAGTAATGTTGTAATAGCTACAGAAGCTTGATCAACATCAAGCTCATATCCCAATGGTCTGAGCCATCTTACTCTTGGAAGGACTGCTTGTATATAGGTGTAATCAATGTCAACAAGAAAGTATATGTCATTCTCATGTTTTTCTACTAATAAAACTGGTATCCTCATTCTCTTTTTCATTTCATTCTTGAAATCATCAAAATAGATAGTCATTTGATCATCAAAACTATCTCCCATTTGTGCAATAAAATCATTAATTTGATCAACAATTGTTTTATTCTGACTCTAGTTGATTTTTCCAAATGAAGGGAATTCCTTCATCACATAGAAGAACATACAAACTAACACTAACCCAAATTTGCATTGTGCTCCCTTGGACTTTCTACTTGCTCCAAGATTTTCATTAATCTGCTGCAACATGAGCTTTGCAAGGTCGTATGTATGATCCTTCTTTATCAGTTTGTATGCAACATTAACAGCTATACAAGGCACACTATTCAATCTACTGGACTAATAAAATTTGTGTGATATGATCCTCATAGCAAAATCTAATAGGGGGTCTTTTACTATGTCAATTTTCATTACCTTGTTATTCCATTTTGCACCTGTGTTCTTCTCTATTATTTCCTTCTTTTCACTTCTCAGTGTCTTGGGCCGATCTAGAGTTGGAAATCCTGTAACCCTATGAACCATCTTCTTGGTAATTTTGACTGGTCCTTCCTCTAACCAAAATGATCCATCATGAATTCTGCTAAGTATTATGCATATCCACTTAGTTTTGAATATGATTGGAAAAACTAGGGCTTTGGTTAAACCCTTCTTCTCTATACTTGAAAATTCATCCTTCAATATACCATTATCATAGAGTTTATCATAGGTGTTGAAGATTTCTAGGTCTCCTATGGCTCCTATTTTGCAGTTATAACATTTACGCACATCTTGGACCATAACAACTTTTTTGGGGATCATAGACAATGCACTTGCGGGATCATTTTTGTATGCTACTTTTGGGATTGGCTTGAATTTAGGTTGCTTAACCTCATTTCTGACAAGCTGAATCTCATGGCTTTCCTTCCTTTGGGTCAACTTTGAACCAGACACCATTTTAAACTGAACTAGGGTTTGATGTTTAAAGAAAACTTCACAAACTTGGCACTTGAAGGAAATACCTAGTTAAATGCTTAAATCGCCTGGGTAGATGTTGAATCAGTGCAAATCACTAGTTGAATTCTTGAAAATTTCTCAATCGTGCTATTGGTAATTGCTCTTCATTTGAATGGCTCAAAATGAATCAATTTTCATCTTTACGTGACTCAAAAACCTTGCATTTAATGCATTCTTGTACCTTCACCTGTCACTTGGCTTCCAAAGGTTTTCGACTCGGTATCCATTCTATTTCACTTGGTAGCTATTCTCACTTGACGTCTACTAATTTTTTCAGTAACTCGGCAACCACTGTAGTTTTTACTCGACTTCCTCTTGACTTCTTGACTTACCTTCCAAAATAGTTTTACTCGGCAACCAAAGACAGCTCAACATCATCATTCAAACTTTATCTTGGCATCTTAACTCATGCAAATTTATACTTTGCAGTGCTTCTCCTCTGTTTAGGGCTAATGTATGATACTTCCTTATATGTATTAGCCCCATAGGCTCATCTTGTGATTAGTTGGATGAGGTATGATCACTTGACCTCTTGGGTGAAGTGACCCTTCCATTGGATGTACTTGATCCATCCTTTTTTTGCCATGTCTTCTTCATGTCTGTTTTGAAGTGTGCCTCATCAACATTTTCTTTGCCCTTATTTACTTCAGTCTTGGGTGCTTTGGCCTTTGTTGGACAATTCCTGCTGACATGTCTAGTTTTCAAGCAACTGAAGCAAGTAGTTTGGTTCAACTATCTTTTATAGTTCCCCTTGAAGTATGTTCTTATGCAGTTCTGGGGTATATGACCATACTCTTGACAATAGGGACAACTTTGCCTTGTATTGTAGTCCCAATTGGAATGATGTACATAGTTGTCCCTCCTTACATGCTAATTTGGTGTCCACATAGGCTTCGATCTACATTCAAAGGCTCTACATCCATACTTCTTGTAATTATGGAAGTGTCCATCAAATCTGTGTGTCCTTGTGACTTTAGACCTGCAGTCTTGTGTCATGTGTCCTTGCATGTTGCACTTGTGACAGTAAGCTTTTCTTTTAGGTATACTTTGCTGATTGATCCTTCTATTCCTGCAAACATTAGCAGTATGCCCCTTTTTATTACAGTAATGACAAGTGGGTTTAGAATCCTTACCCTTGTCACTTCTTTGCTTAGCACTCTTCGATGATTCACCAACTTCAATGTTGGTGTATCCAAGTCCTGATGTATCATGGGTTGATCTTGGGGATTTTAGTAACTATTTGAAGTACTTGACAGCTTCACTTGACTTGTTGAGATTCTCTGTTGTTTCTTTTTCTCTCTTTAATTCATTTTGCATCCTCATAGTAGAGATCTCAATATCTTTCATATTGAGTTCATGATGAAGATTCATCAGTTGGGCAAGTGTATCCATCTGCATGTTTGAGATCCTTGTTAATTTAGTACATTTTTCTGCAAGTCTATTTGCAAGATTTCTTTTGTCATCTTCTATCATGACTCTATCGTCAATTGCTCTTTTCTTTTGCTCAGTGATTTCACAAAGCATCATGGCCTGTGATTCATGCTCCATCTCAAGAATTCTTATCTCTTTTGCTTGAACTCCTTTTTTCTCCATCAATTCTGCTATTCCTGCATCAAATTCTTTAGAATCTCCTTTGGCAAATACTTGTGTGGTGTCAATCTCCTTGTAGTGAATATCATTTTCAGCTATAGCTATTTCCTTCTTTTTAAGGATTTTCTTAGTTCCTCTCTAGCTTCCTCTACCTTGTGTAGAGCGAGATGCACATCTATCACCTAGTTCTCAATGATCTTCCCAAGTTTGAAGACTTCCATCTTTAAATCTTTTCCTCCAAGTTGTTAAGCTTCTTCTTGAGAGAACTGTGCTCTGATACCAATCGTTGGAATGTCTTAATGGGAAGAGTGCTTCTGAGAGGGGGGTGAATAAGAAGTACTAGCCTTTTTTTAAATTTAAATCTTTAATAACATTTAACTAAAATTAACATGCATGCATAAAAACATTAAACAATCATGAGAAGCAATCATGCATCACCACATAACACTTGAGATTTTGATGACCTAGAAACCCTCCAGGAATAAGAAGGTAAAACTAGGGTGGGGATGATACCCACGAAATTACTGCAGCAATTGATTTCAACCACTTCTGATGGTTTTCCCTATTAAAGGCCTACCTTGTTAAAGGCTACAACACATTGTTAAAAGATTTCTACACCCTATTAGGAGTGTGCCTTATTAGAGGACTTAAGAACATTCAACTTAGAATGCCACCCTATTAAAGGATTTACATAAGGCTGTTAAACCCACCTAACTCAATAGGATTTCCAAATTCTTAATACAATTGTGAGAAAGTATTAGAATAATACAGTTGATCTAATGCAATCTCTAATGTTGATCTCAGGCTCTTGATCTACTCTCCTATCTCTAATCTCTACTAGATTTGATTTGTTGATTGTGTTCCTTGTTCTGTTCTAAGCAACTAGATGTGTAAATGGTGTCCTTTCCACTAAATCTTTGACACCAATGTTCTGCAACAACCTTAATAATAGGCTCTACTTCTCCTTCTTCTTTCTGCACTTCTCAATCCCCTATTCAATGGCATCAAGACTCCCTTATAAAGATTAGTGGTTTGTTATGCATCCTTGATTCAAGTGTTCCTACTCAAATCCTAAAAATTCACCCATTGCTTGCATGTAGTCTCAAATTTTCTGATTGGCTGCATGAAGATTACATAGGTGGTTGAGAGGATTTGATCTTGTCCTTTTATCCTATCATGAGTCATGCATAACCGTTTCACATCATTGTTTGTGATTGCACAAAATTTCATGTTGATTCTGCATTGCTTGGCACATGAAGTAATACTGATGCTCGACACCATCTATTCTGGATTGCTCATCATCCACTGTGTTTCTACATTTCTCAACACTTGTAGAATTACTATGTTACTTAGCACCTATTAGTTTTTTGCATTGCTCAGCTTCTACTGATTCTTGAATCACTCGGCTCCTATTAACTTCACAATGCTCTCCTATTGGATCCTGAGTTACTCGAAACATATTGGTCTCATCTGCTCAACACCTACTATAACTTGCTTGGCACATATTGTCTTATGGTCTACTCAGCATGTGTTAGAGCTTTGGCTCGACTTCCATTGTATACTGAGAATGTATAGTGAAAATGTTTAAGTGTGTTGACACTCATTTGTCAATCTTACTTATTTGATCAATAGAAGCATGGGTGAGAACATATAAATACTCTTATTAGGTTTATTTTACTCTCATTTAGCGTAGTATTTTTACTTAGTAAACAACTTACAATGCACTATCTATAACTCGACATGTATTAGAGTTCTGGCTCAGCTTCCATTGTATACTCGACATATATAGTGAAAATGTTTAAGTGTGTTGACACTCATTTGCCAATCTTACTTATTTGATCAACAGAGGCATTGGAGAGAACATATAAATACTCTTATTAGGTTCATTTTGCTCTAATTTAGTGTAGTATTTTTACTTATTAAACATCTTACAATGGGTTACCCTAGCAGCCACTTAGGGCCCCAACCTCCATTGCAAGCCACTTTCCAACATTACATAGAGATAACCTACCCTAGACTTATTAAATCACAAATCAAATAATCATAATATTCCCCTTAGTCCTATACAAGTAACTAGAAATAATCAAAAGATAAATCACAATAACCCATCAGTTCTCTACAAGCAACTAGAAAGTATCCCAAAAATACTGATCGAAGACTCAAAATGGTTTAGTCAAGTATGTCATAACATTCATCCCTTATCCTATAATAACACTAAAAGCAATAACTAACAATATAATCAAATTCATCATAGAGCATACCAACACATTACCATGGTTGAGTTTAAAAGATCAAGATCAAATCAACCTAATACCACAATCACAAAACTCCCAAGCCTCTGGTAGATGTCCTAAAATTGGTCAACACTCTAGTCAACCCAAACTCAAAACATCGACAACATACATATAACATAGTAGTTTCATAGTTTGGTTCGATTTTGAAAGCACATAGTTGAGTCAACAGTAAGGTTTAAATATTTGTTTCAATGTAAGTTTGCGAGTACCTACAATTTACAATTTAACCCTTACAATTTACCCCATTTTTATATTTGAATAAAATGCACAGTTACCCCTATGTGATTACAAGTCAATTATTTTAAAATAATTTAAGGGTAACTATTTATTTAAATTATTAAAATAATAATTATTGATTTTAAATAAAATAATTACAACTTTATTATAACCAATATTATTAATAATAATATTTAAATAAATTTAAAACTTCACTAATAACCTCCATCATTAATTAAACTTAATTAAATTTAATTTAACTAAATTAATTAATAATTATATATAAAACTAATCATATTAATATTATTTGATTATTTATTAAATTAATAAATATTGATAAAAATTTTTGATAAAAATTAATAACAAATAATAATTTAAAATTTAAAATTATAAATTTTTAATAAATTAAATTAAAAAAATAAAATTTGAATAAAAAAAATGTTTCTAAAAGTCTTTATTTAAATAAAGGCCTGCTGGCCTTGACCTGCAACAAAAGGTTTGACTGCTGCCACAGGCAATAGTATTAACTATTGTTGCGGCCAGTAGTCCAACCTGCTACCATAGTTTAATGGCAGTGGGTACAGTGGGGATTTCCCCACGCTTCCCAAATATATATATTTTTAATTTTTTTAAAAAATTCATTTTTAATAAATGAATTAAAACCCCTCCTAATTTAACTTTATTTTATGCATTTTTTTTAATAGAATTCTTATTAGTACTTTGATAGAAAAATTATAACGAACCAATCAAATTTTTAATTTAAAAATTTCATTTCATTACAAAACCCTTCCTAGTTTAATTTACAATTTTACATCTAATGAAAGAGGGTTTTAACGATATTTTAATCTCCATGTATATAGAAGAAACCCAAAAGCATTTCAGTAAATCCAAAATATAATATTGAAAGATTCATCATAGGGAAATTCAAACAAACAAAATTCACAATCACGAAGAAGATAGGAATAATAAAGAATGTAATTAACCAACTAAATCAAAACACAAGAATCTACCTAGTTCTTATACTAAAATTGCAAACACCCAAAATATTTGTGAGAGAGATTTCTTCTCTCAAAAACTTATCTTTGAAAATTCCTTCTCCAAAATTTGTAGTGCTTCGAAAATGAATCCTTAATTGTTGATAAGGAGTTCTCTCCTAAATTTGGAGCACTAATTGTGAGCACTCCTTGCTCACAACTCTTTAACTCTTTATTATCTTTCTTTTTATATTTTCATGCACGTTTATTGCAATATAAAATATTTTCAATTAAATTCACTTGAATTCTTTTTTTTTATTAATTTATAAACTTTTAATCTCATGCATACTTTATGTAATCTTAAAATTCTTTAATAAATTAATATCTTTTCCATTCTTTAATTTATTTTTGAAGCGTTAATTGATAAAATATTTATTAAGTAATAGCAATATATAACATTTATTTAAATATGATCTCCTAAATATATTATTATTAAATTAAATAAATATTATGCTCTAAAATTAAACTTATAATTTTATCTTTAAATTTAATTCTTTTTATTTAATTAATGTCCCAATTAATTAAATATAATTAAATATTAAAAGTATCATAATAATTTTCCATTAGTTTAAATCATTAAATTAATCTTTTAATTTGACTTAATTAATAGAAAAATCACCAAACACCTATGGGATGAAATATGAAAACCCATCATAGAAAACCTCACACAAGATCAAACTAAAGGGTTATATTTGTGAATTTAGGTCATACAACACATTTGGAAGCTAAACATCTTAGATACTTGTCCTAATTTTTTAAGATAAATGGTTTTAAAGGTTAGGATTCAGACTTAAGAATTTATCTCCCCTCTCTTACCATTGAGATAATGCGATAGGGTACACTCATCCTAGCAATTTAGGGAAGTTGATACCCAGTACCTACAATTTGCATAAAATCCATGTATCTACAAAGACATATATACTAAGCTAAATAGGCAATGACAAGAAGTGGTGCATCATGTAGATCCTGACTAGCAGGTGACTATGACTCCCTTCCTTAACCACGTCAGAAACATCATACATAAAGAAAATATATGCGCACACCATACGCATGTAGTATGGGGTAAGTATCCATAAGAAAAAATGTATAATAATCCATCTAACTAATCATCATCAATAATTGAAATCACTATAATAATTATCATGCATACATAAAGTATATAGTACCAAGTAGTCTTATCATAAAATTAACTGAATAAGAAACAATATCTAATAATCTGAAAATAATGCTACTAATCATCAAGCATAAAAATGTCCTAGAAGAGTTCGGCAATAATAAAAAAATGCAAATTAGGGGCAGGCACTACAAAAATTGTAGAGCATCTTATTATGGATGATGAGATTGTTGATTATGAGGATTTGCATATGGTTGTTGATTTTGACCTACATTCGTATGTTGTTGTTGAGATGATTGACTATGTACTAGTTACTATTGATATGGTTGATATGGATTTCCATATTGTTGTTGATGTGGATATGATTTTGGATTTGCATGTTGCTAGACAACTTTTTGTTGACCATATGGATGTTGGTACTAATGTGGAGTTAGATGTTGTTGTTGAAGCATTATGTTCAATTTATTCCTAGGAGTGAGCCTGTTTATTGGGTTGTTGAGATTCATATGATTCTAATGTTTGTGTGGATGAAGTTGAGGTGGTTCATGTGTAGATTTGTTGTTTTTTTTGGTGTGGATTAGAAAGCTTTGGTGAAGATGAAGTTGGTTGAAGAAATTTTTTTTGACATCAAAGTACGGGACATAATTTTCTATATACTTGGAGAGTCTGATACAAGAACATTTTGCATCATAAAATAAATGAAGAAAATAGGGAAAAAAATATTTAATGTTTTCTACCAAGCCGACTTGTGGATTGAGAGTTTATTTAATGTAACTTGCTAGGCTAACTTGTGGCCTTGTTTGGTATAAGTAAAGGGTCTTATCTTGTCAATGTTCATTAAGCATGAGATCCAACATGGAGGAAGTTAGCTAGAGAGGTGTAGCCGAGAAGAGTAAAGTTTCTTAGTAGAGTTAGTGGCAACGGCTTGGGAAAAAAAAAGGTTTCTTGGTGGCTTGCAAGCATAAGTTTAGATTTTTCTTTGGGATTTCTACCATATTAAGGATCTAGACTAGTTAGGATTTGGATCTTGTGAGATCTTGCATAGTGGTTTCTATATTTTCTTATGTATTTGGTCGTAACGTAGAAGGCCTTACAACTAAACATGTTGGACATAAATCTTATGATAAATTATGAGAATTGACATTATTTTGGATCTAAATCTTTGTGTTATTTTTATTCTTCAACTATGTGGTTATTTTTTGGGGGCTAGGACATCTCCTTTGGGGATTCTCCTAGTTTGCACTATGTCAAGTGGTATTAGAGCATAGCTCAATCTTGTGGTTGATTGTTCCTTCTAGAGTCTTAGAAATCTTTTTTGTAAGATAGTAGATCATGGTTCTCACTCATGATTATAGAGGACTCGCATATGGATTTTGATATGAAGAGATGGCTGTGAAGATGGAAGGTTGCCCTTGTTGATTGAAGGTTTGATCTGGTTGGTGATTGTTAAGAGCATGGAATTTTTGTAGAGGGTTTGTGAAGATCTTGGAAGATGCCTTTGAGAAGATTAGACCCTAAGATGATTGCAAATCTCTATGATGTGGTGAAGACAAAGATTTCATAGACACTTTCTCAATTGGAAGCTAATTTGACCAATCGAGTTAAGGGATAGTTGAGTTTTGCCATATAATTTTGAAACTGGACTCTACCACTCCAAAAGAGAATGGTTGTATGGCCAACTAAGAAGATTGAGCAAAGGAGAAGACACTTTGCTATTAAGGAAAGGATGATTTCACTAAAGATGAAGAGGAGATTTGTTTTCATGATCAGTTAGATTAATCTAACAGGAAAATTTCAGAGGATCTTATTATGGATGATGAGATTGTTAATTATGAGGATTTGCATATGGTTGCTGATATGGACTTGAATTTGTATGTTGTTATTGAGATGATTGAGAATGTACTAGCTAATGTTGGTATGGTTGAAATGGATTTCCATATTGTTGTTGATGTGGATATGGTTTTGGATTCACATGTTGCTGGACATTCTTTTGTTGACCATTTGGATGTTGGTACTGATGTGGAGTTGGATATTGATGGTTGTGATCAGTTATAGGGATTGTTGGTGAAACATTATGTTTAGTTTATTCCTGGGGGTGAGTGTGTTTATTCGGTTGTTGAGATTCATATGATTTTGATGTTTGTATGGATGAATTTGAGATGGTTCATGTGCAGATTTGTTTTTTTGTCTAGGATGGATTGGAAAACTTTGGTCAAGATGAAGTTGGTTGAAAAATTTTCTTTTAACATAAAAGTATAGGACATACTTTTCTATCTACTTGGAGAGTCTGATGTAGGAGTATCTTGCATCATAAAATAAAAGGGGGCATGATAACAAAAAATTGGAAGAGAGAGAAAGTGACAAAAATTGGAGAAAAAAATAAAAAATAAAAATAAAAATAAAAGAATATAATAAATAAAGAAAAGAGGGAAAAAGACATTTAATGTTAGCTGCCAAGACGACTTGTGACTTCAAGGTTTATTTTAGATGTAAGGGTTAATTAATGTAACTTGTTAGGCGGACTTGTGGCTTGGTTTGGTCTAAGTAGAGGTTCTTGTCTTGTCATTATTCATTGAGCATGGGATCCGGCATGGAGGAAGTCAGCTAGAGAGGCATAGCTGAGAAGAACGAAGTTTTTTGGTAGAGCTAGTAGTTGTAGCTTGGGAAACAAGAAGGTTGCTTGGTGGCTTCCATGCACAAGTTTAGGTTCTTCTTGAGTTTTCTACTAGATTGTAGATCTAGGCTAGCTAGGGTTTGGATCTTACAAGATCTTGCAGAGTGGTTAATGTATTTGCTTATGTATTTGGCATTAACCCGAAATGCCTTGTAGCCAAGCATGTTGGATGTAAAATTTAATGATTATATTATGATAATTGACATTATTTTGGATCTAAATCTATGTGTTATTGTTTTTCTTCCGCTGTGTGGGTATTTGTTGGGGGCTAAGACATCTCCTTTGGGAATCTCCTGCCTTACACTCCATCACTTGGTTAACATATTAATGGTTCATGAACCTTGTATGTTTAATGTATGTAGATGGAAATGAATGTGGTAGTAAGTGATGAATGCTTTGGGATCTTTAGTTGGCTAGTTAATTAAGTCTTTTGTTGCAATTTCTTTTATGCTTATTGTTGCATATTTCTATGATTTATCTAAAAAATATATGTTCTTCTTTGGTTATCCTTGTGTCTCCAAGGATCTCTGAATAGGTCATTGCAATAGCATTGCATGTGATAATAGCCAGACTTCCACTTTCCTCTTCACCTTCAAATTTTGTTCATAGTCTGCTACCCATAAGGTTTTTCTTATTTTGTTTTGTTTGAATTAGTACTGCTCTTTATTTGGCTCCTTGTCACTAGTTTAAGATCTTCCCACTTGATCAAGTTACTTCTTTGGTTTTCATGTATTTGAGCTGGCATTTCATATTTAATATATATAGGCTTTAGGCCTTTTGTTTAAAAAATAAAAGTAAAAAATTTGAACTCAGAAATAAATGAAAACCGAAATGTAGGAGCTGTGCACCATATTCTTTCTCGGAAGTTGTCTAGTCTTCCATTTTTACGTGTTGGATATTGCATTTACGTAATAAATCGATATCTTCAAGGTGTTATTAATCGATATCTCCATTGAAGTGTAAGAAACTATCTTGACATCGTTGTAAAAAAGCAAAGAAAGTCCGCAACGATTGGACTACCTCCGCAGAAATCTGGTGGAAATGTGGTTGTGTGTGGGACATGACCTAATTCATACCTTGCCGAATTTGATGCACTTGCGTGGACGGCAGCTTAACATCTGTTAATAACAAGCTTTCAAGTTATCTTTCCTTTGAATTCCATTAATGGCGAAGATCATGATGCTTCTCGACCTGGACTAACCTGCAAGGCGACGTCCTCCATCCCCACACTACCTTCTTCACATGGCAATGTTATAGATACATTTCTTGTCTTTGTATTACAAGAGAAGAGTAGCAATACGATCTGATTTGTAACTGCTGCCATTCCAACCTGTATATTCCACTCTTCCAATGTAACCACTTATTATTATTATTATTATTTGTAATAAAGATTTCCATCTTCATTTGTCACCCTTTGCTACTTTTGTCTTCCCCTCTTTTCCTTCCACAAAGATAGTTATAATTACTAAGAGAAAACTAAACAAACATTTCTAGATGGTTTTAGCTGTCAATAATGTTTAGAAGGTTTATATAGAACTTTCCATTGTGAAGAAGAATAAAATATTGAAGGTTCTATCAAATAAAACGATATGCAAGTTGTAGAAATTATGAAATTTGAGGATGGGACAATCTTATCAATCTAAGACCTTTAAGACCTTTCAAGATACAATAAATATTAGATGTGTGTTTAGTCAATAGAGTCTATAAATGAATAATATAAATATATAAGATTTATTTAAGTTTTTACAAAGTGTAAATAATTTGATTAACATAAAGTGTTAACTTTTATGAGAATTCTCCAAATCTACCATCATTGAGAAGTGTAGTGAATATCATAGAATTCATCTCACAAATAATCTTTTTCAAACCTAATTTGGAAGATTTTTCAAGAATCATTAGGAACACCCAAGCCTCCATCTAATTATCAGTATGCAATAGAAGAAAAAGAAAAGGAAATGAACCATATCACCATGAGCTTGATGAGTTCCACATATATTTGCAGCTACCATTTAACAACAACAAGAACCATTAGCATTAATTAAATGAAACAAATCAAAGGAGGATAAGACACTTTACCTAATTTTTTTTACCTTACTCTAGATCTTGTCAAATGGTCAATATCAAATTGCTCCAAATTTTGAATATCATCCAGACTAGATTCTTAGGAAAGAGAGAGTTTGTTGCAAAACTATTGATGATGATGATGATCACCATCATTTTGTTGTTGTTGTTGTTTCCAATTAAGGGTAAAAATAGGGTTTTGATAGGGGTCCTAAAACCCAACAATCACTACAAAATATTTTTTAAAAGTTTACGAGTTCAAACTGTACTAAAAAAGAAATCTAACACCCCTAGACATCTAGCAACCCACCAAAAAACTAGCACAAAATAGAGATCAAGACTAGCAACAAAACCAAATGATCATTCCACATGGCACCATGTTTTTGTTGTTGTAGTGACAAGTATGGTGGTGTTAGATGTTGTTGTGAACAATATGATTATTGTTCTTTCTATTGCAAAGTTGATCATGTTACAAAATTTTTGATGGTGTTGATGCTTTTGTATGGTTTTCATTAATGGCAACATATTAGTTTATTGATTGGTATTGTGCAAAGTACTTTTGATGTATTAGAGATGTCGTTTTGAGAATTTATTGGTCTAGAGGTTGGTGCCCCAAATGCTTATGCTGGAAAATGTGTTGTGGTAGGATTTTTAGTGATGTTTATATTTGAGTGTGTTTTTAAACTCTTTGGTGTTTCAAGTGTTGAACCAATTGTTTAGGTTCATACATTTTAGTTCTTTAAGTTATACTATTATCTATTTATGTTGTGTTAATGTAGACTAAAGATATGATTCGTAATTGTATTATTTCTTCTTGGGATCCAGGTTTTGCAAAATATGGATTATATGTGGTTTGGTTGAGGCACTTCATGTGGCATGGTCTACTTTTCATTCCTCCCTATTGTGGGAATTTTAAGTCTTCAGCTATTAAAAATTTTATTTTGCTATCTCACTTGATAATTTCATATTTTTAAAATTAATATTGAAATAAGAGGATGTTGGTGATGGATTGGTAAGAAAATGGTTAGAAAGAAGAAATATTAGGTTTTGTGTGAGGTTGTGAAGTTGAGTTGTGAGAAGAGAACATGTCTCTTGTTGCTATTAGACACTAGATGCAATGAGAAAAAGGTTTCTTCCAATAGTTATACTTCAATGGTGGATTTCCTTTTTCTCTTGGACCCAACTACAGTGAGAATTCTTGTAGTGTGGCACCCATTGCAAAAATCACCCTAATTAGTGTGTTTGTATTAATCAGAATTAACTTATCCTTGGTTTTTTCCATCTTGGGATTTCCACATGAAAATATGGTGTTCATTGGGTATAACTCTTGTATTCTCTTTTATACTTATAAATAATATGGGTTAGTGGTTAAAGAATGAATTTACTAAATACAAATCTATGCAAGTGATGAAAGTGTAATCTACAACTGCTTTGTCCCCCTCTCATTTGTCTAAGATATTCTAAATAATTTTCATCCAAGGAATGCTTCATATCAAAGATTCTATTAAGAATACCAAAATCATCTTGCAACCATATTATGTAAGAACCTAGTGATAATTTTTTTTTTGATGTTTCCAATCAAACTTTCTATAGAAGAAATATAGTATTCATATCCTAGGCTACTAAAAACACAAAAAAAAAAAGTAGAATGATATTACATTTTTATCAAAGGTCAAATGAAAAAGTTTTATAAGTAAATTTTGGTTTCATATATACCACTCTCTCTCTAAAGGCCCTTAGAAGAAGGATATTAAAAGACAATATTACTGATAGACTTCTCATTAGTATCATATGAAACACATTTAAGACTCTAAAAATATTATCTTTATTATTTTATCCTACATAAAACAAATACGTTTGAAAAGGAAACAAATAATATATTTAGACACAAAATTTATATTCCAAATAACTATTTAGCAAGGAAAATCCTTATACTTAATATTTTCTTATTTAAAAATATTATATCAATTAGAATCTAAATGAAATTTTAGACCATACCCTCAAGGAAGAGTGAAATTTCCCTCTAGAGATAACATAATCATAAAGTTTCTTGAACTTCTATGTCTCCTCACAAAATTCAAAAAGAAATGTATTTACAAGAATACATATGAGTTTTCCCTAGTGAATGAGAAAGTTTAAAATACAAAGTTATAGAACAACTAGTAACTCATCCAAACAAGATCTTATCTAATGAGGCCACCTAAGGAAAATAGGTATAATTTAAAGATATGGGTTTGTTAGTGAACAAATTGTCCTCCAAAGAAATAAATAAAAATTAACTCCAAAGCATAGATAGGAAGACTGAATATGCACTAATAGTTGGGTCACTTCATTGTTGAAATGCATAAGCACCCTCTGAATTTATCCGGGTACAACTCCCCATGTAGGATATACAATGAATCAACTACACTACAATTGATAATGTTTTTAACCTAAAAGCAAGAAAGGTTTACAAAGATCTATCCATAGACACGATATAGATGTGAAGAGATTAAATAATTGAATGGAAATAAGAAACAAACGACACCAAGTTCATTTTCTCAATCATTACATTACAGAAGAAAAGTAGAAATATAGATGAATTGTTCTTTGCAGATATATGAATAACTAAAGCCCGAAGTCTACAGATAATTGTGGTAACAATTTACATATATCAAAACTATATTTAGAGATAATCAAGATAGCTCAAAGATTAACATTGATCAGAAAGTCAACATGCAAATGCACAAAGTATTGACATACTAAATTATCCTCCTTTAAACACAACAAAACAACATAGACTCGCTATTTGATACACATAAAAGATTACCATTTGAAAAAGTATCTACTCTCTCTGCATTACAATTTGAATCCAATACTATCTTGTATCACACAATTACAACAAAGAAAAAACCCTCTCCCTTCTAGCAAAAAGCATCCAAAAAGAAAAAGTCTTAGCCCTTGGAAAAACTAGAATTGCTCCTTCATGAAAATTCCTCCTTATATAATATTTTTTCTTTGCTTTTTGTGTTCCAAAATGACTTTTCAATTATAATAACTGATTTTTTATTACATTCGAAAGCTATTCCCCTTTATCACTTCACATGACCCAATGTTTTCTTGAAATTATCTTTGTAAAGATAATATTAGGAGTGCTCTATATGATTAAGTAGAATCACTCTCAAATCTTGAATTACCATGTGTCTTCTTGTGCCTAAACTGAACTTGATCAATCATAGAAAAAAGAAAGAAAGTGCAACCATATCATTCTTCCACTTATAATCATCAAGCCAAGTCACCCTCCATTATTGGCATATTTTCAAGCTATACTCAAATGGTCCCAATTTTAGAGTTATGAATTGCATCATATGTCAGGAATTTGAATTTTCACACTCCAAATTACTAACACCAATGGGAATAAAGGTCTTTTCAAACAACTTGTGTGCTTCCTCTCTACAAGAAGGCATATGATTTAATAGTGGGACTTCTATCTCATAATGTTGTTGAAGACATCTATTTCTCAATACATACCTATTGATCCTCATTGGGTGCCACAACCATAAATGTTATGTGAAACACCTGGTAATCTCTACTCAAATTGTATTCTTAAAACAAAACCTTGACATCAATAAAGAAGCTTTGATTAGGTATGGAATGCATCATGGGCCAGATGGGTTAAGGTGAGAGAAATATCTTTACTATACATGGCACTCAACGTCATAGACCATCAATGCTCCTATGTTTTCTATTAAGAAAATTCAATCTCATTCTAAGGTGTAGAGATAATGAGATGAGAGTCATATTTTCTTCCAAACTCAATATGTGTGTTATAGATCTTCCCACTAATGACACTTGCATGAAGTTGTGTTTGGTACCACAACTGTTGATGAATTCAAGCATGCTAAATGATGACTATTGGCTTGATGAAGGACTTTGTCAACTACGGGGGTTTCTATTTGATATACCTCCACCTATTTTGTAAACTGACACACTCTAAGGGCACCTCTTGGGATGGATTTAGATGGTGGGGTTTTTGATCTCTTTGACACCATGTGTTTGACATCGAGCATAAATCTTCCATGTTTATGCAATTCATAACCACTACCTCTATTTGAATACATTAGGTTTTGTTAGAAATAACATTGATTGTATAGTGTTGATTATGAATATGGGTCTTGTCTTCTTAGTGTTAAACAAGAAGTGGATTGAGTAACCCGACTATGGCACAATTTAGGAAATCATGTAGTTATCAATTTGATCTAAATTGATCTCTATGATCACATCCAAATTTGTGGGTTTCATTTCCCCAAAATGTGGAGTTGCAACATTGTAAGAATGAACCTCAACATTTATCTGATTGAGAGGATAGCCTAGATGATGTCTTTCATCAAAATTTTCTTCTATAACTCAGGCATATGAGAGGTTGACTTTGCATAGACTTTTGGAAAATTTACACCTTCAACTTTCTGCTACATCTTAGAATATCATAGAATCCATTTTCACTATGGAGGCTCAATGAAAGTCTATGGATTAATGGTGACAAAGAAAATTTTATACCATGTGGAGTCAAGTTTGCATCTCCTCATTTTTGAAGATGAACTCGGTTGGCAAAAAAATCAATTCATTAATTGGTGTCATTGACTAAGCATGGTTTAATACAAATGCATCAAAATGGGAGTGCATCTTTGGTTTTTCCTAATTAGCATTTCCTTAAGCAATCTATGTTTTTTAACCATGCTTCCATGTTTTAAACTTCTGAGTTTGTGTTCCCATTTCAAACTCAGAACTTAAATCTAAAATTTTGTTCAACATTTCCATCTTTGAACTTTGAACTATTAAATTAGAATATAAGATCCATGGGCCATATCTGAAAACCCAAACAATGCTTCTGAAATGGGCTTTGAACTCTAAACCTAAACTATTAAATTTTGAACTTTTATGAATTAATGAATCTACATTTCAAACCATGAATCTGAAATTTGCTTGAACTAAACCTGTAAGATGCCCATTTGAACCATCAAACCACTTCAAACTACTTTGAACCTTGGTTCAAAGAGGTTCGAAACCATAATTTGAAATTTTGAAAAAAAGGGTCCACATAGGGTACCAACAGGGTCCCATGAATCTAACTCAAATATAACCTCATGATTATGACCGAAACTCTAGACAAGACCCCACTTAAAAAGTAATGTACCTCTTTAAGAATATATAATTAGTAGCATGAATTCTGATGGTATTCCTTTTGGGGAGTATCCTAAGCATTGAAAAGAGTGTGTACTTGTTGACATGTTGCATTCATGATTGTGTTTTTCATTGATGTCAACATAGTATTATTTCTATGAAGACTAGCAAAGTAGTAGATAAAGAATGACGTTGTGCATGAATTGTGTATTCATGATTAGGTCAAGAATAGTTGAGGATATACTCTATATTTTGAATTGATCATGTGGAGAAGTGTACATGCATAGAGTCAAAGACATGTAGAGGTTATTCATGAATTATAGAAGACAGTGAGTAGACAAAGTACCTGATAAGTGGTTTCTAATGATTGATTTATATATCTTAACTGAGATAGAATTCTAATAAGTGTAGTTAGACGGTGATAGAAGACAACTTGGTGATGATGCCAGCAAGTGCTCAAGGTCATTCATCACATGTGTGAGAAGTTGTAAAGACTATGAGTTGAAAGTGACTTGGAATTTCAAGAAAAGATGTAATATGTTAATGAGGTCCTGTTATAATTAATTGGGAAAGCCTTAAGGCTAACTAAAGGAATTATTTTGAAGATATGGTATAAAGGAAGGCTATTTTCCTTCTAATGAAGTATGTAATTAAGGTTGATATCAAGAAAGAAAGAGAAGAGTAATTAGGTAAATGCATGTAAGTGATCCAAGGAAATACTAGATGTGAAGTTGGTGATTTGGTATTGAGATCAAAAGATAGTTGGTCTTGTCAAGAGGATAGAGAAGGAGATGAAGTTAATTCTGTATATGAGCAATGTTAGTATGCTAATAGAAACCAAATTTAAATAAAGCTTCTACAAATTAAACAAAATTCATAAACTTCAAGATAGACTAAGATGAGCTCTCAATTGAGAATATGAGCCATTAATGGGCTCTCTCAATAAGAAGCTCTCTTGTTGAGTGGCTTTGTCTAAATAGATAGGATGTATGCTCAAGCTTATGCTTCAAAAAAGGCTTCAAATGGAGTTGGAATTTGGGTGTGAGTCTATGGTTTTGATGTAAAATGGCTTCTTAAAATGGCATTATGACTTTACTTCATGGATTGTGTTATTTTGCAAAGGGGAAGGATCCAATTTATAGGCAAGAGGCTTGAGGGATTGAGGGCTAAGATGAAAAGATGGGAAAAAGCTCATGGAGGGCTCAGATTGCATGAGAGGAGAGCACATGGATTGTGCTTCCTTACAGCTAATCAGAGAGTGACACATGTCACAAGGTGAGAGGATGGAGGAAAGGGGAAGGATGAGTCAACAAAGGAGGCTCAAGGGATAAAATCTTCATAAAGACCCTCATAATGGCTTGTAAGAGCAATAAAAGGGCTTGGAAGAGTCATTTATGGCCTAGTGGGCTTCATAAAGTTTTATGGTTGAGATATTTTGAAGGAGATGAGAGGAATTTCGACTTGGGCTTGATTAGGAAAGTTCTAACCTTGCTTAGGATTGTGCAAATGATTAGAGGATGGATTAGGATGGTTTAGGATTAGCTTAGGGATAGGCAAGTGGATGACATTTAATGAGGGTGGGTGAAGGAGGAGATATTTGTTAACTTTGGCTTGGGTTAGTAAGTTTTAACCCAAGTTTAGGGAATGTGACAAGGTTAGGAGGGGATTAGGATTAGGTTTAAAGACATCTTCTAGAAGAGTCTAGACTTTAGATGAGGATAAAGACTTTCTAGAATAGTCTAGAATTTCCTAGGATGAGGATGAAGACTTTCTAGAAGAGTCTAGAACTTCTTAGGATGAGGATAAATTAGGTTTTTAGGAAATAAATAAAGTTTTATTTATTTCAAGGGTTTGGGTTGAGGAGATATTTATTAAAACTTTTTTAATAAACATGAGGATTAATATTTAATCTTAATTAAGTATTTTGAGTTGGGATTAGGGGTAGGAAATGATGGGATTTGCCTTTAATCAAAATTAAAGAAGGATTAGAAGATTTTGGAAGAGGTTAGTGATCTTAAGGAAATTGGCCAAGTTTTGGGCAAAAAATAAATTTTTTATTTATTTTGAGTTTTTTGGTCAATTTATTAATTAAATAATTAATAAATAAGGAAATAATTTTTAAATAAGATTTAAACATTTTTGGGAGGGATTCCTTAATTAAATATTTTTAATTAAGAGAAAGGGATTTAATGGCATAAAAATAAATAAATTAATTAATTAAATAATTAATTAATAAATGATGATGTCATCAGGAATTTTTCAGAAAATAAAAATACTTTATTTTCTAAAGGTTTTTAGGTGTCTACAAATTCATTTCTACTATTCTATAAGGAATAATACATAGACCATTTAGATAGTGAGTTCAATGGTCTTTCCCTTGAAGCTTTTTCGACAGTGGGTCCATTTATGTTCTAAAACTCCTAATAGGATTGACACAACTTCTAAAAGGGTTGGAATCTCCTAATAGGGATTCAAATTATCCTAATGGCCCGATTCAAAGTCCCCTAATAGGGACTAATATGTACTGAATGTATTTCATTGGCTCCTAATAGAGTCCATCCTCTTACAAGGAACTTTTATATTAGTACACCATTGTGGGTACCATCCCCACAGGGGTTTTCCCTCTGATCAAGGGTTTATTTAGTTAACATATCTAGTGTTATTGTGTATGAGTATCTTTTTATGGTTTCTAGTTATAGTGCTCATATTGTTAAGCATTAATAAGGTTGATAAATTTTTTAATAGTTGGATAGTTGATCCTCAAGCACTTGAAGAAAAAAATTAACAACTTAAGGAGATCAATAACATGCCACTTTAGAAAATAAAGTCCTAAATTTGATGGAGTTAACTATAACAGTTGGAAGGAGAGATGATGACTCATTTACTATGTATGTGTCTATGGTGTTGGTTGATGACAAAGACTAAAGAGGAGATTGTGGAAGAAAGTAAACTTGAGGAATGTAGTGAAGCTAAAAGAGATCTATTTATGTGTAATATGCTTGTCAGAGAAGCATTATTGTCAGCTCTTCCAGAGAAAGACTACAGTCAGGTAAAATCCTTAGAGACATCTCATGAAATTTAGAAAGCACCATAATCTAATTTTGAGAGTGATAAGCATGTTAAAAGAAGTAGACTACAAAATTGGATATGTTTGTTTCAAGATGCTAAAATGATGGAAGATGAATTTTTGAGAAGCTATATTGGTAGAATATCAGAGATTATTGCGAGAATTATTGTCATGGATTTAAAGATGGAGATGAGATTATATAGAAGATTTTTAAAATTTTGACACCACCATTCAAATAAATTTCGTAGATGATTAAGTGATACCTTGCACTGAAAAGTTTACTAAATAAAATTTACTTGGAATATTGGAAGCAACAGAAGTAAGCCTAAAGAAATTAGGAGAATTTTCCAGCATGGAAATAACTTATAGTACATTAAGTGTTCACATTTCTTTATCAAGAAGTGCAAGCATGAGTGGAGAATATGCTAGTAGTAGAAGATCCAGATCTTAGGAGGATAGATGAATTGAAGAAGGAATTTCCCTACTTGTAAGAAGAGATCCAAATGGTAAGAGAATTTTTAAATGTTAGACTTGCAATCAATTTGGTCATTATGCCTCTAAGTGTCCTTAAAAAAAGAAAAAAAAAAAAAGAATTTAAAATCTAGAAGACTTAGAGATTTTTTGTATGCAAATGAAGATGATGAATTTAAAGAAAGAGTTTAGAGTGAAAGTGGTGATGAATTAAGATTGCTAGGTATAAAAGAAGAAAATCCTCAAAATGAAATTAGAGAAGAGAATCCTGAAAATGAAATTAGAGAAGAGAAATTTCTAGCTTTGTAAGTTGAAAATAAATTTGGTTGGATTATAAATAGTGGGTGTTTGCATCATATGGCTAGAGACATGAATAAGTTTTGTAAGTTTAGTAATCATGATGGAGGAATTGTCAAAGTTGGTAATAATGTAGATTGTCATATCAAGGGAATAAGATCTATTACTCTTAATGGAAACACTAGTTCATTGATGATTTCTATTTTGTTGCTAGATTAAAGCTTAATATATTGAGTGTTGGAAAGTTGGTTGATAAAGGTTATCAGTTGCAATTCATAGAGACAACATGTGTTATTAAGGATAAAGATGGTAAGTTGATTGGCACTGGTGCAAATCCAGAGGTGATGTGTTTCAATTCAAACCTACAGAGATGAATTGTTTAGTTGCAAAGGTGGATAATAGTTGGTTATGACATAGAATATTTTGTCATATAAAATTTGATAACATTGTGAAGGCTAGTAGCATATTTTCTATCAGAGATCTACCTAGAATTTTGAAACCTACCAATGTTATTTGCAAAGAACACATTATGTCTAAGTAGAAGAAAGTTTCTTTTCCTAGCAACAACTTTACTACCACAATGAAATTTGAGACTGTCCATACAAACTTGAGTGGTCCTACCAAAATAGGAGGATTCTATGGTGAAAGGCACTTTATGATTTTTTTTGATGATTTCACTAGAATGATATGGGTATTATTTCTTAACAAAAAACTCAAGGCATTTGAAAAGTTTAAGTTGTTCAAGAATAGAGTTGATAATTACTATGGAGTAAAGATAAAATGTTTGAGATTAGATAGAGGTGGAGAGTTTCCTTAAAGATAATTAACATCTTTTTTGAAGAAAATAATATTAAGAGACATCTATTAGCACCTAAGACTAATGAGAAAAATGAGATTGTTGAAAGAAGAAATAGGTCTGTAATAGAAGTAGCAAGAGCAATCATGTTTGAGAATGATGTATGCAAGATATTTTGGAGAGAAGCGGTCAACACAATAGTATACACCATGAACAGAGTGAAGATCAAAAAATTATGCTTTGGACATGCACCTTTAGTAAAATATTTTACAATTTTAAGAAGTAAATGTTACAGAAAGAGATGATAATATTGGTATGTTTAACTAACAAAGTGATGATGATATGTTTCTTGGTTATTCATTGAAAATCAAATCTTATATATAATGTTTTAATCAAAGAAATAAGACTATAATTAAATGGGCAAATGTGAAAGTGGATGAAAAGTTTGGAATTAAAGAGAGAATGTTGGATCATATCTATGATGAAGAAGAATATAATACTAAACCTATAAGAGAAAATATTGAAGCTTTCTTTGAGGCTAACAATGATTTCTAGAATAATGTTCAAATTTTTGAACAAAAAGAACAACCAAGATTTGAACCCAAAGAAGAAGTAAGAATTGAAACATCAACATGTACTCCAAACAATAATTTGACAAAGAACCATGTTGAAAACTAGATTATTGGAAGCAAAGACAAAAGAGTTATGAAAAGAAATAAAGTACATGAAGAATTGTGTTTGATTTCTCAAGTTGAACCAAAGAGTGCAGATGAGGCATGGAAGGATGATAATTGGATTCAAGCAATGAAGGAAGAACTAGATCATATTGTGAAGAATGAGACACGAGAATCAGTTCCTAGACCTAAAGACCAGAATATTATAGGAACTAAATGGGTATTCATAGATAAGATGAATAAACAAGGTGAAGTTGTAAGGAATAAAGAAAGACTGATATGCAAATGATATTCATAGCAAGAAGACATAGATTATGAAGAGACATTTTCTCCTCTTGCTAGACTTGAAGTAGTAAGAATGTTCTTGGCTTATGCAGCAAGTAAGAAGTTCAAAGTGTATCAAATGTATATAAAGTCAACATTTATAAATGGAGAACTTGAAGAAGAAGTCTAAATTGAGTAGCATGAAAGATTTCATTTAATTGAAGAAAATGACATGGTATGCAGATTGAAGAAAGCACCTAAAACCTAGTATGCAAGACTAGAAAAATATTTGGCAAAATTGGGATTTGTTAAAGGTACTATAGATAACAATTTATATTTTAAAGAAATTGAGAATGGATTATTTATTATTGTAATAATTTTTTATGACATAATCTTTGGAGGTAATGATGAAGAAAGTGATAAATTTTCTAATGAAATGAAGAATGAATTTGAGATGAGTATGATTGGTGAGATGAAATTTTTCTTGGTTCTATAGATTGTACATAATAGAGATGTTATTTTCTTCAAGCTAAGTATTTGAGAGACTTGTTAAAAATATTTGGCTTCGAAAGTTGTAAGCCTATTGGTACACCTATTGGTCACAAGATATCTAGCAAAGATGAGACACCTATAGTTGAGAAAAAGAAGCATAGATCTATGATTGGAGATTTGCAATATCCAACTCACACCAAACCAAATATAAAAAATGTAGTTGGGATAGAAGAAAGATTTTAAATTGATCTTAGAAAAGAACACTATGTAGCAATAAAGAGAGTATTCAAATATTTGAAGGGTACACCTAATTTTGGATTATGGTATGAAAGATAAAATGATTTTACTTTGTGTGCATATACTAATGTGGATTATGAAAGTAGTATGGATGGTAGAAAGAGCATCAACGATGGAGCATTTTTCATTGGAGGGAGATTGGTTTTTTGGTTGAGCAAGAAATGAGATTGTATTTCATAAAGTATAGCTAAAGTGGAGTATGTAGCAACAACAAACAGTGGTAATTAGATGATGTGGATGAAGCATCTATGCTGAAGGATACTAGTAGAGAATTTTTCAGAACTTCTTATCATACATTGTGATAATATAAGTATAGTGAGTATGTCTCAGAATCATGTCTTACATTCTAAGACTATCATTTTTTAGAGAGAAATTTATAGAGAAAGAGATCAAATTAAAGTATCTAAATACAAAAGAGAAGATTGTAGATATCTTTATGAAGCCTTTTCCTAAATATGCATTTGAGTATTTGCGAGGTATACTTGGGGTTATGCCTCTGCCTACTTTTGAGTAAATGATGTAGAGAATGCATAAGTCCAATGGTTAATAGAACTATTGTTTATTTGGATTGAATGTTGATGCTTCTTGTATGAGGGAGTATCTAAGATGAGCAGAGTCATCAAGGACTCTTGATAGTTGACAAATGTCTTTGGACACTTGAGCTAATTGAATACTTTGAGTAGATGATTGACATAATAAAGCCTTTACCATTGATGTTAATGGGGGAGAGGTATACATTAAAAAAAATCTTTTGGTAACATGTGGAGATGTGTGTATTAAGAGTGGTTGATGTCAATGGAAAGAATCATATAGTTATATCAATCGAGAAGAAGTATGAACAATTGATGTTGATCCTAACAGTGAGGAAGAAGACATAGAAGTTTTCCTATGAGTTTAAAATTTGATTGATGAAGATAATTTGAAAAGAAGATAATAATAGCAACAATAGTAGAGTTTCCAAAGGGGGACATTGTTAGCATGAACATTGATGGTATTCCTTTGGGTAAGTATCTTAAGTATTGGAGAGTGTGTGCACATTATTGATATGCTACGTACATTCATGACTCTATTTTCCATTGATGCCAACATAGTATTGTTTCTATGAAGACTAGCATAGTAGTAGACAGAGAACAAGGTCTCACAAACTATGTATTGATGATAAGGTTAAGCATAATTGAAGATTTATTTGATATTGTGTCTTGATGATGTGGATACATGCACATGAAGAGATTCAAAGACATACATAACTTATTCATGAATTACAAAAGGGAGTGAGTAGATAGATTAAGTGATAAGTGATTTCTAATGATTGATTTGTATCTCTTAACTAGGATAGAATCATAATAAGTGCAATTAGATAGTGATAAAAGATAGCATCATGATGATGTCAGCAAGTGCACAAGGTCAATCATTGCACGTGTAAGAATTTGTAAATATTGTAAGTCAAAAATGATTTGTAATTGTCAAAAGATGTAATATCTTAATGAGGTCCTATTATAGTTAATTGGAAAATCCTCAAGGCCAACTCAAGAATTTTTTTGAGGATATGCTATAAAGGAAGGTTATTTTACTTTTGGTGAAGTATGTAATTGAGGATGATATCATGCAAGAAAAAGAAGAGAATTTGGTAAATTCATGTAAGTGCTCCAAGGGAATATTGGATGCAAAGTTGGTGATCTAGTATTAAGATCAGAAGAGATTTGGTCTTGTCAAGATGATAGATAAGGAGCTGAGGTTAATTAATTTTTGTTATTCTAAAAGGAATAATAAAGAGACCAGTTGGGTAGTGACTTTGGTGGTCTTGTCCTTGAATCTATTTGGACAATGGGTCCATCTACCTTCTACAACTCGTAACAATGTTGGCACAACTCCTAATATGGATTCAAAGTCTCCTAACATGGATTGATATGCACTAAATGTATTTCATTGGCTCCTAATAGAGTTCATCCCCTTACAAGAAGCTTATATATTAATACATCATTTTATGGGGTACCATCCCCACTAGGGTTTTCCCTCTGATCAAGGGTTTCCCTAGTTAACATAGCTGATGAACGTATGAGTATCTTCATATGGTTGTTGGTTATATTGCTCATATGGTTAAGGATTAGCAAGGTTGATAAATGTTTTAATAGTTGGATAATTGATTCACCCCCTGCCTCTTAGTTATCTTGGTGGACTTTACTTTCTAACAATAATGTCACTTAATCTTTTCTATTTAAAATTATTCTCAAAACCTCATCATATTTTCCTTCATAAATAATTATAGTTATTTTTTTTTGAGAGAAAAATTTGTTGTTTGAACCAAATAAAATGAAATTTATAACCCAAATCATGACTATTGAATTTAGAAAGTTATAAAGTAAGACCAGATTTTTTATTTGGTCTATAAACATAATCCCAACTAGTAAGACACTAAATTTTTTTGACTACATTGCACTTGATAAAGATTGTGGAAATCTTATGCACTTGGCAAGATTGTGAAAAAGGTTGTAATATTGATTAGAATTACTATTGGCCACTCTTTAGTAAACTATAATTATGTATTTATTCATTTTCTATATGATACATTAGAACCAAGTCTTATATTTTTTTAAATATATATTTAAGTAAATAAATGTATATTTCTAGATGCATTTTCACTACCAATAGATCTATTGATTATGATCTTCATCCTAAATAAAATGGATTGAAGTGTAGTCAACTTGAAATGCTTCTATTTTAGAATTAATTGAATTGTTCTCAACTTAATTTGCACTATAAACCCTTTGCATTTCACTATAAGATGCTCACAAAAGGCACAAACGTGTTTCAAAAAATATTAATAATTTTTATTTGAAGCCAATCTTGTAGAGGGTGAGAATAATAACACTCATTTCAAATTAGAGGTGAAAACATTTTTTCTAAATGTTAGAACAACTTATATTTCTAAAATAAAGTTAGAATAGAAAAGATTTATAAAACTGTTGATCTCAGATTGGTTTGGACTATTAAGTGTCAACAAACTTAAGATATTTACTAAGTTCATGCCAAGCTAGTAATATATGCCAAGTATAATAAGTATAGATGCCAAGTTGCAATGACTATCGAGTCACTCATGTGTCAAGTCACTCAAGTGCCAAGAAAATTGACCATGTTGAGTGATTCACATTCCAAGTAAGTAGTTGATGTTGAGAAATTTAGTGCTAAGCTAGAAATAGAACTATAGCATGTGCCAAGCATCAGTATTATCAAGTGCCAAGTAACACAGATTAGATCTAGTTGTTTGTGATGGCACAAATAACTATGTAAACTATTTTTATGTCGATTTATGGATAGATCTCAAAGCTTTAAAGATAAGGATGAATCTCATCCATAGATTCATACCTAACCCTCAGCCAACAAAGTCAATATAAGGAAGAAGAAGCCCCATAATCAAGAAAGGTATGCGAGTGAAAATTAGAAGGAAGAAGAGGGTGAATTGATCAGTGATCATTCAAGGTGACTTAGTAAAGTGAAAGAATTGCAGAATCAATTTACAAAAAAATGGATCAAAGAAACAACATTAAAAAATCAGATCTGAAAGGATTAAGAATGATAGAATGGTGATTTGAAACCAAAAATTTAAAGTTGTAAGTCATTAGATTAAAAATTTTACTATTATTTTCTAACAACTATATCAACAGGGTGAAATCCTTTGGACTAAGGTTGCCTTAACAGTCACTGCAAAATCCTTTAACAACATGACATTCCAAGTGAATGTTCTAAAGTTCTTTAATCAGGCACACTTCTAACAAGGTTTTAAAATCCTTTAACAGGGTGGGACTTAATAGTCTCTTGTAAGCCTTTAATAGGGTAGATCATGTTTCATGGTCAACTTATTGTAACCTTAATAGGTGACACTTTATTGCTGCAGTAGTGAAGAATTGTGGGTATCACCCCACCCCAGTTTTACCTTCTCATTTGGAGGGTTTCTGGGTAATCATATCAAGTGTCAAATGTGTGTATGCTTATTTCATGCATTTGCTTTACATTTCATTTCAGTTTATTACATGCATCTAATGAATGGTAAAAAGGGTTTTCAGTGTTGAAGTTTGAACTTCTGATTCACCCTCCTTCAGAAGTATATGTTTCCCATTTGTAATTCCAACAATTGATATCAAAGCTAAGTTCTCAGGTGGAGAAGCTTTACAACTTGAAGAAAAGATCTTGAAATGGAAGTCTACAAGTTGGGAAAGACCATTGAAAACTAGGAGATTGAGATACATCTCATACTAATCAACTAAATGAAGCTAGAGATGCTTTGAAGAGTTCCCTAAAAAGAAGCAAAGAGATTGCTCTAGCAAAAAATGACACACAATACAAAGAGATTGACACCATAAAGCTATTTTTAGATGGTAACTCTAGTGAATTTGATGCAACAATTGCAGATCTAATGGAAAAGAATAGAGTACAAGTTGAAGAGATCAAAAATCTCAAGTTGGAGCAAGAATCACAAGCTATACTACTGTGTGAGGTGACTGAACAAAAGAAGAAAGCCATAGAAGATAAGGCCATGATTGAAAAAGACAAAATTATTTTGGCAAATAGATTGGAGAAAAAGTCACCAGAGCTATCCAAGATCTCAAACATTCAATTGGATACCCTAAGTTAGATGATAAATTTTCATCATAAGTTAAATGTCAAGGACATTGAAATAACCATTTTGAAGTTGTAGAATGAACAACTACAAAATGACCTAAAAAGAGTAAAGGAATTTGCTAAAAGTTTCAACAAGCTAAATGAAGCCATCAAGTACTTTGAGCAACTACTGAAATCCCCTAGATCCAGTATAGATACATTAGGATTGGGCTACACAAGCACTGAAGAAGGAGAATCATCCAAAGCTATTGAGAAAAGAAACAATAAAGGTAAGAACTCTAAAGCTACTTGTCATCATTATGGTAATAAAAGACATACAACTAATGTTTGTAGGAGCAAGAATGCAAGTTAGAATAATAAGCCAAAGAACATGACTCATTGTCACAAGTGCAACAAACAAGGTCATCAGGCACATGAATGCAAAACCAAAACCATGCATGTACAAAAAATTGAAGGACACTGCTACAATTGCCAGAAGTATGGACATAGAGCCTTTGAATGCAAATCCAAGTCCACATGGTCATCAAGCAAGCCAACAAAGGTAAGAAGCTATGAAAAATCCTATAACTGCTCTTATAATACAAGATATAGTTGTCACCATTGTTAGGATTATGGGAATATACCTGAAAAGTGCATTAGAACACACTTCAGTGGTAGATACAAAAGATGGTTGAGTCAAACCACATGTTTTAGCTATCATAAGATTGGTCACATCAAAAAGCATTGTCCAACTTGGTCCAAGGCATCAAGTTGTGAATTTGATAAAGGTAAAGGCAAGATAGATGTTGAACACATCAAAAATGAAATGAACAAGACATGCAAGAAAAAAGATGTTGGCAGTACATCAAATGGAGAAGGGATCACTTCACCCAATGGGTCAAGTGGTCACACTTCATCAAACTAAGAAAATAAAAGGTATTCATGGTTGATACTTAAAGTGTTGCATTATACATCAGTTCCAAAAGAAATTAGCATTGAAATGATTCCATTAGCATGAATTAAGATGCAAGAATTCAAAGAAAATTCAAGGTTAAAATCTTCAAGTTTTCGTGTTATTGCTGAGCATGAAAAAGTATTCTGTGTATGTCGAGTAAATATTAGTGTGTGCTGAGCTGCTAGTCAAACTCAGTTGGAGTCGAGTCTGTAGTGGCTACCGAGTGAATAGAAGTCTCTATAGATGCCAAATGGAATAGTAATTGTGTTGATGTCAAGTTTTATAGCTCTACACAACTAAGCATTAATTGCAGAGTTTAGAAGGGTATAAGGATGATTTTTACCTCATTTCTTGTCATTATGAACTCAAAGAAAGCACAAGCAGAGCAAAGAAGTGATCTACACAGTAGTTCAAAGAAGTTGGAAGGACTCTAGCAATGATTAAGCAATAAATCATCAAATCTCAAAGGTATTCTTCATAAGTTGAGTTGTGCAGTTTTAAATTTGGTAAACCCTAGTTTGTCAGAATGGCTTCTAGCTCAAAATATATGAAAGAGAAAGAGGTGTTTGATGTTCAATTAGTTAGCAATGAGGTTAAACAACTAGATTTCAAAGCTATTCTAGAAGTGGCCTATAAAAATGACCTAGTAGGAGCATTATCCATGATCTACCTAAAGTAATTATGGTTCAAGACATAAGGAAATGCTATAACTACAAAGTAGGAGCCATAGGAGATATGGAAATAAGAAAAGCTTATGAAAAATTGTGTGAAAACGGGGTTCTAAAGGAAGAATTCAAGAATGTGGAGAGAAAGGGTTTGACCCGTGCCCTAGATTTTCCTATAGTTTTCAAAATTGAAAGGATCAAAATAGTTCTAAGAAAAATTCATGATGGATGTCTATGGTTAGAGGGTGGACTGATCAAGATCTCAAAAAGGATTATCCATAGGGTTACTGGTTATCCAACCCTAGATCGACCCAAGACATTAAAAAGTGACTCCAAAGAGACAATAGAGAAAAACATAGGTGCAAAATGGAATAAGCATGGTATGACCATTGACACCAATATAGATCCTTTACTTAACTTTACTATTAGAGTTATTTCCCACAAGTTTTACCAATCTAGTAGGTTAAACAGTGTGCCATGCATAACAGTTGATGTTGGATATAAAATTGTTAAGAAAGATCATACCTATGATCTTCCAGAACTTCAACTTCAATAGATACATGGAAATCTTGGAGCCATTAGGAAGACAAAAAGTACACAATGTAAGTTTGGATCAATCCTTGTGTGTATACTCTTTTATGTGCAAAATGAATTCCCATCTTTTAAAAAAATTGGATGGAAGACAAATAGGTCAGTGGTTGTCCAAATCAATGAGTATATTGAGCAAATGGGAGAGAATTTTGAGTCAATTATGACAAGTTATTTTGAAGACTTTAAGAAGTCTATGAAGCAAAGATTGAGGATACCTATTTCCTTAGTAGAACAACACTACAATGATATATGTTTTCTTGTTGATATTGATTACACTTATATTTAGGCAGCAGTACCTAGGGTTAGATGGCTAAGATCTCTAGGCTATGAAATCAATGTGGATGAAGCCTCAGTTGCCATCACTTCACTCCTTGCTAAATAAAATGACAAATCAACCAAAATATTTAGTAATTATGATGTTGTAAAGTCAAAAGTTGAAATGGAACTAAAAACAACCTCTACATTGAAAAAGAAGGACAAAATGGTAAGAAAATTGAAAGCCAAATTTGGTGAAGAGGCAGGAGACGATGAAGAAGAAGATGATGAAGAGAATGAAGAGGAAGAAGAGATACAAGTGCAAGAACCTCTAGCTCTAACCCAAGGTATTGGTGAGAATCAAGAAGAAGAAGGTGCCCAAGGAGGAAGAGGAAATCAAAGAGGCACCAGCCCAATTAGCAACAAAGAAGAGGAAAGCCAAGGCTCAACCAATGAAAAAATCAAAGGCAAAGAAAATTGGTAAGCCTATCCCAGAAAAGCCTACAACTTCTATCACCAGTGCAAGCACAAGAGCAACCACACAAAAAGGCTAAGGAGAAAATAAGGTAGATAGAAGAAACAAAGAAGGAAATATATTACTCAACCTAAAACAGATGATGAGAAGATAGAGTTTGAAGACACAAGTTAGTTTGGGGTGGTAAGTCATGCACCTAAATATGATCTTGAGAATATTTGTGATAATATTAATGATAATGCAGATATGACAGGATTAAAGAACATTGATTATTGATAAATTGAGTAGAGATGAAAAGAATCTAGTGGAAGAGTCAGTATATGCTATGATGTCCAAATTTAAGAATACTCCTCTTGAGTTTGCCAACACAATACCAAAAAGTCTATATGATATTATTGAAAAAAAGTGGCATTATTGTTTAAATCTTGAGAAACGAATTAGAGAGTCAGGATTAGCTCAAGTAATTCTAGAGCTAACAAAAGGACAGATTGCTAAGGCATAAAGAAATATGTAGCTAGGTTTACACCTAAATATAGAGCCTTTAGCATTTTACAAAGAAATATAGATGATGTGGTTAAGAAATCAACCCAAATATGCAAATTAATCTATGAGTTAACCACTATAAATCTAGGAGAGGTTGATCCCTCGAAGAAAAAATAGGATAGCAAGAGTGAGGATAAGAAAGATAGCAAGGATGATGACAAAGATGATGATGATATGCAGGAAGATGAGAGGACAAAAAATACTATTGGGGAAGAAGCTACAAGAGAAGAAGAATACAAGGCAATAGCTAAGGAGTAGCAAAAGGAACAGAGTGTGCAAGACACACAAGTGCTAAGTGTCAGCCCCCCACATGACACAAACAAGTCAATAGAGACAATTATTGTTAAGGATGTTCTTGATGCTTCACCTTAGAACATCAATCCATTAACTTCATATGACTTCAAGAGGAAATTAGATCAGTCTACACTCCAAGCAAAGTTGTGTGAGATTCTTGTATTGGTGAGTGTGGAAGAGCTTCAGAAGATAGTAGCTAATATAACAAAGGACAAGGTGAAACCACAAGAACCACCTTCTACCATCCCTTTTGCTACCCATGTGCAACCTTTAGTGCAAAAACTAGTAGATAAATCTACAAAGGTTGACACAATTGTAAAAATTGACATGGTTGAACAAAAAACTCAAATTGCTCGAGAAGAGAAGGCTACAGAAGCACAAGCAAGATAGACAAATATATCTATACCAGATACACAAACACAAGGAGCAAGTCAGATAATAATGATAAACCAAGGTAGAACTGAAGAAAAGGACATACCAAAGGAGAAGGAGCAAGAAGCCATACAAATCTAGCACTCCAACAAAAGTCCTTCAGAGGCCAAGCATTGATGCAATACCACTACAGATTTCAGCACGAGACTCCAGCTCATCCAAAGTTGCTAGGATATTTCAATATGGAGATGCAATTCTAGATGAGGAAATAGTGATACCTAAAACAAATAGGAAACCATGACACTAGAACAAATAGGCATAATGCAAGCAACCTTGGAAAGAAAGAAAAACCAAGAAATACTTAAAAAATAGTACAAACAAAGGCAAGCATTACAAGATATTAAAGACATCTTTTTAGATGCTTTTAGCTTGCAAACACCCAATGAATCAAAGTTAATATTAGAGAAATTATCAAATATTGTGGAATAGGTGAATAATGAAGACCAGGAAACCAATGTCAAACTTATGGAATGGTCTAAAAGAAAATTTCACAAAAAAGTCAATGAGAAGATATCTGGTGATATAGCAATCTCATAAGTTGAATTGGCTAATAATATTGAGAAAGTGAAGAAAGTACTCGAGAACATATTCTCATTGTACACAAAACTATGTGATTCCACACTCTTCACAATGAAAACAAGTCATAGGATTCTAAGTCTAGAGAGAAATTTAAAAGTATCAGGTATGCAATTACTTAAGAATCTAGCTCAAAGTGAGAAGCATTTACATTCATTGCTTCATACACAAAGTCAACTAGTTGTGTTAATAGCAGAAGAGGCTAATATAATAGCTAAGTTGACTAACATCCAAGCCTCCCTTACCCCTCATATGGAGATACTCCACAAGGAACTAGGATATGCAAAGACCTTGATGAAGAAAGATCCAAATCTTTCAATGTCAAATGGGGGTGAACCCACAATAATGGGTTCCACTTTAGTGGGACGAACAAACTTAGAAAAGTTGCAAAAAAATTTAAATTCAAAACACCGAACGTTCACGCGAACCCCACTGATATGTTCACGCAAACATATAACAGACATATGTTCGCGCAAACATGTTATGACATGTTCACGCAAACATATAGCGCATGGATTTTCGATGGTTAAAAATGCTTTTCCAACTTTTCCCAATTCATTTTCACGGTGAGTACTATTCATTTTGAGTGTTCGGGTGAACATGTGATTTGTGCTACCTCCGTCAGCGTCATCCTGTCACTTTTGTTCTAATTCTCGTCATTGGATATGTCAAAATATTATTAATTTAATGTTTTCAATGTTTTTAAAGTATTTTTTTATGTTATTAAAGCAAATTTTAATGTTTTCAATACATTTTTTTAAATATTTTTAAAACATATTTGAATGTTATTTACGTTTTTTATGGTTTTGAAAACATATCTAAATGCTAATTTAGTATTTTTATTGTTTATTTATATTAATTTAGAAAACAGAAAAATATTATATAGAAAACATTAGGAAAAATAGTAAAAAATTTATAATATAAAATTTAGGAAAAATATTAGAAAAAAAATTTAGAAAAAATATTACGAAAACATTAGAGAATTTATAATTTAATATAAAATTTAGAAAACAAATTTAGAAAAAAAAAAAGTAAAAAACATTAAATAAATATTAGAAAATTTATAAAAAAATTAGAAAATTAAAAAAAAAACATTAAAAAAAAAAAGAAAATTTAGAAAAAAAATATTGCAAAAACATTAGAAAATTTAGAAAAAACATTACAAAAATATTAGAGAATTTATAATTTAATATAAAATTTAGAAAAAGTATTAAAAAAAAATTTTAAAAAAATTTAGAAAAACACTAGGAAAAATATTAGAAAATTTATAATTTAATATAAAATTTAGAAAACAATTTTTAAAAAAACATTGCAAAAACATTAGAAAATTTAGAATTTAATATAAAATTTAGAAAATAAATTTAGAAAAAACATTACAAAAATATTAGAAAATTTATAATTTAATATAAATTTTAGAAAAAAAATTTAGAAAAAATATTAGAAAAACGTTAGAAAATTTATAATAATATAAATTTTAGAAAACAAATTTTAAAAAAATTAGAAAAACATTAGAAAATTTATAATAATATAAATTTTAGAAAACAAATTTAAAATATATATATATATATATATATATATATATATATATATATATATATATATATATATATATATATATATAGATATATATATATATATATATATATATATATATATATATATAATGTTAAATATAGACATGCATGTTTTCGATACTAATGTTTATGTATATATGTCAAATTCACTTTAATGTCTAATCTTAGAAGTTTAATTAAATGACATATCTTAAGGGTCTAGATCCTAAATTGTACATGTAAAAATATAGATTAGAATGTATAATTTTTTATTTTGAACATAGATGTACATGTATATTTGTTCATGGTTAAAAGTAGATGTATGTACATGTTTTTAATAAATTCACATTTTTATATTTATAATTTGTGTATATGTTAACTATTGATCTTAATTTATCTTATAACTAAGTGTAATTAACTATATTTAATAACACATGTCTTAAGGGGAGATCCTAAGTTATACATAAGAATGTAGATTAAAATGTATATTTTATTTCATAAATGTACATGTAAATATGTTCATGTGTTAGATATAGACATGCATACATATGTTTTCAATATTCATGTTTAAATGTACATATGTTATTATTTTTAATGTCTTAATAATTAGAAGTATATAATTAACTATATAATTCAATGACATGTCTTAAGGGGAGATCCTAAATTATACATATATAAGAATGTAGATTAATTTGCATATCTAGGTATGAATATAACATACATGTACATCCAAACCCTAACCCTAACCATTATCCAAACCCTAACCCTAACCTTGATCTTAAAATTTAATTTGTAAACCCAAGATTATAAATGATAATAAATACCCTAAATCATAATCTTGAACCAAATCATAAACTTCATATGCTAAGTTCTCTTATCCTAAATTCTTAACAATGGACCTTAATATTAACTCCTAAATTTAATGCTAGAAATTATGTAAGTTCATGTAAACCCTAACAATGTCATAAGGTCTTAAATCTTACCCTAAAATTGAGCCTAATTACACTAAAACCCTATTTCAAAATCTAATTGAGGCCTAACTTACATAAAATTAAAACAAGTTAACCCTAATCCTAAATTGTTAAAAATTACATTTGAGATACATGCACATACATTCAAACACATGTACATACATGAAGTATTCACTCTTGTTTTAAATGATATATATGTAACCCAACTTGAAACCTATACCTCAAAACATTATCATTTAAGAGTAATATAAATAATTTATTACCCTTTAATTGAATTCTCTAATAATACCCCCCAAAGTATAATAAAATTCTATAACAATAAATTAACTCTAACCATAACCAAACTTTCAACTTTAAAGTTATCTTATACTTATATGCAAATTAATCTAGGTCTGGATGTGTTACAGATTATCTAGGTCCATGATGTGTGATGTATGTTCAATTACATCTGTATAATTTTTAATGTTAAAAATAAAAAATTGTGTGTACAACTGGTAGTTTAGCTCTTCATACATTTCTATAGATATGGTTTCAGACGATCAACTTGATGTGGCTCTTAGTGTGGCACTTGATGTAGTTCCTGCTGCGACACAGGTTGATGCAGTTCCTATTGTAGCAGGGTATGTGCAGGATCATGGTGTACCAAACTATGGTCTTAAGTTGCAGTGAAAAATTAGCAAATCAGGTTTATGTCAACTTGACACATAATTTTGAAGTGGTTATGGACTTTATATCAAAAAGTTGTAAGAAAATAATCTGTAAAAAATTGAATGTAGTTTCTACTACTAGGCCTTATCAAGAGAAAATAATAATTAATTGGTCAAAAGTTTGAATTTTAATGCAATACTAAAAAAATTTCAGGGCGAAAATAAAAAGTAGGTGTATGTCTGACCACCTTAATCAAAATCAAATCATAATAATTTTTTAATATAATTATAGATATGAAAAGTAGACTCATGCTCGGATGTGACGCATATTTTTCGGTATTTTTATTCCAAATAAATAAGTAAATATGAATTTTCTACCAAAAAATTTTTGAAAATAAAAAGTCCCATGTCTGACCATCCTAACTAATAGAAAATTTTACCAAATTAAATTTTTTTTTTTGGCTTATACTAGCCAAAGTATAGAATGTGATGCAACTTTTAGATTTAAAAAATGTTATACCGTTTGAAAGTTATAGCTATTTTTCAAGCAGTATGTCAATCAACACTTTACAATTATCTTCATTGATAATTAACTAATAAATATTTATCGAACTCAGAATTTGACAGAAATTATATTGATGGAATTTAGAGAGCGATATTAAAAAACTCTTTTCGTTTTATTCAATTTCGATCAAAATAACATTGTCAGATGGCTACCCGAAGTCTGAGTATCACTAAAACCCTCTTCAAACACATCTTTTGGGTTGACCGGGCAGGCTTGGTAAATACCAAGCCTAATCGAATATTCGATTATAAATTCGATATCCGATATGTTGCAATTGGCAAGTTCAAAATCCCAACCCATTTTGGAGGGAAAATTGAGTTTAAACATCATAGCTTATTATTTATAAATTATTTCACTTTTATTACTATGTAAAAACATACATACATACATACATATATATATATATATATAATGTAAAGATATAAGATATAATCTAGCAATATATAATAATATATTATGTTAATCTTATTACAATCTATAAATATAAATTATATTAATATGTATAATAATATTATATATATATATATGTATGTTATTAATATATATATATATATATATATAATAACATAATATTTTATTAAATATAATAATGTAATATATATATATTATTATATTAATATGTATGTTATTAATAGATATGTATATTATTAATATATATGAGTCAAAGAGGGTCATAGGGTGACCTATGACCCTTTTTCACCCATTAAATGATGCTATATGTCCCTACGAGTCCTAGGACCCTAGGGGACATATTTCAATCGTTCATATGGGTCAAAGAGGGTCATAGGGTGACCTATGACCCCCTTTGACTCATTAAATGATGACATATGTCTCTAGGGGTCCTACAATCCCTAGAAACATATTCAAATGGGTAATATGGGTCAAAGGGGGTCATAGGTCCCTTTGACCCATTAAATGACGACATATGTCCCTAGGGGTCCTAGGACCCCTAAGGACATATTCGAATGGGTAATATGAGTCAAAGGGGGTCATAAGGTGACCTATGACTCTTTTTGACTCATTAAACGATAACATATGTCTCTAGGGGTCCTAAAACACCTAGGGACATATTCGAACGGGTAATATGGATCAAAAGGGGTTATAGGGTGACCTATGACCCTCTTTGACCTAATAAATGATGACGTAAGTCGCTAAGGGTCTTCGAACCCCTAAGAACATATTTGAACGAGTCATATGGGTCAAAGGGGATCATAGGGTGACCTATGACCCCCTTTGACCCATATGAACGATTCAAATATGTCTCTAGGGGTCGGGGTCCTAGGACCCCTAGGGACATATTAGAATCGTTCATATGGGTCAAGGGGGTCATAGGTGACCTATGACCCCCTTTGACCTATTAAACGATGACATGTCTCTAGGGGTCCTAAAATTTTGAATTGTTCATATGGGTCAAAGGGGGTCTAGGTCCCTTTGACCCAATAAATGACGACATATGTCTCTAAGGGTCCTATAAACCTTAGGAAAATATTCAAATCGTTCATATGGGTCAAAGGGGGTCATAGGGTGACTTATGACACCCTTTGACCCATTAAATGACGACATACATATTCAAATTGTTCATATGGGTCAAAAGGGGTCATAGGGTGACCTGTGACCCCCTTTGACCCATTAAACAACGACATATATCCCTAAGGGTCATGGGACCCCTAAGGACATATTCAAATTGTTCATATGGATCAAAGGGAGTCATAGGGTGATGTATGACCCCCTTTGACCCATTAAATGACAACATATGTTCTTAGGGGTCCTAAGACCCCTGGGGACATATTCGAATGGGCCATATGGGTCAAAGGGGGTCATAGGTCCCCTTTGACCCATTAAATGATGGCATATGTCCCTAGGGGTCCTAGGACACCTAGGGACATATTTGAATCGTTCATATGGGTCAAAGGGGGTCATAGGATGCCTTATCACCCCCTTTGACCCATTAAACGACAACATATGTCCCTAGGGGTCATAGGACCCATAGGGACATATTCGAATCATTCATATGGATTAAAGGGGGTCTAGGGTGACCTATGACCCCCTTTGACCAATTAAACGACGACATATGTCGCTAAGGGTCTTAAGACCCATAAAGACATATTTGAATTATTCATATAGGTCAAAGGGGGTCATAGGGTGACCTATGACCCCCTTTGACCCATTAAATGATGACATATGTCTCTAGGGGTCCTAGGATCCCTAGGGACATATTTGAATGGATAATATGTGTCAAAGGGGGCCATAGGTCCCTTTGACCCATTAAATGACGACATATGTTCTTAGGGGTCTTAAGACCTTTAGGAACATATTCGAATGGGTAATATGGGTCAAAGGAGGTCATAGGGTGACCTATGACTCTCTTTGACCCATTAAATGATGACATATGTTGCTAGGGGTCCTAGAACCCCTAAAGACATATTCGAATGGGTAATATGAGTCAAAAGGGGTCATAAGGTGACCTATGACTCTTTTTGACCAATTAAACGATGATATATGTCGCTAAGGGTCCTCAGAGACCCATATGAATGATTCGAATATGTTTTTAAGGGTCTTAAGATCCCTAAAGACATATTCAAATCGTTCATATGGATTAAGGGGGTCATAGGTGACCTATGACCCCCTTTGACCCATTAAACGATGACATATCTCTCAAGGGGTCCTAAAACCCCTAAGAACATATACGAATTGTTTATATGGGTAAAATGGGGTCATAGGGTGACCTATGACCCCCTTTGACCCATTAAATGATGACATATGTCTCTGGGGGTCAAATAACCCCTAGGGACATATTCGAATCATTCATATGGGTCAAAGGGGGTCATAGGGTGACCTATGACCCCCTTTGACCCATTAAACGAAGACATATGTCCCTAGAGGTCCTAGGACCCCTAAGGACACATTCAAATTATTCATATGGGTCAAAAAGGGTCATAGGGTGACCTATGACCCCCTTTGACCCATTAAACGACATGTCTCTAGGGGTCCTAGAACACCTAGGGATATATTCAAATTGTTCATATGGGTCAAAGGGGGTGATAGGGTGACCTATGACTCACTTTAACCTATTAAACGACGACATATGTCCCTAGGAGTCATAAGACCCCTAAAGACATATTCGAATTGTTCAAATTGGTCAAAGGGGGTCATAGGGTGACTTATGACCCCCTTTGACTCATTAAAAGATGACATATGTCCCTAGGGGTCCAAGGACCTTTAGGGACATATTCGAATGGCCCATATGGGTCAAAAGGGGTCATAGGGTGACTTATGACCCCTTTTGACCCATTAAATGATGACATATATCTCTAGGGGTTCTAATACCCCTAAAGACATATTTGATTCGTTCATATGGGTCAAAGGTGGTCATAGGGTGATCTATGACCCCCTTTGACCTATTAAACAATGACATATGTCCCTAGGGGTCTTAGAAATCTTAGGGACATATTAGAATCATTCCTATGGGTCAAAGAGGGTCATAGGGCGACTTATGACTCCCTTTGACCCATTAAACGATGACATATGTTCCTAGGGGTCATGGGGCCCCTAAGGACATATTTGAATCGTTCATATGGTCAAAGAGAGTCATAGGGTGATCTATGACCCCCTTTGACCCATTAAACGATAACATATGTCCCTAGGGGTCCTAGAACCCCTAGGGACATATTCGAATAGGCCATATGGGTCAAAGGGGGTCATAGGGTGACTTTTGACCCATTGAACGACGACATATGTCCTTAGGGGTCCTAAGACTCTTAGGGACATATTCGAATCATTCATATGGGTCAAAGGGGGTCATAGGGTGACCTATGCCACCCTTTGAACCATTGAACGATGACACATGTCCTTAGGGGTCCTAGGACCCCTTGGGACATATTTGAATCGTTCATATGAGTCAAAGGGGGTCATAAGGTGACTTATGACTCCCTTTGACTCATTAAATGATGACATATGTCACTAGGGGTCCTAAGACCCCTAAGGACATATTTGAATCGTTCATATGGGTTAAAGGAGGTCATAGGATGCCCTATGATCACTTTTGACCTATTAAACGATGACATATGTCCCTAAGAGTCCTTGGACACCTAGGGACATGTTCAAATCGTTCATATGGGTCAAAGGGGGTCATAGGGTGCCTTATGACACCCTTTGACCCATTAAACAATGACATATGTCCCTAGGGGTCTTAGGACCCATAGGGACATATTCGAATCATTCATATTGGTCAAAGGGGGTCATAGGACACCTATGACCCATATTCAAATCATTTAATGGGTCAAAGGGGGTCATAGGGCGCCTATGACCCCCTTTGACCCATGAAACGATGACATATGTCCCTAGGGTCCTAAGACCCATAGGGACATATTCGAATCGTTCATATGGGTCAAAAGGGGTCATAGGGTGACCTATGATCCCCTTTGACACATTAAACGATGACATATGTCCTTAGAGATCTTAGAACCTTTAGGCACATATCCGAATCATTCATATGGGTCGAAGGCAGTCATAGGGTGACCTATGACCCCGTTTGACCCATTAAACGATGACATATGTCCATAGGGGTCCTAGCACCCCTAAGGACATATTCGAATTGTTCATATGGGTCAAAGAGGGTCATAGGGTGACCTATGACCCCTTTTGACCCATTAATCAACGACATATGTCCCTAGGGGTCCTAGGACCCCTAAGGACATATTCGAATGGGCCATATGGGTCAAAGGGGGTCATAGGGTGACTTATGACCCCCTTTGACCCATTAAATGATAAAATATATCCCTAGGGGTTCTAGTACCCCTAAGGACATATTTGAATCGTTCATATGGGTCAAAGGGGGTCATAGGGTGACCTATGATCTCCTTTGACCCACTAAACGATGACATATGTCCTTACGAGTCCTAAGACCCCTAGGGACATATTCGAATCCTTCCTATGGGTCAAAGGGGGTCATAGGGTGACTTATGACTCCCTTTGACCCATTAAATGATGGCATATGTCCCTAGGGTTCATAGGACCCCTAGAGACATATTCGAATCATTCCTATGGGTCAAAGAGGGTCATAGTGTGACCTATAACCCCGTTTGACCCATTAAATGACGACATATGTCCCTAGGGGTCCCCCTAGGGACATATTCAAATCGTTCCTATGGGTCAAAGGGGGTCATAGGGTGACCTATGACCCCCTTTGACCCATTAAATGACGACATATGGCCCTAGGGGTTATAGAACCCCTAAGGACATATTTGAATCGTTCATATGGGTCAAAGGTCATAGGGTGACCTATACCCCCTTTGACGCATTAAACATTGACATATGTCCTTAAGGGTCCTAGGACCCCTAAGGACATATTCGAATCATTCCTATAGGTCAAAGGGGGTCATAGGGTAACCTATGACTCTTTTTTATTCATTAAATGTTGACATATGTCCTTAGGGGTCATAGGACATTTTTGAATTGTTCAACATGGTCAAAGGGGGTCATAGGGTAACTTATGACCCCCTTTGACCCATTAAACGATGACATATGTCCCTAAGGGTCCTAAGACCCCTAAGGACATATTCGAATCATTCGTGTGGGTCAAAGGGGGTCATAGGGTGACCTATGACACCCTTTGATCCATTAAACGATGACATATGTCCCTAGGGGTCCTAAGACCCATAGGGACATATTCAAATCGTTCATATGGGTCAAAGGGGTTCATAGGGTGACCTATGACCCCCTTTGACCCATTAAACAATGACATATGTCCCTAGGGGTCCTGGGACCCCTAAGGACATATTCAAATTTTTCATATGGGTCAAAGGGGGTGATAGGGTGCCCTATGACCCCCTTTGACCTATTAAACGATGACATATGTTCTAGGGGTCCTAAGACCCATAGGGATATATTCAAATCGTTCATATGGGACAAAGGGGGTCATAGGCCCCTTTGACTCATTGAATGACGACATATGTCCCTAGGGGTCCTAGGACTCATAAGATCATATTTGAATCGTTCATATGGGTCAAAGGAGGTCATAGGGTGACCTATGACCCCATTTAACACATTAAACGATGTCATGTCCCTAGGGGTCCTAAGACCCCTAAGAACATATTTGAATCGTTCATATGAGTCGAAGGGGGTCATAGGGTGACCTATGACCCCTTTTGACCCATTAAAAGATGACATATGTCCCTAGGGGTCCTAGGACCCCTGAGGACATATTCGAATCATTTATATGGGTCAAAGCGGGTTATAGGGTTATCTATGACCCCCTTTGACCAATTAATCGACGACATATGTCCCTAGGGGTCCGAGGACCCATAGGGACATATTCGAATGGGCCATATGGGTCAAAGGGGGTCATAGAGTGACTTATGACCTCCTTTGACCCATTAATCGACAACATATGTCCCTTTGGGTTCTAGTACCCCTAAGGACACATTTGAATCGTTCATATGGGTCAAAGGGGGTCATAGGGTGACCTATGATCCCCTTTGTCTTATTAAATGATGACATATGTCTTTAGGGGTCCTAGGACCCTTAAGGACATATTCGAATCATTCCTATGGGTCAAAGGGGGTCATAGGGTGACATATGACTCCTTTTGACTCATTAAATGACGACATATGTCCTTATGGGTCATAGGACCCCTAAGGACATATTCGAATCATTCCTATGGGTCAAAGGGGGTCATAAAGTGACTTATGGCCCCATTTGACCCATTAAATGGGGACATATGTCCTTAGGGGTCCTAGGACCCCTAGGGACATATTCAAATCGTTCCTATGGGTCAAAGGGGGTCATGGGGTGACCTATGACTCCCTTTGACCCATTAAACGAGGACATATGTCCCTAGGGGTCATAGGACCCCTAAGGACATATTCGAATCGTTCATATGGGTCAAATGTCATAGGGTGACCTATAACCTCCTTTGACCCATTAAATGTCGACATATGTCCCTAGGGGTCTTAGGACCCCTAGGGACGTATTCGAATCATTCCTATGGGTCAAAGGGGGTCATAGGGTAACCTATGACTCCCTTTGACCCATTAAACGACGACATATGTCCCTAGGGGTCCTAGGACCCCTAAGGACATATTCAAATTGTTCAAATTGGTCAAAGGGGGTCATAGGGTAACTTATGACCCCCTTTGACCTATTAAACGATGACATATGTCCCTAGGAGTCCTAAGACCCCTAGGGACATATTCAAATCGTTCATGTGGGTCAAAGGGGGTCATAAGGTGACCTATGACACCCTTTGACCCATTAAACGACGACATATGTTCCTAGGGGTCCTAGGACTCCTAAGGACATATTCGAATCGTTCATATGGGTCAAAGGGGGTCATAGGGTGACCTATGACCCCCTTTGACCCATTAAACAACGATAAATGTCCCTAGAGGTCCTGGGACCCCTAAGGACATATTTGAATCGTTCATATGAGTCAAAGGGGGTGATAGGGTGCCCTATGACCCTCTTTGACCCATTAAACGACGACATATATTCTAGGGGTCCTCGGACCCATAAGGACATATTCTAATCATTCATATGGGTCAAAGGGGGTCATAGGGTGACCTATGATCCCTTTTGACCCATTGAATGATGACATATGTCCCTAGGGGTCTGAGAACCCATAGGGACATATTCGAATCGTTCGTATGGGTCAAAAGAGGTCATAGGGTGACCTATGACCCCATTTAACCCATTAAACGACATCATATGTCCCTGAGGGTCCTAGGACCCCTAAGGACATATTCGAATCGTTCATATGGGTCAAAGAGGGTCATAGGGTGACCTATGACACCCTTTAACTCATTAAACGATGACATATGTCCCTAAGGGTATTAGGACCCCTAGGGATATATTTGAATCGATCATATGGGTCAAAGGGGGTCAAAGGGTGACCTATGACCTCTTTTGACTCATTAAAAAATGATATATGTCCCTAGGGGTCCTAGGACCTCAAAGGACATATTCAAATCTTTCATATGGATCAAAGGGGGTCATAGGGTGCTCTGTGACACCCTTTGACCCATTAAATGATAACATATGTCCCTATGGGTCTTAGGACCCATAGGGACATATTCGAATCTTTCATATGGGTTAAAGGGGGTCATAGGGTGAACTATGATGCCCTTTGACCCATTAAACAACGACATATGTCCCTAGGGGTCCTAAGGCCCCTAGGGACATATTCAAATCGTTCATATGGGTCAAAGGGGGTCATAGGGTGACCTATGACCCCCTTTGATCCATTAAATGACGACATATGTCTCTAGGGGTCCTAGGACCTATAGGGACATATTTGAATCTTTCATATGGGTCCCCCTTTGACCCATTAGTCAACGACATATGTCCCTAGGCGTCCTAGGACCCCTAGGGACATATTCGAATGGACCATATGGATCAAAGGGTGTCATAGGGTGACTTATGACCCTCTTTGACCCGTTAAAAGATGACATATGTCCTTAGGGGTTCTAGTACCCCTAAAGACATATTCAAATCATTCATATGGGTCAAAGGGGGTCATAGGTCAACCCATTAAATGACGACATATGTCCTTAGTGGTCCTAGGACCCCTAGGGACATATTCGAATTGTTCCTATGGGTCAAAAGGGGTCATAGGGTGACCTATGACACTCTTTGACCCATTAAATAACGACATATGCCCCTAGGGGTCATAGGACCCCTAAGGACATATTCAAATCGTTCATATGGGTCAAAGGTCATAGGGTGACCTATGGCCCCCTTTGACCCATTAAACGACGACATATGTCCCTAGGGGTCCTAGGACCCCTAGGGACATATTCGAATCGTTCTTATGAGTTAAAGGGGGTCATAAGGTGACTTATGACTCTTTTTGACCCATTAAACGATGCCATATGTCCTTAGGGGTCATAGGACCCCTAAGGACATTTTCAAATTGTTCAAATTGGTCAAAGGGGTTCATAGGGTGACTTATGATCCCTTTTGACCCATTAAATGACGACATATGTCCCTAGGTGTCCTAGGACCCCTAGAGACATATTTGAATCATTCATATGGGTCAAAGGGGGTCATAGGGTGACCTATGACACCCTTTGACCCATTAAACGATGACATATGTCCTTAGGGGTCATAGGACGCTTGGGACATATTCGAATCATTCGTATGGGTCAAAGGTGGTCATAGGGTGACCTATGACCCCTTTTGACCCATTAAACGACGACATATGTCCTTAGGGGTTCTGGAATCCCTAAGGACATATTCGAATCGTTCATATGGGTCAAAGGGGGAGATAGGGTGCCCTATGACCCCCTCTGACCCATTAAATGATGACATATGTCCCTAAGGGTCCTATGACCCATAAGGACATATTCGAATCATTCATATGGGGTCAAAGGGGGTCATAGGTCTTTGACCCATTGAACGACGACATATGTCCCTAGGGGTCCTAGGACCCATAGGGACATATTCAAATTGTTCGTATGTATATGGGTTAAAAAATGAAAGGATATATATATACTTTTTATATTATTTTATGATAATAATAATAATAATATAAATAAACATTAAATATAAATATTATTATATCTATCGTAATAATAATAATACTATTATAGTTATAATAATAATATATATATTAATACTATATTGTGGCATAATAATAATAATATAAATAAACACTAAATATTTACACTATTATATCTATAGTAATAATATTAATACTATTATGGGTATAATAATAATATTTATACTATAGCTATATTAATACTATATATTAATATTTCTTTATATTAATACTATTATATATTAATACTATTGATACTTTATATTAATTCTATTATACTATTGATACTATTATATATTAATACTACTATACTATTAGCTTAGTAATAAACTAAAGTTGTTTTCCCTCCAATGATTTTCATAATATTAATATAATTATGGCAAAGGAGGGAAATTATAGCAAGTTTTTCTCCCAAAAATTCACTTTACATAATCGGATATTCGATTTCAAATCGGATATATGATCCTAGATTAGAAATCGGATATCTGATTTTACTGGCACCAATTCCCAATAATTTCCTGTCCCTGCAGACCCGACAACATCATTTTTTCGCTTCTATTTTCACAGGTTTTGAAAAAAGTCGCGTTTTGGGGCTCAACTAATCAAAAAAAATTTGAAAATATAACCTTAGGTGTTCAAATTTGTCATTTGAATTGGGAGCAATAGTTGTTGAAAGGATAAATGCAAAAGGAAGATATCCAATGAAGAAATTGTGGCATATAGGGAAAGGGACAAAATGGAACACCGAAGAAAAAGAAAAGGTATGCTAAATATCAGTCAAGTTGACGATGAATTAATCGAAGGTGAAATCATAGAGTCAGATAATGAATATGTACAGTTGGGGAATGAAAATATAACTATTGAAAATGATAATGCCGAAATTGAAAATTTGGAGAATGAAAATTTTGAAGAAGAAATGCCACCAAGTCATAATCCAAATTGCATAATTGACCATGTCGAAGATGACAATGCACAAGAACCTAATGCACAAGAGCCTTACCTATCTCCTAATTATAATCGATATGAAAGTTCTAAAACACCAAAATGGATAATTGTAATTGATGAAATGATTATTACTAGTTTGGAAGGAAAAAAATCAGAAAGAACCATTCGGTTATGGGCTTCAAGACTATATCAGATTTTTTTCGGCAACAAGATAGTGGTAGAGCAATGTCAATTTTTCATGCACTTATTAAAGATGCAAAAGATGAGACCTATGATTTCAAAATTGAAGATTCGTGTCAATAAAAAGTTGGAAAGAAATGCCATTATCGTGAAGAATCTTTTCAGTGCTCTGAATAGCATTGGGAAAAATAGCAGAGAGAAGGATAATAGAGCTGCTCGAAGGGTCATTACAACCTCTTTGGTAAGTCATCATTTGAGAAAGGGTAGATATATGACACAAACTTGTATTGATTTGAATCTAAATCATACTACTTTGAGAAGAGCACTTAGTCGATGAGAGAAATTTGATGATCCTCTTCAAAATGAAACATGGGCATTTGGTGGGAGACTTCCATATTCTGATAAGAAGCTATCCGACGATGTGAAGGAAGAAATTACACAATTTTGGCACTCTAACTCATGAGTTTCACCCAATGCTAAAGACGTCTTAAAGTTGAGAATTGGCATCAGAGACCGCATGCCACATCCTAAACACCATTTAGAGGTAAGTCAAACTATGTTGTTCAAACAATTTAGAGAGAGTCATCCAAGTCTTCATATATCACAAAGGGTTTTTGAATCTTTGAAGCCATTTTATTGTGTGCCACTCAAAATTCGAAATACATGTTGTTGCAAATATCATGTCGAGTTTTCTATGCACCATGAACTATTACACTCCATCCATTCTACTTTGCATAGTAAAGAAATGTTGGAGGATTGTGGGGCTAGTGGGCTTTCAAAATCATCAAGAGACTTGCTAGATCAACTCTTATGTCGTAGAGTTGATGGTTTTTCCTTTTATAGAAATGCTTGTTTAAATGAGAAGTGTTCAGAATGTGGTGGCTTATCCAAGTTTGACACATGTTTCCATGAGGGGTGCGAACAAGATCTTAGAAAGACAATACTGAAAAAAAGGGTATATGAAATGGTGAAATACACATTGAAGAGTGGGAGTGAGAGCTCTAGATGTGAATTGGTTGGAAAAGATATCAGTGTGGCTAATTTTATTTTAGATTTCAAGGCAAATATTTTTTACAAGTATGCAAGACATAGTCACAGGTCTCAGTGGTTGGATCAACAATTTAGAACATGTAAGGAGACTTTTTCCATTGGCACTATTATATCAGTTGTTGATTTTGCTGAGAACTACACATTGCAACCTCAAAATGAGACACAATCTCAGTATTACAACTCCATTTAGATTGCAATTTTTTTTCACATAACATATAGACATGCCCCTGATAGTGCGGAAGATAATCGAAATATTATTAGAGAGTATCATTTCTTTATGAGTGATGATAGATCTCACACTCATGAGTTTGTGCAACATTATTTTGAGAATTTTTTTGATTTCTTACATGAGCATGCAATTGCTATGGATAGACATATCATTTGGTTAGATAACTGTACAGGTCAATTCAAGAATGCTCGCATGTTTTATTGGTTGTGTAGGATGCACATAGAGAGAGGGTTGCCTCATATTTGGAGTTTTTTTGAGTCTGACCATGGAAAAGGGGAACATGATGGAGCAGGGGCATGTGTGAAGAGAGCTCTAGTTAAGAAGCAACTGAAGATTTCAACAGCAGAGCTTCTTGATGCTTGTAGCATTTTTGATTGGTGTAGTTTAGCATTATCATAGGGGGGGACTCTTGATTTAGTGGTACGCAAGTTCTTTTGGTTGGTTGAGGAAGGGTCCATAGGTGATAGATCAGATTTTGCTATAGTGAGAGACTCATAAAAAATGCATTCATTTTAGAGCTCTGATTCTAGTACATGGACCATTTGGACACGACAACTAGCTTGTTTTTGTCATACTTGTTTTCAATGTGATTGGGATCACTATGAGTCAAGTGAGTGGGTGGACACATGGGCTCCACATTATCTTACTCCATTGCCTATCATACCCTCTATCAAAAATGATGACATGGAAAGTTCACTTGAGCATAACCATCTATCAGATCTACTTCAGCCAGGACATGTCTTTGCATTGGTTGCACCATAGGGGAATGATGAGAAATTCAATTATTGGTTAGCACATTGTGTAAGAGGCAAACAAAAACTTGCACAACCGATCACAGATGATGAATGATTCACATATCCTACTGGTTCAGTGGTTGTTCCTAGAACATGGCTACGAATATACATGCTTAGAAGGAATGGAATTCTTGCATTCAAAGACTATCAGAAGAACAAAGTAATTCTCATATATTCACATCTTATTATAGCAAAAAATGTAAAGTTATTAAAGCATCAAGGATGACCAAAAGTAAAATAAATTTTTACTATTGCTAATGTTGATCATGAAACCCTGTTGGAGACCCTAAAATAGAGAGAGGACCCTATTGGAATACTCGACTAAGTATATATACTTCTTATGTTATTTTCTTCATAATGATTTAATGAATTGATGATTATCTTGTTTAATACAATAAGTTACTAATTTTTTTATGATATTGGAATGTAGGTACATCATGAAGAGTTGGAGGGGGGTGGTATTGGGGAGAATTTCTAAAATTTATGATGTATTATGATGTAAAATGTGTACTTTTTTTGTATATGGTTTTTGTATTTTGGTAGGTTCTTTGTAAGGAATTATAAGAGGAAGATATTGAACAAGTTCTTGCAAATCATATTTGCATGTGATACAAGGTTATAAGGACAATTTTAAGAGCATTTATAACTATATGAAAGATAATTGCATGCGGATATCTTATTACAAATTTGGTTTTTTCCTTATTTGACATAAAGCTGACATTATGATTATTAAAACTATTTTTATCAAACTAATCAAATAAGAAAAATCTTGAAAGTACAAATGAACAATTAGAATACTTGATTTCTTCCATTTTGCAACCAATCATAGCATTTGAAAGCATAAAGAGTCATAATATTGTATAATGTTTTGAAAAACTTTCGTATTGAAAAGTTGTATGAAGCACATTTGGGATAATCCATGAAATCCATGAAAGAAGATAGCATGTAGGATACATAATTAAAGCCAATAAGAAAGATAGCACATGCATAATGACATGATATGAAGTTGGATATGAAGGCTATGAGTGAATGCGAAAGTAAAATAGGGAATCTCATGGATAAGATAATGGTTTTCACCAAGGCACATTTTTTATCTTCTTTTCTATTTTTTTTAAAATTTTTAGAAATAGGTCAACTATTTTCAAGTTAGATAGTGTTCCTAAACGAAAGATAAGTTATGATAAGCCAAGACCATAGATAAGTATGCTCAATGATGTTGATAGGGTGAAGGAAGTGAGATGATAGTGGGATAAGAGTTCATTCCTTGGAAGGATTATATGAGTATGGATAGTAGGTAAGTTTAGCTTTGAAAACATTGCATAAGGGTAGGTGACAAAGTGGGGAAGATCAACATTTACACACACCTTGGAGGGTTTTCGAATGATGGAGGAATCATGGAGGAAATGGATCAAGGTTTAGATGTATGAGCTGGTAGGACAATGTTAGAAGAAGATTGAGTGGAATATTTGTAAGCTTTTGAGAAAGATGTTTGGAAGAAAATGGAGTGGAAGCCTTTGGAATATTGAATGTCAACTTAGATTTATGTTCAATATTAAAGTCTTTCAAGAGAGACTTTGGAGAGCTAGAAGTAGAAAGTGTAGGAGAAGGTTTGAAGACTTTAGATTAGATGGATAAGGACCAAGTATAGAATTACAAAATGCAAAGGTATAGTGACTAGGGATTTCAACATCTTTAGAGTGAGTAGCATGACCAAATTCATCAATAGACTCATGAGTACCTTTTATAGGAGAAAGACCTTTGATAGGAGTGTTTGAATCTTCAGCATAGTTTTGAAGTGGATATGGAGAAGTAGAACATGAGGGGACACTTTGATCTTGACATCTTTCTTTATATAGCATAGAAATATCACTTTTTCCATAAGTTTCAGTAAGCTCAATGGAGGTAGTGGAAACAGTATTCTCATCATATGTCGGAGGTGGATAACACAAAGGATATAGAAAGGTGAAATTTTGGATGAGATGAAAAGGTGTTTGATCTTGACCTTTATTTATATATTTTTCCTTTTGAGAGTCATCTTGATATGGAGCACCTTCTAAGGACAAGGGAAAATGTGAGGTGTGCATGATAGAATCTTAAAGAAATAATGCAGGATTAGCTAAAGTGGACATAGTAATCATAGTATTGAATGAACGTTGAGGATCTTTAGTCTTAGTAGCATGGAAAAGGTTTGCAGACAAGTGAAGGTTAGCTTGATTTTCTTTTATGGAAAGAATTAGGTTCTTTGTTTGGTGGAGGAATTTTTGAAAGCTTTGACACTTTAGGAGGTTCATTAGTGTTATAAGAAGTGAAGGTGTCAAGGAAATCATCACTTGACATAGGTTCATCAGCATGATCTTGTGACACATGAGTCATTAGAGGTAGCAAAAATCCCATCATAAATGAGATCTTTGATTTTATGTTTCAACACTATGGAATCTTTAGTTTTATGAAATTTTCTTCCATGGAAGTGGAAATAATGATAATTTCTCCACCATGGAGGTTTGATTTTGGGTTCATAAGGTCTAGAGTTGTCTAGTAATGTGATGGATTCATTATCAAGAAGTGTTTGCAAGATGTTATCATGAGAATCTTCCAATGGAGTAAAAGTTCTCTCAAAAATTTCTCCATGATAATTTTGTTGTTTCTTAAGTGAATAGAATGCATCCATGTCTTCATCACTATCTTGGTCAAAGATAGGTCCATAATGAAAGTTTGGCATAGGCTCAAAGGAGGTATCACTTGCTTGTTCTCTAAAGAGGTCTTTAGATCTAGAAGATGAAGATATTTGATGTCTTCGAGTAGAATATGTAGACCTTGAAGAAGATGACCCATCTGTATGTAAAGGTCTTAAGGGAGATTAATTTAAGAATGCAATATTCTCCTCTAACCTTTTCTCAAGTTTAGAATTGATTTCTATCATGTGCTTAGAGAGATAAAGGTAAGAAAGATTATTTGTCTCTTCTAGCTCTTTGTATTGAACATATAGATCTTGAAACTCTTTAGTGGCATGGAGGATATCATGATCATCTAGATTTGGTTAAGGTTTGGTAGCACAAGGTTTGAATACCATAGTGGTAGATAGATAATAAAGCATGAAGGAGACTAGAGGAAGCTAATAAGGTGACACAAGATAACTTGATGTCCAAACTAGAGAGGTAGAGTGTTCACATGTCAAAGAGAGGTAGAAATGAATGAGTGACTTGTCAAACAAATTGTCCAAGTAGGTTACAACACTAGTGACTCAAGTCAAGAGCTACGAAAAAATCCCAAATAGAAATGTAGATAAAGAAAGAGAGATGACAAGTGAACAAATTTAAGTGTAGTCAATAGATCAAGGAAACCATTTAGTGAAAGAAATTCTTAGTATGCATATCATAGACCATGAAGTTAAAAAATACCAATAACACTAAGACCAAAGAGCCATTTTAAGCATGTTCAAGCACTAGAGACAAAAAATCAAAGTCAATTTATGAAACTCCCCTTAGCAAAAAATGCAAACAAATATTTGCACTTGACGTTTTGACTTGGTTGAAAAAGTTTGACAATAATTGATAATATTGCAAGCTTGATGTTCAAAAGCAATTTTTTTTCCAAGAAAGATAGTGACACATGGAGTATTCTTCAAACAATCAAGCAAGGAACAAAGCAACCTTTCATGATACAAGTCAAAGGGGTCAACCTTTCTTGACAACCTTTCAAAATCTAACTCCTAATGGCTACAAGTCAGTGCCATTAGCTCCGAGTGGGTGGGTGAACTATAGTGACACCCTTGTTCCAACCATGGAGAACCTCTATCATTTGTGGCCACCCCGTACCGAGGAGTCCCCAAGGTTCTCTAAGTGTGTTTTGAGGTCAATATTTTGAGGGTCATAACTTAGATCTCGTGAGGGCTATCGATAAACTATCAAATACTACAAGATGCTGATGTTGAGGCCTAAAATAACCTATCTCATTTTTCAGAGATCACATTCTGTTTGGATTTGGCACAGTGATCTCGCTCGATGCCAAAACTCGTAGTGTGCCTTAGTTCATAGGTGCACCATAGCGTAGCTTTGAAATTGCTGATCTTGGCACCGAGTCGTCAGTGCCATTAGCTCCGAATGGGCGGGTGAACCCTAGTCACACCCTTGTTCTGATCACGGAGACCATCCATCATTTGCGGCCACCCTATACCGAGGAGTCCCCAAGGTTCTCTAAGTGCATTTTGAGGTCGATCTTTCGAGGTTCATAACTTAGAGCTCGTGAGGGCTATCGATGAACTATCAAATGCTACAGGACGGTGATATTGAGGCCTAAAATAAGCTATCTCATTTTCGAGAGATCACATTCCATTTGGATTTAGCACAACGATCTTGCTTGATGCCAAAACTCATAATGTGCCTCAGTTCATAGGTGCACCATAGTGTAACTTTGAAACCGCTGATCTTGGCATCGAATCGTCAGTGCCATTAGCTCTGGATGGGAGGGTGAATCCTAGTCACACCCTTGTTCTAGCCATGAAGACCATCCATCATTTGCAGCCACCCCATACCAAGGAGTCTCCAATGTGCTCTAAGTGCATTTTGAATTCGATCCTTCGAGGGTCATAACTCAGAGCTCGTGAGGGCTATCAATGAACCGTTAGAGGAGACAAGTTTGTAAGGATGGAGTGGCTTAGTGTTTTTGCTAAAATAAGTTAGTGGGAAGGCTTTATTAGAGGCTCTTGGCCAAACTAGTGGGGTGTTTGCCCACTCTCTAATTTTAGAGATAGTTAGGTTTTGGATGGAGATTAGGGGAGCTCTACTACAACTATCCTTACCCTAGCTTGGACCAAGGTTGGTATCTCAAACTTGCTTCTTTTCCATTTCTTTCTTTTAGCATGGTTAAGCAAATATGCAAGTGTGGAGTTTATCAATGGAGTATGCATTGCATTGCATTGTGGAGTAGCATTCATGTGAGTGCTTGAATGGTGTTCATTCCATGTAGATTAATGTGACACCATTATGCATCTTGTTGTATTGTGCAGAGTATTGTGAGTATGAGGTTTGGATTTTGTCTATTTCCTTGTTGTATTATCTGTGTTGATATTGTGTTGTGAAAATGTGATGTGCTCTTGAAAATTTCTTATTTTATTTCTACTTGGTTTTGTTTTCTTGTTTTGTGCTTGACTATTGTTATGGGCGTGGGAATTACACTCACCCTTGTGGGAAGGGAAGAGAAGTCCAGGGTGAAGGACTTAAGTTGGGTTCGAAAAATGTATTGAGAACCTTGGAGTATGGGCTCCATTGTATGCCATAACATTTCATATCTTGCTGGGGGTGATAAGGAAAGTATGGTGTAGAAAGGAAGTTTGAGGAGTTACAGCTAATGGTAGTGGGTTTGGAGGAGGAAATGTGGAGGCCCCGAGAGGGCATTAAATTTTTGATTTATGATAGCCCTGAGAGGGCATGAAATTTTCTGAATTATGATAGCCCTGAGAGGGCATGAAAATTATTTATTGCAGATATGGTTTAGTATGGCAAGTCTCCATTTTAGAACACACCTTCACCCTATGTTTATGGTTCCATCTGTGAAGCCATTGTGAAATAGCCTTGGGGGGAAATTGTTCAAGTTTGAAATGTAATGTTTATGCATTGAAAGATTGTATGTGTATCCCAGTTTGAGCCTTGTTCCCTAGCATGGGGGTGGTCTCTTTGAGGCCTATGGTTGGGTGGAAAGAACCCATGGTCCTTGTTATTTTTTTGTGTTGCATATGCAAATTTGTGTCCAAGGGAGCAATGGAAATGGCTTGGAATGATCATCTTGCAGATTGATGTTGGATGAGAAAACTTGAAATTGTGCCTTCATTTGTGAAGGAGGATTCACTAGCTTGTTCATGTTCTCAATGATCATGTTGGACAATGTTCATGCTACTCATTGTCCATATCTTTCAATGTTCATGTTCCTTATGATTTTGAAAAGTCCCTTATGTTGCCCCATTGTGATGGAAGGAGATTGTATCATTGTTACCTAATGTACATGTAGAGGAAATAATTGATAAGGTTGTATATGCATGTTTCATTTGGAGTTTATATTGTTATGAAAGCATTGGTATGAGTCACAAATTTGCTTTGACATAATTGTTATCATTTGAAAATGTGAAAGAAAGTTTTCTCCTTGTGGTATTGTAAATGACTAGTTGATAATAACAATCCATAGATATTATGTGATACCATTGATTGTATAAATTTAAAACTTAGTAGATTGTTTACAATCTTGTTGTGCACGCAATAATTTGGAAGGAAAATTTTATGTTCATATCACATGCATGGATAACATTGATTTTAATTACCAAGCTTAATGCAATTATAAGCAAGGAAATCATCAAATTAATTTCATGATATAGCAAAATGAAGTTTGTTGTAAGAGAAGACATAATAAAATCTATGAGATACGTTGCTATAGGCATGCATTTTCCTCTTTGGAAAATGTATGGTAAAGGAAAATAAATCCCTTCCTTAATACAGAGCAATAAAATATTAAAGAATATTCCTAGATTCTAGACTGCTATCCAATAAAAGTAAAAAAAAATAATAGCATATAGAGACTAATGAGTGTCCTAGACTAATATATTTCCTAAGTGACAGAATGGTACACATTACAATCTTGTGACCTCTAAGTCACATCCAATACTCAAATAATGAATTAGTAATTAAATAAATAAAGGCATATTAGTGTGCATGTTAGAGAATATGAAAAATTTAAATATTTAACTCAAAAATAAAATAAAAGCCAAGATTGATCTTGACCGCCCTTCTAGAGTAGCCCCCAACATTTCCTAAGCCATCATAATGCAAAAAGTTTTCTCCACTCCCCAAGGCGTATTGTTAAATCTGACATTGATTCTGAGATGTCATGTCAAAAATTTTATCCTTGAGCTTGCCTCCTTGAAAAGGGGTTTCATCCCCATTAATATACTTGGGTGCATAGGAGAAAGGGTTTATGTCACATCCTTGTCTTATGCACTAGTTGAAATTTCTTGCAACAGTGGTCACGTGTTCCCAAGCATAGGTAGTCGACTTGAAATTAAGGGGGAGTGGGATAGCAATCCCAAGGGATTTGTACTTAGGAGAATGTCAAGTTGACATTTAATATGACTTGTTCACATTAGGATTGTTGATTGGAGGAATGAGAAAAAGATGTCCTAAGGCTTGGATTAGTCAAAATTCTGTACATGACCCACGTGGGACCTTGTGGGGACCACGTGTAGGAATAAATGTTGCCTTGGTAAGAGTTAGGGAATGATGAGGATTTAAGATAGATAGGAGATTCACCCTTTAGATTTGTTTTTATTTTTATCAGATAATTATTTAATCATTTCAAGTCTTGAATAGAGGATAATGACACTTAGTGTATTTGAGCTTAGTTTAAGGGTAATGTTTATATCAAGGGGCTCATTTAGAGACATGTAAAAATTAAACCATATGGTAATGGAAAAGCTCAATATAGGAAAATAAATTAAATGAAATAAATAAGTTTACGAGAATGCATATATAATTGAACATGATGTTAAGTATGGAGGGTTTAATTAAATTAGTGTTAAGACTGTAAATTAGGATAGTTGGATGTACACATAATAGGGTTAATATGAAGTAAGTTGTCGAAATGATGGGATTGGAGAATCAAGGATAAGGATGGATGATGGATTAAAATAATAACTCAAATCTAGTTTTATCTAATCAATAAAGCACATTGATAGATAAGAGTTACTAGGTAGAATTGAATGCATGACAAACTTGTGTAGATGTTGGATTTAATGTCAAGTGAATTTTATATTTTGCTTGAGGGAATGTTAGTTAGATAATGAATGTTGTGGATTCGATTGAAGATATTAGTAGAATATCAAAGTTGATAGAATATAAATACCAATTTGAAAATGTAATGTAGGAATAAAGCATTAGTTAGCTAGTATGTAATACGGGTCAATAGGCATGTCATTAGAGGTAGCTCGTCAGCTCATGTACCCTATGTATAATTAATGATAATATGATTCATGTACACCACATTTTACTACGTTAGTTGCATGAAATGATGAATACATATATGTTAGAATGACAAGCTATGTTATATACAAACCTTATTTATACGCTTGCACCTAATCCTTGCCTAAACAATTCATCTAACAAATATAAATTGACACACTCAATACGATGGTGTAGTAGGATGTGTTTAAATACAGATTGTGAATTATTATTGAGTTAAGTACTTTGAATTGGCCCTTAGACTTACTAATAGTTCCTCATTTTATGTGCTTACTAATTCGTACTATGAAACTACTTTGAATCTTAACATGCTTTGATAATAATAATATTGATAGTGAGAAAGTGAGCTTATGGTGAATAATTAGATGTAATAATGTAAAAAGTAAATGTAATAGTATAGTAATTATAGTAATTAAAATAGTAAATGTAAAAGCATGGCAATTTAGCTAGATTAGTTAGTAGTTGATGAGCTAGATAGTTAGTAATTGTCTTTTGTTAGAGTGAGTTTAATTTATGTATTGAAATAGTAATTTTTGTGTTTAGAAAACTGTAGTGAGTTCTAATTTGGTGAGGAAGCAATGTTGATAGAATGCACAAGGATGACTAAATAGAGTAAAGAGGGAGAAAATGACTCAGTATTAGTCCAATCTTCGAGAGGACCTGTAACCAATAAGATATGGATGCAAGCACAAGATACACGTTTGGCACATAAAACAAATTGTTTATTCCATAAGTTGTGTAACTAATGTGTTGAATGATGGATACTATCAATGCAAGTGGCCCCTTCTCCATAATGTAGACTTCAAAGCTACCTTTGGGGCATATCTTTTCTAATTTCCAATGGTTAGATCCGATATAGTGTGGTAGATAAGTGCACATTTTCTTATTTGAATAAGGGTGCTCATGTGATGAGTACTAAATCTAAATTCTCTAGATACGTGTGTTTAATCGATTAAGATATACTACACTTCCACACCATAAAGTAATTGTCACATTAATATATATTGTAATGATTAATGAATGTGTGTACATTGGTAAAGAGGATAATAAGTAATTCTGATCCCCTTCCCTTACATGCTAAAATCATGACCTAGTCCATATGATACAACCGACAGACCCTAATAGAATATTAGTATCAAAGGATTGTTAGGATATGAATTACCTCACTAATTTATGAGTGTTGTATCTTGAACTTGCTCGTTTGATTCGTGATGCTAACTTGAACTAGACTGTCATCCAATCTATTTGAGAACCACCTATGACTAAAATGTTACAACCAGATGACACTATCCACATGAGTCTTGAACTCCTATTCAATGATAACCTTGTTTTAAAATATGTAATTTCTTATGTGACTTCATAAGCTACAAAAAGAATAAAAAATTGTTGTGTTTTTACTAGTAAAATTTAGGGCATGACACATGATCCACGATAAATTGAACAATACTAGATACTAAATTAATATGTATATCATTGTGCACATAAATGACAAAAATATATATCAAAATACATCTATCCATAGACAAAATTTTACAAAAATATATATCAAAGATCATGTATCCATAGACAAAGTACTCAAATATATATCAAAATACATAGATCCATATACAAAATGTGGCTGATCATGCCATCAGAATGTGTATAATATCAATGTTTTTGTATACAATGTGGCATATGCCATCTCAAAATGTCTCATGATGCATCCTACAAAAACTATACTATCCTAGGGTGCTGGTGGATGATCAAAATGCGACCTCTTCGCTGCACTAGGTGGATCAAATGCCTCCTACATAAACAAAAAAGGAAAACCCAAAGTTAGACTACTAAATTTATATGATTCTATGTATCTAATATTGAATTACTCAAATGCATAATGATCTTTTCCATAATGGACATTAATACTATCAAATTTTCATAATAAATACCTCTCTCATCGACCTCTTGCACCAGTCAGGAGCCCTCTCGTATGCCCTCGGCAATGCTGGTACTTCTCTGATTGTGGGCTGTATATGTTCAAATACCTTTGTCAGATGAATCTACAATTTAAACTATAACATTATAATTCATAGCATGCTAAATTTATAACATATTCAATCATAAATTCAAACTACAACTTACTATTGTAGGCTCCTCCTCAGGAGTGAGTGGTCGCATCATCAAATCTACATAACTATCCCATCAGACCTCATGTGCACTAGGAGTCTCCTATGAGATACAAAATAGTAGTTGTTAATATCACAGAAACTAGATTTGAATTTATTTATGAAGATAAGCGATGTAGGAGCATCCCATGCTCATCAGGGGAACATTGAAGATCCAAGGCATTAGAGAGGTCATGGAGCATCTCTTGAAGTCAATTGGGCAATCCTTGCACCAATTATGGCTCATGGAAGCATACAAAGTTATAATGTTGGACTCATATGTGGAAAAAAGTTGTAATTGGGCATGAGATAGGATTTTAGGATTTCATATGGTAGATGAGTCACTTGATAGGTTCATGTAGGTTGTCATGATCATATCTTTTCATTAGACAAGTCAAAACATTCAATAAGCCCATTAAAACCATAGTTTAATAGTTAGAAATTTGAATAGTAAGGGTTACGTGTTTTTTGGAGGGAAACTCCATAATTTAAATTTTATGAAGAGTTAACAAATGAAACCGATTGGAGGTGGTTGAGGGGGTTACTAACCATACCTTGAAACTTATAAATTATGATTGTACGGCTTGGAGGGTCAGATTTGTATGGACTGTCTCAGAAAATTGAATGAAAGTGCTTGGTTTTCAAGAGCAACTTGAAGAATCCTTTGTTTTGTAAGTGCTTTCTGATATTGGAATGAGTGGTAATATCATCTTAGATATGTAAATTCATGTTGAAGGCTGAAGGAGAAGTTCTAGAATTGAGTTTTGGGGTTTGAACAAGCAGGCCCTAGTTTTAAAGCCATTTTAAGGAGGGTTTTAAAGTTTGGGTGTTTAGGAATGTGACCAAGACCTATAATCTTGAAAATCCTTTGATTTAGATCATTAATAGAGACTATGAAAAAGGATTAAGTCAGATTGCAAGTTTTAAGGTTACTTGCTTTGTAAAAGTGGTCTAATTAGGCCTAATTCTGAGATAAACTGCCCTGTTCCATACAATCTTTCCAAAGGAGTGATATATGATTTTTGGATATGTTATAAAAATCAAAAAAGGGTATCTGAAAAGATAGTCTATTTTCTTTGTGTTTTGGAAATTTTGGGAGAAAAATTAAGAAAATAGGGTCTACTGATCCAAAGAAGAGAATAGCCTAGTCAAGGGCAAAACTGGTCTCTTTTGTATCTACTAAAGATTTGTGGGTTTGGAAACCTTAGAAACATGTTGGTTGAAGCTTTTTAAGGTTTTTAGAGGTGGAGGGAACACTTGGTGAATGTAAATCCAAGTTTGGAGTCTTTGGTGGCATTGTGTGCGTTTGGGAACACCATTGAAACATAGGGGTTGGGTCCATATTGTGCTTGAATTTGCAAGTTTTTGGTTAGATCCTCCATCCTCTGAATCAAATTTTATTAGAGCATCAACAAGGTCTTTTGGGAGTAGATAAGTTGTAGGCTTCTTCATCATAGGAGTCTTTGTCATCCTTAGTGTGTTGGTCCCTTTGTTGAAGCCTTGGCGTGTCTAATTCCTCCTTGTGTGTCCCAGAGTTGAAAGGTACATAAGTGGTGTCCAAATATTTCTTGGTGAGGAAAGAAAGAGAATCAGTGAGTTGACCCTTGGGAAGGAAGAAAACTTGTTGTGAAAATGCCCCCTAAAAATCAAATGGCTAGAGAAGTTGAAGAATTGAGAGAAGAGTTGGCAAGAGAGAAAAGAGAGAGGAGAGAACTTGAAGCATCTAGAGTGAGGGAAGAAATAAAGATGAGAAGAGAGAGGCTGAAGCTTATTGCAAGGATAGAATCCTTAGAAAAGGAAAGGCAAGAACCTAGAGGAGAAGAGGTTGGAGGAAGAAATCATGGAGAGAACCATGAAGAAGAAGAGGTTGGTAATGCAAGGCAAGAGCATGAGACAATAGATGATCCTGAAGAAAGGAGATTTATGAGAATCATTAAGGCAATACAAGGTAATGGTGGGAAGAACCATATTGATTTGCTAATATACCAGGGTAAAATGGATAGTGAAGAACTGCTAGGGTGGATAGAGGCCCTTGAGAACTACTTTGATCTTGAAGACATAGAGGCAGATAAGAAGGTAAAAGTAGAAAAAGTGAGACTGAGAGGAACAACACTCACTTGGTGGACTAGTGTTCAGAATGAGAGAGAGGAAAGGTGGTGCAGGGCACCTAACCTATGTGGCAGGGGGGAACAAGTATCTATTTTTCCGGACACCTTATCACTCCATGAAAGCGAGGATTTAAGTAGATTAGGAAGTTGGAATAAAGGTTTGGTCCATATTTTACAAGTTGGTCTATGTTTTGTAATAAAGGCACATGTAAGGCCCACAAGAATTTTGGTGTGGTTATAAACCAAGTGACTCCATGGGACCAAAAGCCCTTAGAATAGGGTATTTAGAGTCTAAACAGTATTAGCAAAAAGTGGTTGTTTGTTTGTTTTATGGTTGGGAATGCCTATATGGTTGTTCCAACGGTCATGTAGACCTTTATATATGTCATATGTGATCTCAGTTGAAAGGGGGAGATCAGAGTGTATGGTAGTTTGGAGAAAAAATAATAAAAACTTTAATTTTCTATAAATTTACTAGTAATTTCTCAGCTATTACATTGGTACGGAACCATACAGAACTTTTATGATTGCTAAGTGTATGAAATAGTTGCAAGGGTGAGTTAGGAAACTTTTGGTTTTGGTTTGACTCAAAAGGGAGTTGGGGTTTAAAAGTTATCTGCATTTTAGTAGGTGGTGGTCTGAAAAGCCTTGTTTCCTAGACCCTTCCACAAATGCATCCCTAACTTGCATTCCCACCAGTGGCACCCTCTAAAACTGAGGGATATGCAAGTTAAGAGACTAGGAAACATAATGCTAGAGGTTGGAGGCTTGGAGAGAAGGGCAACTATTTTTCCAAGTTGGACCTAGGTCAAGCAAGCCCATGTGCTTGACCGATTTTTGCAAGGTAATTGGTGACAGTCATGGTTGCAGGCACTTCTGATCAGTTTGAGTGCTGGAGTTGGATGCATTGACTGTGTTGGATATTTCCTTAAGTGTTTTGGGTTTTGGGAACCCACCTTGCCCATTCTTCCTTGAAGCCCTAGCCTAACTTGATCAACTAGGCCTAGGTACCAAGAAGCAGTTTGAAGGGTACTGGAGCAAGATCAACCCAAAAGCTTTTGGATTCTTAGTAGGTGCCAAGAAGGGTGTTTGGACCTATGGAGAAGTCCCTATGCTATTAAGGGATACTGGGAGAAAGTGCAAAGAAGCTAATTGGAAGGCTACAAGGTTTGTAGGCCTAGAAGTGCAAAAGTGTGTTGAGAGTTTGGTGGAACCAAACAAATTGATGATTTTGGGTTGGAACAATATGTCCATGATTGTCTCCATTTCTGGTGATAGTTGGTGGGGATTTTGAAGTGGGATTACCTTGTTTGGCTTGGAGGTTGAGTATACCTGGAGTGGGTAAGAGGACTTGTGAGAAGTCCTAGAATCCTAAGTTGGATTGTGACAGACATTTATTGGCTTGTGGAAGGTAGTTTCTGCAAAATCTGCATCAAAAGTGGATTGAATAAGATTTTAGATTGGGAGAGAATGAAGACCATGCTGAGAAATCAATTCTTTCCATTTGATTTAGCAATCAAAGTAAAGGTAAGAAGGAACAATTTGAAATAGAGGGATATGGATGTCATGTCCTATACTGAGCAATTCCATACCCTAAGTATTAGGGGAGGACTAGAAGATGAAGATGAGAAGGTCGCTAGATACATTAATGGTGTCAAGTACAATATTCAAGATGAAATAGGATTGAATGTACCAAGGACACTTGGAGAATGTTTTTAGTTGGAAATTTGAGCAGAGGAGAAGTTGAAAAAAAAGAATGAGAGGCAAGCAAATTAGAGAGGAGGTGGAACAATGAGAGGAAGAGGTGTAAGAAGTTAGTTTGACACTTCAAACAACCAAGACAAATATAATGGAAAGGAGATTATATCTGAGACAAGAGGAAGTTTCAGGGGAGGAAGATTTGGAAGTGGAAGAGGTAATAGTGTTTTCACAGGTAAATGCTTCACATGTGGAGGAGTAGGCAATCAATCCTACAAGTGCCCTAAGAAAGGTGTGGATTTCAAGAAGGAGGAGAGGAGAGTCACCTTGACTGAAGGAGAAGAGGAAGAAAAGAAGTACGATAATGCAGACCCTGAACTTGAAGGAGAATCTTTGATGGTTAGAAGAGGACCACAAATGCAACAACAAAAGGAGACCAGACCATCCATTTTCAGGACAAATTGCATGAGCCATGGTAAGATTTGTAAGATGATAATAGACTCTAGTTCCTTTGATGATTTAGTGTCTTATGAAATGGTAAATAAACTAGGATTGAAGAAGTATCCTATTGATAGACCATATAGGGCATCTTGGGTCAGTAATGCACAAAATATTGTTGTAAGGGAGCAAGCAATAGTGGATTTCTCTATAGGAGAATATAAAGATCAAGTTATATGTCATGTCATTCTAATGACATGCTGCCATGTAATCCTTGGAAGGCCTTGGAAAGCCTCAAGGAACACTATTCATTTTGGCTCATCAAATGTTTATATAGTACACAAAGATGGTGTGAAGTTTAAGCTAAATCTTTTCACTAGTCATGATGAGGAAAGAGTTATTTGTTTTGGCAAGAAAGAGTTTGTGGACTTGCAGGAGCAGAGGGAGAGTGAACATGATATGACAGATCTGCCACTGAAGCCATCTCTTTTGGTTATGAAGGATGAGATTGTTCAAGACAAAATTCAGAATTCTGCTTACAAGCAGACAGTGATAGAAAAAGGAGTGATGATAGGAATAGTATGGTGTCCTTCGGTGATGAGAGTGAACAAAGAAGTGAACATATCCATGGAGGATAAGAGACAGGGTCAGCATGACCTCAGACAACAAGTTATTCAACGTTTGTCAAGGATAAAACATGACTGTTCACAATTAGCTGGCAGTAAGGTTACCATGACTGGTAACAAGGATCCAATGCTTTTTGTTTCTAATGATTTGTATGCAGGTGTGCAAGGTAATACATGGCAGGTGCAAAGTTGCAAACATCCCTCTAGAAAGATGGGAGGAAAGAAGATAGTACCCCTTAACTCTTTGGACAAGAGTTGCTTTGAAGGTGGGGTGTTTGGTGCAGGGGCACCTATTAAATCATCTAAGAGAGCCTTGGTACCAGATGAAGATAGAGGATCAAAGACATCATTGATTGTTAATTGGGATATATTAAAACCAATAATGGAATTATGTAATAAACAATGTACTTTGAAAGACAAAAGTCATAGAAGTCCTAGTAAGGACCTAAGGGCAACATGATGTAAAATGGCCAAAAGAGCCATATGGGGTAGTCTTAGGATAGTTTCATACTTAGTTGCATTTAATAAATCCATATGACCAATTTTGAGTCAATGGAATAGTTTAGAAAGTTAAGGAATGCATAAAAACTATAGTTTGAAATTTGAATTTCAAATTCAAATGGTCATTTTAGTTTTGGAGGGAAAGTAGTAATTTGGTATTTTTTTGATTAAATAAACCTTTGTAACCAACTTGGTGGGTTGGATAGGTGCATATAAGCCTATTTAAGTTGTAATGAACATATGCAAGACATGAATCATTATTGGTACGGAAAAAATCATAGAAATTGTATGGAACAAAAATCATACTTTCCTCTGCATCAATAAGAAAAATAAAAAATAAATGATACTTATACATACAATGGGGCTCTCTGTGCGAATGGAAATTCTTGATGATCTAGGACGCCGAATCTGTACAGGCTCATCGCCAGTAGCCACACCCTATATACAATAAAGAATGTAATTAAATGAGATTACCACAAACATTTTACAAGAATGCATCGATATTTAATCAATTAGAAAACATCTAATTACCTTTCCTTTGTTAGTGCATGTTGGCTCACCCCCCGCACTTTGTCCCCCTGGGGTAGGTGGTATCTGCAAGATAAAAGAAAGATTAGTAACCATATATGCTACAATATCAAATAGAAATAAAAATTACGAACACAACATAATGTACCATAGATGTCTTAAGGCCAAATGAAATGGTCGAGAGTGTAGCATTGTCTATCTGTCTGAGCTCCTCCTCAGTCATCGACTAAACATGAATGAAGATCACATGTCATAACAAAAAAATGTATAGACATACCGACACCGAAGGAGTCCATGCCTCTGCATTCCCCTCCTCTCTCACATCAAGGTCTATAGCCTCTACGTGTGCATCTAGTGTATCCTCTTCTAATACAAAATGATACTCAGGAAGATCACCTATGGGACCCAGGAAAATATTCTTGCATGTAATGCAAGTGTGAGGCACACAAATGTGTGATGAGCTAGAAAATGATGTACTGGCACCAACATCATCAATACGAGGAGGCAAGACTGACCTAGCCTAAGATATCATTAGGCTACTCAGCCTATGAATGGCTCTGATGGGTCTAAGAGCTAGACTCTGCCATAATATCTAGATGTTGCACTCGAGGAGGGGGGGAGATATCGGGGGGGGGGGATAAAAGTGCCAAGTTTCTTCCATTGGGAAGAGGGTCTATCCTGAGGAGATCCTAGTCCTAAGCCCATGTTGGGCTTCATGCTCCAATAGTTCACTTTAAGTTTCAACACGAATTTTGCATATAATTTTCTAAGGAAATAAAATGGTATGTCTAAATTTCCATGTGGAGGGATATCAAAGACCATCCACCAACGATCCCAAAAAATTTCACGTATGGCGTCATTTGTGCACCATTTAATCGATAGTTTAGTTTTTTTTGGGTCAACTAGTATACCCATTTTTGGGTTAGCAAAAAGGCTAGCCAAATCGTCTTTGATTATGTTGAGGGCCGCGACCTCATCATAATCCAAACCATCATCAAACATCTGGTGCATTTCATCACACCAACGAAGAGCGGCATTTTGTTGGTTCGTAAGGGTTTCAATGTTATCTACTATGGTGTTTAACGTGGATAACATAGGAGCCAGTTCAAGTACATTATTATATGTTCTATGCAAACCTCTCAACTCGGTGAGATTTTCATTTATCAAATCCTCGATTAGAGGAGGGTTTTGAGGAGGTAGAGGATCATTTGGTGGACGATTTTGTGGGGATACTAGATCGTTTGGTGGTGGGTTACGAGGAATATTATTCCCTGCCTCAGTGTCATCATTTTGATCAACCATTCCTATTGAATTGCAAAACGTAATATATATTAAAAAAAAATCTAAATTTTAACCATTTTTGTCAAAAAAACCCTACATTCAACTAAAACAAACAAAATCATCCTAAAATCTATTAAATTTAGGTTAAAAATGAGTTGGGGGAAAAAAAAATACCTGAATATCTAATATCCGATCCACAGTGGTAATACTGGCCCCAAATTCGCGTAAAATGAGGGCCCGCAGGTCTATGATTTTATTTATCCAATGCACAGGTATCAGATATCTGATACTATATCGAATATTCGATATTGTATCGGATATCTGATATAACATCGGATATCCGATATGACCCAATAAGTATAATATATATAATATAACATATAACATATAATATATATTACATTATGTTACATTTTATATATTTTTTTATTATTTTTTATATATATTATATTAATTTACTATATATTATAATATAAAATATTATATTATATAATAATATTATTATAATATTATATTATTATAATTTATAATATATTTTACTTTTTTATTATATATTATATTATAAGATATTACTTTTTATTATTATATTATATCTTGTATATATATATATTATATTACATTACTATATATTATAATATATTAAATATTATATTATATTATTATAATATAATACATTATAATATTATTATTATAGTATAATTTTATACAATTATAATATTATAATAATAATAATATTAAATAATATATCATACTATTATATGATAATAATAATAATAATAATATTAAATAATTATAATAATAGTGGCATAATATTATTACTCTAATTATCAGATATCCGGTCACATGTCGGATATTCGATTTAAAATCGGATATCTGATGTCAAATTGCATATTCGATATCCGATAAGGCTTGGCCTTACCTTCCAGGCTTGGTTCCTGGATAGGTGAAAAAAAGTCAGAGCGGATTTTGAAGTGCTTTTAGGTGTCTTCAAACTCTTTTTTTCTTCACATTGCCACTTTTTGGCACACCATGATCTTGCACATACCCAACACTTGATGTAGTTCCTAATCTAGCTCCTCGTGTAGCTCATGGTGGGGCTCGTGCTGCAACTTCTAGTGGGGCTCATCATGTACCTTGATGTAGGGCTCATCGTGCAACTCATGTTCTAGCTCATAGTGCAGTTGTTGGTGGTGTAGGTCCTACCGTGGCTCCTGGTGTAGCTCCTATTCCAAGTCAGGCTACACGTGTAGCTCCTATTGGAGGTCCTGCTGCACCACCTCCACGCATCAATATCGATGCTTTATTTGCATTTTCAAACTAGGAGGTTGCTAGAGTGCAGTACTCTATATTGACCTCTGATGATGGTCTTTATAGAGACATATGTACTACGATATGTAGGAGTTTATAGGATTTGATAGCTAGGTTTAGAGCTCACCATTCATTTACTCCTACTATATTAGCTTCCATATCTAGGGAGCTTAGGGCTGAGGTTTCAAGAAATGCATCATTCGATGATGTCAAGAGGGTAGCCCCCAAAGACATCATCTAGAGAGAGCTCTTTCTAGCTTATGAGGGAACACAAGGTAGGGTGAGAGGTTACAGAGTCACATGATGCAGAGACCCTATTATTGCTAGCATGATCTATCCATGATTTTTAGCTGCATATGGTCATTATCCTAATAATGACTAGATACCCCTTTATTTTGCACAACAATTGTACATTGAGTTTCGTATAGGGCTCAACATCAACTACTTGGATATTCTTGATTATTGCGGATAGGGGCGTGGTTAGATCGTAGATCGTGACTAGTACCGCAGTGTAGATCGTCTGCAACCTACATATCTTAGACTATTTGTTGGATTGAGAATGTCTCCTGTGACTCCTACACATGTGCCTATTGTAGATAGAGTCATCATTGCTTCCCAGAGGGAAGCAATTGACACTATTGGGCACATTGCATCTATGATGGCTAGTATCACATCAAATTCTATTGGTTGTTATCTTCATAGTCAACATCCTCGTCCACTTGGTCGACCATCTTCATAGGCATCTAGTAGCACTTCAGGTGCCTCCTCTTATGATGCATATAGAGCTGCTGGGCTACCACTGCCAGCCGATATTCGTGGTCTTTCAGGACAACAGACACATATGGATATGGCACTGTATTTTTTGGAGGATATGTTGCACTTTATTAGCTATATTTTTGATACATAGAGGATTCTAGTACACTCGATGATGGATGTTGTTAGACAGCATCAGAGCCCCGACATAGTTCCATAGACACAGGCCGCCACACCGGTGATAGATGATACACCTGTGCATAGCTCACAACATTTGACACCAGACTCACGACACTCTACAGATGACTCGAGCATACGAGTTGGAGATGTCCATATCACAGTTGAGGGTCTTGATGATTTTGGTGAGCAATTGTGAGGCCTATCTGAGATTGATACTAGTTTGAGCCTGGGTATTTCATCGTACATGGACCTATTGTTCGGACTTGGCAGCACTGATTCTACACCAAATGTATCCAGCTAGTTACACAATCCACTTCACTCAGATTTACTAGCAGTTGGACATGGAGTTTCAGGCTCAAGTGCATCAGTAGATGATATGATGGAGTCTGCTGATCATCCTCCACCTCCAGAGACCCAAGTACATATATAATTTATTTTTAATTTTAAATATATATGAAATTAAAAATATATTCATTTATTAAAAAATTTAGTTCAGATATATATGTAGATATTTAATTTAATCTTTAACTCGTAATAAATCATGTAGGCACAGGTTGCTGAGCACATGGTTACACATACTGTTGGTTCACGGCATCATGTACATGAGAGAGATGATTCTATTGAGGCACCTGGTAGTGCTCAGGTACTTGAGTTTTAAGTAGTTTGTTTAAAAGTTATTTAAATATTTTAAAAACTAGATATATTTATATATATGCAAGTTCGTATTTAATTTGAATGTACATGTACATGATGCACATATGTATATATATGTTTTAAAGATAGAACTCTAACACATGTATGTATATATGTATATATATTTGCAAGGCTTGGTTGATGCACCTTGGAGAGAGGATGTACAGGAGACTCGATCAGAGGGTCATTCTATTCGTATGTGTCTTGAGGGGTCCCTCTAGTAGTAGATTAGATTTATATATATTTTTGATGCATTTATATATTGGAGGTCCAGTTTACATGTACACATGTGTATTTCAGTTCCTTGATGACATGCATATACTTTCACTATTTATTTGATTATTGAGTATTTCAGTAGTTAGATACCATCACATGTACATATATATGACTTTTTATATTTTGCTACATACGTGTATTTATTCGAGATTTATAGTTTGCATTTCAGATACATAAAGATATATTAGATCTGTAGATGTTTATTCTTGAGACATGTATATGTGTACATATGTGTATTTTTTTGTGTTATAGCTATAGAACATGATCTTGAGACGTGTGTACATGTATATCAATTATCAATTAGTAGGAAGTTAGAAAGATACATATTTCTTAAATTATCAATTACTAACTCGCTAAAGATAAATATTAGTTTTATGTGGATAAAAATATGTTAATTAGGTAAGCCAATACATTATTTTAGAGAACTTTTACAAAATATAATATTAAAAAAACATATTAATTTAAACTAATTTAAACTTTAAGAGTACATGACTGTAGATGTAATAAAGTAACATTAAAATATATAGTTTTCAAATAAACTAACCTAAATGATAACTATGAACTTATAATCTTACAATTTTAAAAACACATGTTTAATTTTCACTTATGAAATTCAATCTAGTTTGAAAAAAAGTTGATAAATGAATTTAAATTATTAAATTCATCCATAGTACAATTAATTTATATTATTAAATTATATAGTTTTTTAACAAACTAAATTTGATAATTAAGAACTTATGATCGTATAATTAAAAACACATTTAATTCAAGATGAAATTCAATAGTTTGAAAAGAAGTTGATATTTAAGAATTGTAACATAGATAATGAAATTGTGTAAGTTCAAAATTGTAACATAGATAATGAAAGTGTTGAAGTATGAAAAATACATAAAGGGTATGCAAGACAAGCAAGCAATGTTTGAAGTATGTGATGTAGTCCCTAATTTGTGTCCCAAGGAACTAATTGGTTTTGGAGTTCTTGGGAAAACTATTGGCCGGTGTTCAAAGGAAATCAATGCGTTCATGCAAGGGCCACCTTTTTTCTACTATGAGAATGATGCTTTTGCATCTAAGGATATTTGGAAGACAATATCTGAACAATTTAATAGTGTTGAACTAGAGTTGGTGGACTCAATGTTCTTTTCAGCTTCCAAAAGAGCAAGAGGGTATATGCATAACCTTCCAATAGAAGAGTGATTTCAAGCATAACCTCTCCCCCCCATGACTATTCAGGAAGCACTTCCACAAATAAAAAAGTATTGGCCTTCATGGGATCAGAGGACAAAATTGAATTCCATATACTCAAGATGATGTGGCACTGTCCTTATTGATCAAATGAGAGTTATGATTCATAATTCACAAGGGCAACTACAAGATAGTGCACAGAAATATGTACTTCAAAAGTGTGAAGAGTGGAATTTGGTATGGGTGGAGCCAGGTGACCTCGTCCCTCTAGAGCTTCATGAGATAGAGCTTATATTAGGATTTGATAGAGATCACACTCATGGAACTTCTTGTGCGACTGATCACTTGCATTGTTTGGGTAATTCATTCCAAACAGATACAATTACATATCATTTATTAGTCTTGAAAGCATTATATCTTGATGGCGTCAGAGTACTTTTTCTATTTTTTGGTATTGGTGGAGCAAAAGTTGCTCTTCATCGACTTGGGATACATTTAAGTTGTGTTGTATCTTTTTTTTATGAGTTTCCTCACATTGTGATGGAAGTGAGGGAAATAATGCACTCAAAAGCCTCAGCTAATAATTTTTCCTGATCAATGTGTAGGCTCATTTTTTTTTGTAAATAGCTCAACATTAATAAACTACTTGAAAAATGGAAAAGGATTTTAACTAGAACATAATGTTCTCTACTAATTTTAAATTGTCAAATCAAAGGATTACATACCCTAACTAAGAATAGTAATTTTTTTCATTTTCAAACTAGTTTTATAAAGGTCTACAATCAAAAAATACTTTCTTTTTTATAACGAGAGTTCAATTTTCAGTTGTCCAACGAATTTCTTTGAACTGACTCTAAAGTGGTTTATCGTGGAAGCTTATCGTAATAAAAATGTTTATAATCTTCTTTAACAGACGATTTTTAATTATAACTTTTTGAGGACCTCCGTGGGCTTAGAAAGTATGCGTTCTATTTTACAATGATACAAAATCACCATATTTATTGTTTGCAACTACTTGAATTTCCTTGGAACTTTCTAAGGTGGAGTATGGAGAATCGTAGATGATTAAGGTAAACCCTTTTCTTAGCTGGGAAATTCTGTAGTGCTGCTATTTTGGGTATCAGATTCCAAGCAATCTCACACAATTCTTTTTAAAAACAAGTTCTTACTTTTTATATGCTAATCTTGTTAAACCATAACTATAAAACTAATTGAATTTCATTTTTAACAATGAGTACAATTGAACCTAACCCTAAATCTAATTAAGTAGAAAAATAAATATAATTTATCACTTATGAAATTCAATCTATTTTTTAATAAATTAATGAAAATTAAGAACTTATGATTGTACAATTAATCTAAACACATTTAATTCAAGATGAAATTTAATAGTTTGAAAAGAAGTTGATATTTAAGAATTGTAACATAGATAATGAAATTGTGTAAGTTCAAACTAACTTCTAGCTTATTTATATCAAGTCAACTGTTAAATTATTAAATTCATCCATAGTACAATTAATATTATAGTTTTTAAATAAACTAATGATAATTGAGACTCAAATATTTAGATTAAAAACACAATTTCACCAAAGTTGATATTTACAATTTCACCATAGTACAATTGAAAACACATTTCACCAAAGTTGATATTCAAATTATTATAAAATAAATCTCAAAGGTCTAATCAACCATGATGTACACTTATGAAATGCAATATTTTTCCATGATCTTCACTGTCTAGTCTCCACTTGCAATGTACACGCTTAAGTTTGACTGCATGCATACAAAGCCCTGTAGCAATGACCAAGTGGCTATATTGTAAAACATTGTTGTTAGGTTGATAATCAACAAAGTGTATTCCATGTTGGACTATTTTGTCTTGCTTCAAATATGTTCCCTCTATCACAACAAAACCTGTACCACAAATTTAAGTGTTTTAAAATTTGACAGATATGAAGCTACCTAGATATATATATTTATTTAAATATATATGTGCATGTACATGTATATGTATAATTTACCTATGGGGAACAACATTCCATCATTTTCTTTAGGGTCATATAACTTTTTCCTATCTGTAGTACATCACAATAAATAATAATTGACACCTTCATGATTTCCAAGGTCAGCAATCATTGCAAAGACATCTCCTACATAAAAAGTATACATGAATGCATGTGTACAATATATATAAGACAGTTGAAATTGATAATTAAATAAAAAGTTGAGATTAATTTTTATGATACTCACCCACTTTTACCAATATAGAGATATGATTATAATCATCAGAAATAAATGGAATATCATCAAAATTTTCATCTTCTTTATCAAATGTATAGGTAACATCAAGTGGTACTGAAATCCATGAACCTATATATCCATGTGTCTGATTGATGCATTCTTCATAGTTTTCATCAATGCAACTGTCACAAAAACATGAGTATTCTCTTGTCTTCAATGTCCAATTGCAATTATCTATACTCATGACTGAATGTAAGGAACGTGTCTTTTCTATCCTCTTGCAACCATGCATGTTTTTTCTATTAACACTTGAAAGTTCATTAAATTGAAAATGTAGAAAAATTAAATTTAAACTTCAATGAATTCAAAAATAAAACTTAACAATAAAATTTTATGATTTAATTTCATAAAAGTTAAACAGACATACATATCCATACCTGTTATCTCCCAAAAGACTCTATATGGTGCCTGTCGACTCATTGTTGATGATGTCTCGAACTCATCTAATGAAAAATGAGTCTTACACCATTCAACAACATCATATGCATCATTTACACGAACTCCTTGATAATTCATTTGATACTTTTGCAAAGCACATTTGATGCAAGCTCCAACACCATCATGTTCACCTTTTCCATGGCAACTCTCAAAGAAATTCCATATGTGTTTTATATTCTCATTGCAATGATAACTACACAATGCATAAAATGGTCTAGATGATTTAAACTATGTGACACATCCATCAGACCGAACATAATGTTTATCAACATTTATGTTTCTTTCTTTCAAATAAGAAAAGAATGTATTGAAGCAATGTTCTGAATAGTGAATGTCATGTTCTTTATCATCACTTATATAAAAAATGATATTACTTTATAATTACTCATGCTTGAACTGTACTTTGAACACCATCCAAATCTAACTATGCATGTCTATAAAAAACATGTACCATAATAGTGACCTACTTATTAAAGTAATAATATGATTGAATTGCTTTATGATGAACAAATGAATAGTTCTTTGCAAAATCAACAACTGATACAATTGTTCCAAGTGGAAAATTATCTCTCAGAGTTTGAAACTGTTGTGCTTGCCACTTTGCAAAAAATGCATGACAAATATAAGGTTGAATCAATTTCTTAAATCTGTCCATAAATGTTAGAATAGGAAATTCCTCTTCAAAATATTCCAACCTTTTTGTTTCTTTCCCCAACTTTGTTTCATTCTTGACATACTTGTAACTTTTGCAATTTAATATTCTTGTTACATCAATATTTTTAGTTTTCAAAGGAAATAGAGCCAATTCACCACATGTTTCACATAATCCTTTGATGCAATTTATTTTACCAGTTGGATCATCTATGTTGTCACACAAAATGGATGATATAAACTCACATCTCCTACTAGAAGGAGCAACATGAAAACCATATGTGTCTTCTATAAACTTTCAAAATACCTGATAGTGGAGATCAAACTCAATATGATGATGCAAACAACAAGTTTCAAACACTTTGTTTGACCTCACAAAGTATGGCTTCAATTTGTCAAACAATGTTTGCCCAACTTTTACATTAGGATTCTCATTACAAAATGACACATATAACTCATGTTGTGTTGTGTCCAACCAATGTTTTGTATGATGTTCATATTAACCAAGTGCAATCTTATGCCTAATAACATCTCTACTATTTGATGAAGGACGAGTGTTATCAATCCAAAATGATATGACTAAATTTTTTAATAACTCTTCAATTCTATCAGAATGAGGTGCTCTACACATGATTGCCCAGTTGCCCTCCATAGTACTGTCATCCACAATTAATCTTCTCTTAACATATTGTCTCATTGTTTTCCTACTAAAACCCATTTAAGACAAAATTGAAGATATTTGTCTATTTTGAGACATATTTTTACTTACAACAGACATCAACATCACTTTTCTTGCCACAGACCTATCTTTAGTTCGAGAGTGTTTTCCTATGTTTCTCAAACCTTGTTTATCATTTTCAATCAAATCATTTTGCATGCTAGAAAATCTTCTCTTCTTTGATGTTGTGTTTACACCTAACAATTTCAATGCCTCTTGCAACTTTTTTTGTATAAGAAAAAGTGAAAGCAACTGAGCTTGTTCAATTGTTTTAGTATTATCAAATTGAGTCATAATTTCTCTTATCTTCTTCTTCATTGACCTTTTCTTAGACAAACTTAATGGTTGAACACTAGCTGCAAGTTTTCTCAATTTATCTACATCCATTTTAAGTAAATGATCTCAATTCTTATGAAAAATACCATACTTTATATATTGGACAATATTTAAGAGTTCATCCATACTAATTCCTGCACCTGATCCTGGCCCTTCTTTGATTTCTAGAATTTCTACAGGGACCGATCTTGAGCCTTCTTCAACATCCATTGTTTGAGATTCAACAGGGAAAGATTCTAACCCTTCTCTGACTTATGTTATTTGAACCTCTGTAGGGACTGATCTTGAACCTTCTTCAACATTCATTGTTTGAGATTTTGTAGGGAGTGTTCCTGACCTCTCTCCCATATGCACTACTTCTACTTCTGTTGAGCCTTCTTCAACATTTCCTTCACCTTGTTTAATTCGATGATAACGTGCCGCAATCTTCTGAATATTTCTTTGTTCTGCTTCATCAGATCTTTTCCTTGCATATTTGTTTTACCTTCCTTTCTTATTTCCCATTATAAAAAATAAAATAAAAATAATTTATCCCTTGCCTTAAGATAAATTTCGTGCAATAACTAGATAAAAAAATCACTGTACAGATTTGTCTATCGTTGTTTGTACTTTTAAATTGTTTGACAGAAATCAATAGAATGTAGTTATCTACAACAAAGCATAAATATTCTTCATTACATGACTAAAATTTGTGAGTTGCATTCTTTACAAGTGGCAAAGCACCAAATCCTTCTTAAGCCATCATTGAATCACAAACAAATAACATGGTATGAATACTAGAATGTTTCTCCTAAAAAATAAATTGCTTTTCATTTTATGTAAAAATATCAGTCTATTTTTTCAAGAATAAATTGCTGCATAAAAGACAATGGCATCAACTATCAAAAGAAGCAAACATAATGTTAGAAATCCCCTCTTTCATTTGTAGCTCTCATGTCCTTCTTTCTTCTCCAAATGATGTAGCTCCAAATGATGTGAGTCTTAAAATCAAGTCTTAACGTCCTTTTGGGATATTTAGGAATTGGTGGTATCTAATCAAACAAGGGATTAACATTGATGTATTCAAATGTACCTTGGAGTATTTCGATGGTTGATTCTTGATGAGACCTTATAGGTTCCATTATTGCATTTGACAACTCCAAAGGTTGTGTCCTAGTGAGTGCTGGCATGATACCTCAGAATGCAGATGCAGTGGAGGGAAACCCAAATGAACTTTATGCCTCCCAAGTGTGCACCTAGACTACCAACTATGCACTTGAAGTGTGCAGTTGATAAAAAAAGGGTTGCAGTTGGTAAAACAGGGTTGTAGGGTGCCTAAAATGCAAATTTTGAGTGTTTTGAGTGATTTAGAGTGTTTCCTAAGGTATTGGGATGCAATGCAAGGTGTGGAAGTGTAGATTAGGTTTTTGGAACCTAGAATGAAACATCTAATTACCAAGTGCAACCTAAAACTACCAACTACACCCTAAAACTATCAATTGCGCCCATGAAGTGTGCAGTTAGTAAAACAGGGTTGCAATTGGTAAAAGAGGTCAAAACTTGATAATTAAGATGTGGGTATGCAAGATATGAGTGTTTTTGGGATTTTTAAGTGTTTAGGGATGTTATGCAATGTGATGAAATGCCAAATGACCTAGGGTTTTGATATGCAAAGTGAAAATGTCCTAGGGATGTTATGCAAGTGCAAATGCAAGGTGTCGTTTTGAAGGTATGCAAGATGAAGATTATGATATGCAAAATGAAAGTTAGGGTTATGTTTTGGACTTTGTAAGGATGCTAAAGGTAGGTGTACACAAAGTGGACTATGCAAGGGATGGTTTCCTAGAGTTGATAATGACATTTAGGCTATGCAAAATGAGGATAGGTGATCAAGAAGACAAGTTGGTTGATGGACAATTTGATAGGGTTTGATAGTGAAAATGATGCTAGGGTTTGAACAATGCAATATGAGGGGGATATACCACTAGGGTAAGTCAAAAATGACATTTAGGAATATGATTATGCTAATGATAGAGGTATACATAAGTTTTTTTGAACTTAGGTGAAATCTTTACAAGGTTTTGACAATGTTTGATGTTTTGACAAGGTTTTGCAAGTTTCCAAGGTGTAAATTTGAATGTTGGCTTTTATGTTGATTATGTTTTACACACATGCAAGACACATTAAGATAAGAATAACTATTTTTAAAAGTGAACAATCACACCACAACCTAGGCTTTAGGACTGTATCCAATGAATTCCTACTTGAACCAAAGTTCAACCACTTTTATCCAGAGCGAACAACTTAGGACCTTGGCACCACAGGCCCCCCCTTATGGTGCACTCACTTCTCGAGGCTACCAAGATCCGTGTCTCAAGGGGCATGACTTCCCAAGGGATTGTTGTCTCTACTAAGGACCGCGAGAATGTAGGATGTCTTCACAGGCATGGGTGACCCCTTGAGCCAGTGTATAGAAAGGATTTTGGCCACTAAAACATGGTTTTTAGTAAGGGTATTCCATTCATCACGTGAGTGATAAACTTCCTCAGAAGGTCTCCTGACCCCGAGAACTGGTGTTTGATGCACCATAAGGGTACTAGAGGAGAGCTATCACTCAGCAATACCGTCAACACGACTTTCACTGTAATCAAGTTTTATATAGCAGCTGGAACGTTGACCTGGCTTTTGGCCCATTATCGCTCTGAGGTCATCCCCTGGCATAACTAATATTGAGTATCGTGGTCCAAGGCACGCCTCCTATAGAAGTTACATGAGTTTATCTTACACCCAAGATCCATGAATGGCGAGGGGAGAGGATACATCCAATGCAACTCTTAGGGATTTAAACACTGTACACACGCCAGACAAAAAATACAAAGTTCATTTTAAGCACCAAACGAAGTGTTATTTAATCTAATAAATCCACACACATGGTTTTGACAAACACACAATGGTCTTCGACAACATCCTGCAAAGCAAGCGAGTTTTTTATGATCATGTCTTCATCCCAAAATTGCCACATGCTGCAAGGAGACCATTAGTAACACAATAAGAATATACATTTCTTAACACCATTAATGTGTTACTAATTTTTAATTTAACTTCAATGCATCTGTTAAACAACTTCACTAATGGAATGAAATAAATAATTTAGATGTACAATTTTTTTACCAAATTGATGCCTTTGATTTTGCAAACAAAATTCATGGCAAAGACAGAGAATGCACTACTAGTCAGGTTGATGGCAAATAGCTTTACAAATGGCAACTTTCTCGAGTTTTTTAGACTGTTCGCATGAACACATTGACTACAAACATGTTCCCCTAAACATACGCCTAAATTTTTCTTGCGGTCGCAAATTTTTGGAGGGTATGTTCGTGCAAACATACTAGCTATGTTCACGTGAACATCATGTTCCCACGAACATGCAAAATTAGAAAAAATTTAACCTTTTTTTCATATATATATATATATATATATATATATATATATTCTCTTTTGACTTCCATAATTGCAGGAGCATGATCTCCTACTGTAAAATTAAAAATGTCAAATTGTGCTACTTAGAGCAAGCTTTCCAATGACTATAATTGTAATACATATTTTAATCATTAAGACTTTCAAATACTAGTTTAACTCATTATAGGTTCATTACTGATTGAACATCAACTGACTTTGATACCTCGAAAAAATTAGTAAATTAGGTCAATTTTTTTTTGAAAAATATGTAGGAACTAGCTTATTGAGATACCTTTCTATTAAAAAAAAAAAAAGGTTTATGATAAATTGACTTCAAATTATCTGTGTCAAACGGAACATATGTCTGAATTACAGTTCATGTCACTTCAAAACTTCATAAACTATAAAATATTTAAACAAAATAAATCAAACCAAATGTATCCTTTGGATATTGATGTTACAAATCTAGCGCCAAAAGAATTACTTCATTATCATTTCTAGAAAAAAAGTTATGTGTGTCAAATGGACTGTCACTCTTTAAAATATTGAATTTTATTATGTATGACTTTTCGGAGGAGATAAATTTTTTTTACATAAATAATTTTTTTTTTTAGATTAAAAAATATGGTTACAAAGTAGGAACAAAGTACTCAAAATCACTAGTTTATGTCATCTTGAAATTATTTATAGTTTTGGAGATATAGTCACTTGAACGTGATGTTTGTTGCAAAAATATTGATTTCAGTGTCAAAATTGGTCAAAAAGTGGAACCCATTATTGTGGGATCACCCATGGACTAGTTCACCTTGCAACAAAGATAGCCATCCAAAAAAAATCATTAGATGTTGCATTAGACAACTAGGATGCTACTTTAAAGATTATAATGGAAGTCCACAAGAGCTTTTGTCATATCTCCATATTTATAAGATTTAATGATAAATTAATTATTAATAATAATGATATAATTTTTCATTAAGTTAACATATTAATTTTTCCTTGTCTCCAAGAGAAAAGGACATCTATCACATCATTTGTAGATTATTATTCATCGACCTCCATTCTAATATTAAAAGAGTTGATACTCAAAATCAAACAAGTCGACATTTCATTGATTAGAATGATTCTCCAATATTACGTAATTATATTAAATGTATTAATATCATGCCTTTGTATATATGTAGCTTAATACATATATATTACCCTATTCTTATATCATACTTTAAGAAGGAATCCTATAATTGGATAAAATATAGTAATAGTTCATATGCTATTATCGATTATTCACAAAGAAATAATATTGATACACTATATGAATAAATATTAGTCATAATTCATAATAATAGTAAATATAAACATTATTAGTAATATACGTTAATGAATAAATGAATTATGCAATATATATCTAGCCGATAGTAATTATATTACATATATAAATAAATATTATAATAATAAAAGATTATAATATATTTAATTTATGTAATATTAATAACTAATAATAATAACTTGATTAATCGATATAATAAGGATAAAATAATTAATATAAATACAATATGATATATATAAAATAAATAAGGATGGTAATAATGTTGACAACATTATTATGTTATATAGATGGTTTATATTATCCATAAGCCCAAGGATACACTATGAATATGGAAGTTTAAATAATTAATAAATGTTATACATATATAATATATATTAATGTATATTATTAAATATATGTTAATAATCATTATTAAACCCTAACCATAACAAGTAGTTAATTATTTGAAGGGTTGCAACCATATATGACCATTCACTTGTAATAACATATATAAATAGGAGAGCAAATGATAGACTAAATTTTATCATATACAGATTATTATCAAAAACTTATCAAATATGGAATGAGTAAGGAAATGTCCAAAAAGGGGACATTAAAGCTTTGTGGACAAATACACAATCAATGTAAAGATCCTTTGATGTTAGTGTCAAAAAGGGGGAGATAAAAAAATATGCAAGGGGAGTTATTGAGAAAAAGAGGAGAATAAAGATAGAAAAAGAGGGGGAGATAAACCAAAGGGGGAGAAAACAACAAAAGAGCAGAAACAGAGCACAAAGCCTATTAGATAAAGAGTATCAATATAAAGACAAAGTGTATCAACAAAAGAAAAATTCATGTAGAACAAATTTTTGATATAGAATAGGCACATTAAATCATGGGGAGTTACAAAATTTTTGAGGTATATAGTCTACTACAAAATTTTAATTTTTTTTGAAGCTTTGTATATATGTCAAGTTGTGGATATATTATACTTGAGGAGATTAGATTTTTTATGTACTGTTAAGTGTTTTTGACACTCATGTCAAAGGGGGAGATTGTTGATCTTAGATTGGTTTTGATAATTGAGTGTCAACACACTTGAGATATTTACTAAGTTCATGCCAAGCTAGTAATATATGCCAAGTATAATATGTATAGATGCCAAATTGCAATGAGTGCTGAGTCACTCATGTGTTGAGTCACTCAAGTGCCAAGTAAGTAGTTGATGCTGAGCAATTCAGGTGCCAAGCTAGAAACAAAACTACGGTATGTGCCAAGTATCAGTATTATCAAGTGCTAAGTAACATAGATTAGATCTAGTTGTTTGTGATGGCACAAATAACTATGTAAACCATTTTTTTGTTGATTTATGGATAGATCTCAAAGCTTTAAAGATAAGAAAAAATCTATTTGGGTTCCCTATGAAATCAACATGCAACCAATCAGAAAATTAGAAAGGTTAAAGGACAAAAAGGATGAATCTTAGCCATAGATTCATACCTAATCCTCAGCCACCAAAGTCAATATAAGGAAGATGAAGCCCCATAATCAAGAGAGGTATGCAAGTGAAAATTAGAAGGAAGAAAAGGGGTGAATTGATCAATGATCATTCAAGGTGACTTAGTAGAGTGAAGGAATTGTAGAATCAATTTACTAACTAAAGGATCAAAGAAACAACATTGACAAAAAAAATTTGAAAGGATTAAGGACAGAATGGTGATCTAAAACCAGCAAGTTAAAGTTGTAAGTCATCAGATGAAACATTCTACTATTACTTTCTAACAATTGTATCAATAGAGTAAAATCCCTTGGACTAACGTTGTCTTAACAATCATTGCAAAATCCTTTAACAGGGTGACATTCCAAGTGAATATTCTAAAGTCTTTTAATTAATAGGGTGGGGCTTAATAGTCTCTTGTAAGCCTTTAACAGGTAGGGTAGATCATGTTTCATGGTCAACTTATTGTAACCTTAACAGGTGACACTTTATTGTTGTAGTAGTGAAGAATTGTGGGTGTCATCCCCACCCTAGTTTTACCTTCTCATTTGGAGGGTTTTTGGGTGATCATATCAAGTGTCAAATGTGTGTATGCATACTTGATGCATTTTCTTTACATTTTATTTCAGTTTATTACATGCATCTAATGAATGGTAAAAAAGGTTTTGAGTGCTAAAGTTTGAACTTCTAATTCCCCCCCCCCCAGAAGTATATGTTTCACATTTGTAATTCAAACATAAAACAAGTTCAAATATCATAACACTAATGTATTTGAGAGCATATCTATAGAGAAAATTGTTATACAATAAAGAGGCCTCCATTGCAATGAAAATTAAGAAAAAATTCTTTATCAAGTTTGACCCAGAACAATTCATTCAGTGTCTCATAAATATTGAAAGTGGGAAGAGAGAAATGGAGGCCCATGATGACACATGCAGTGTTCTAACTCTTGCATGCAAAACTCCCAAATTTTTATTCCTTATTCATGATACTCCAAATGCTCTAACTAGATTTAACATAAGTAGGAAAAGTAATAAACCATTTTCATAGGTTGGAATGCAAATTCAAAAATTAAATTCAAATTTAACTTTACCCACTAGTATCATTTGGGAGGGTAAAAATTGAAAAAAATAGAATAAGGATAGAATGTTGGATGGACCCACACTAGCCACCTAATAAGTAAAATCTTAGTGTGTGATGGTTAAGCCTAGCCTAGAGAAGTTAGTTATGTGATCATTAGAATACCTCATAAAATGAGTCGTGAAGTATTTGATAAAATCTCCAAAGAAATATAGTCTCGAGAAAGGCGTCAATGCACAATATACACATTAAGTATAATTATTTTGAAGAAGGTATTTGAAGGAATTTGTGACTTTCTAGAAAATTCAATCGATAGGTCTAAAGGTGATTCTTCAAGTTTTTTTTTAGCTCCCAAAATCATGATGATGAAAGCCTTGAGATGAGACTTTCTTGAAAGGTTGCACTAAATATGTATAGAAAGTTGGTATCCCATGTAGAAACCATTAGAACTCAAAAAACATTAGACCTCAAATATAATGCTTCTTTGAAATGTAGTTTTAGGGAATTTGGTAATTGCAATGTACATGAAATAGATTTTAAAATGTTTAGACAAACTGTGTAGTGTCAAGTGTGAGATGTTTGACTAAATGTCTCAAGGTTATGCTTAAATATTGCATATTGTCTCGTCTTAGGTAGTATTTCTCAAAATTTTAACACAATTCTTTGAAGAGATATAAGGTGAAATAGTGCATAAGAATCTATTAGAAGCAAAAAAATATGATTTATGAGATAGAGAGTTATGCATCAACATTTACTCATTAAACCAATCAAACAATTGATATGTAGAAAATAAACATGTTAAGAAAAAAAAAGAAAAATCTCACTAAATGCAATGGGTAGGAAATGATGCATATACAAAATATGGAATCATACGAAAGATGTTACAAAGGCTACATTCAAATATTGTGAACATAAAAAAATTATATGTGGAATTTTTCATATTCAAGTGTTGAAAGATCAAAATCAATATGGCTTAGCAACTCTTTATATTAATTTTTGTTTGGACTATTCATTTCATGGTTATGAATCTCAATACATATGTGTGACTTTAAGGATGGGATGTAAAGTCTACTTAGAAATCAACAATAATTTCATTATGTATTGAAAGATTTAAGATCCAAAGATTAGAAAAATGAAAATGATGCAAGTATAACAATGGTACCAATGATGTAATTCCTCTAGTGGGGAATTCCAATGCCGATCTATTTCGAAACTCTCATGTTTGTTTAGTTGTTGTTGAATCTTGTCTTGATTCTATTTTGGGGTCTCATGGTTTAGTTTCTCAAGATTGGTAAGATAAGGATTATGTGGTGGAGGGGTAGATCTTGATTATTGGAAAACAACATAAGAAGTCCTCTCCTCATTTCAAAATGAATTTGCACTCCCAAATGAAGGGAGGTAAAGGAAGACTCTAGTTTTTGCTTGTGTCTTGTAGGTTGTGAGATCTTGGATTTAAAATCCAATGGGACAGTTTGGGATTTCTTTTTATTTTTCTATATTGCTAGTTTATTTTGGTTTTGAATAATGTGTTCCTTTGCAATATTCCTCTGGTTTGTCTTAGGCTACTAATCAGTGATTTTTGAAATTATTTTACATAGGGATTTCATTGAGTATCTTTATTCTTTGAAGTTGTATCGAGTTTTAAGCTCTTTCAAAACTCATTTTTACATTAATTCAAAAAATAATGGTACTAATGATGTTTTCAAGATGGTTGTGATGGGAAAAGTTACAATTTTTGTTATTGATATATATACTTTGTAATGTTGCAACTTTTGGTTAATTATGAGTTTTGGTCATAATTTTTATTTTTATTTCTAAAAGCTAAGGTTTTAAACTTTCATTTTTGTAAAAGTTAGAGTTGGTTTGAAAAAAAATGTGAATAACCTCAATGCTCTAACTTTGAATAGTTACTAACTCAATCAATGAGTTATATTGTAGGCATATAAATACAAGGCTTTGCAATGCAAAAGAAAAAAAATGAACTTTTTACAAAGGGGATGTTGTGAAGAAAATTTTATAGAGATTTTTGGATTCACATTATGTACAAATGTGTCTTTTAATTTTGACATCTTCAAAGAGATAATGAAGAATGCATTAAGTTGCATGTCTCAAATGTATTCAAGAGTTATTTTTACTCTTTTTTCATATGTCCAATTGGCAATCTCTTTATGTATTATTGGAATCCATTACTAATTCAAATTTATGTAGAACTAATGGAAGAGAATGCATCCATTTCTTGATTGATTTGAATGTTTGGGATTGGTATATATTTTTGTATGTTAGAATCCTCTATCCTTATTTTTCCATCATTGTGGTTTGTGCTCAAAACCCTTTTGTAATCTTTATCCCATTTTGAATCTTACTTATAGTATTCATATGTCCATTGTTGAGGTTTTCATTAATCATCTTCTTTAGTTTTGTCATGCTTCCTTTCATACTTTCAAGTGAAAAGTACAAAAAAAATATCAAATACCCAAACCATACAAGGGAGATTCCTATCTCAAATGTAGAGGAAGATTGCAATCCAATAGTAATTTTGAGTTACAGTTCATCCAGCATTTGGCATTGTTATCGCTATTCACAGGGCAAACAAGTTCGATTTTGAAGGTTAATTTGCAATGACAAATATATTTACCAACATGATGTAATAATTATAGTTATTTTCATTAAATCATAGAGTATTTGATTAGTTAGCACTCGGAATGATTAATAATGAGATAGATATCAAATGATAAAAATTATAGCTTGTACAACCTACAACTTGTTTATCAAATGATAAGATGAAATCAATCTTTTTAAACAAACAATTTGTACTTTGAGTTATTCAAGAGCTTTGTGTAAAGAAAAATACCTTTATAATAAAACATTATAATTTTCAAATTAAGAAATCTTGTAGATAGTTTTAAGAATTAAAAAAATAATACATACTAAAACTATTTATGTATTTGATATTAAAAATTAGTCAAAATTTAAGCAACCAACTCATAATAATAGACTTGGTAACAGAGTCACTATTAGCATAATCATAGCTCACATAACCAAAAAAAGAGTATAGAACCATAATTATTATAAAAAACCTAGTAGTGGATCAACACCCTTCTATCAAACAAATCCTGTAGATAAAAAATATGCTCTCTCTCTCTCTCTCTCTCTCTCTCTCTCTCTCTCTCTCTCTCTCTCTCACACACACACACACACACACACACACACACACACACACACACACACACACATGTATGTATGCATGTATGTATATATGTATGTATACATACATGTGTGTGTGTGTGGATTTTAAAATTATAGACTTTCACATTACTTTCGATCATTTCCAAATATTAAAAAATGAGGTTTGGAAATGCATATACTTTCTCACAAGTAAAGGTTTAGTTTGTTAGTGTAGCAGCTTATGGCCATCACTTCTTTATCTTCAGAAGTGGATATCTAAACATTAAGTTTCTCTAGGTTAATATGCCCCTAGGTTAAGCCATTTTTGTTGGTTTCTTTCTTTCTATTGAAGATGTAGATAATATTCTTTCTATTAGAGAATGGATGTGGTATATTATCCTTCTCATGTTTGATCTCCTTCCTTTAATCTTTTAAGTGGTTCTATTAATTTTTATCCTATTTGGGTGAGATTGCCCTACTCTTCCTTCAAGTTTTGGTGCAAAATTTTCTTTGAGGAAATTTAAAATACTTTGGCTAGGTTGATGAAGGTGGTTCCTACTGTAATACCCCAAAATTGGCTCATTGCCATTATACCAATTCTAGTCTATTTCTGATAATTCCAAAGTCCTATTCTAATAGGCAATTCTCATTCTGCTATTTGCTACTTGACTTAATTGTCAGATGCAGAAAAACCCTAATCTGCATTCATCATATTTCTTATTTAATTCTTATAGTACGTACTCATATTAGTTGCATTAAACCTACTTGATTAATATTTAATTTAATTATTAAGTATTTATACTTTAATTAAATTAAATTATATCCTAAGGCTAATATACTATGGAATTAAATTTATTTAATTTAATAAATACGCCTATCTTAATTAATTAAATGTAATTATTTAATTAAATAGAGTACTTACTTCTAAATAATTAAACAAAGTTATTTAATTAAATGGGAAGACATTCCTAATTAATTAAATAAAGTTATTTAATCAAACAAAAGTGTCTCTAATTAATTAAAGATTAGTTAATTAAATAGAAAAAGTAATTATGAGAGCATATTTCATTTTATTAAATTAAATATCTCAACAAAATCTCTCTTCAGTTCAAAAAAGGGGAATTTCTAGTTCACTATTGATCAAAAATGAGTTAACACAGTTAACTCCTTTTTCTACTCAAATTAAAACAGTTAACTCCTTATTTATCTCAAATTAAGTCTGTTAACTCCCTTTAACTTGGGAATCTCCCTTTATGACTGAAACTCATCTTCAATCCTGACCGTTGATCTAAATCGATCTCAACCGTTGCTGGATTCCAGGAAACTCTATTTAAGAGACCCTCATCTCTTCATTTGGGAGAGAATGAATTGATTTGCTATCGAATTTCTGTTGAAATTCATGCTCATATTTACTTACATTTCTTGCACACATTCTCATTTTTAGTTTAATCTCATTTTAGTTTAATCATGCATATGCTTAATCTAGTTTGCTTCATTTGTTCTTAGATTACATTGCATCTTTCATTTTCTTAGATTAATCCATATACTCATTCTTAGCTTAATTCCATTGTCAAATCCTTTGTTCTTAGAGGGTCTGGTTGCCTACACCTCGATTTTGAGGATATTAACAGGCAAAATCCCTTTAGATAGAAGGCAACAGGTCACTTTGTAGTGCAAATTTCGGATGTACAATTCAATGTTCATTCCGCGATCAATCCGCAAATAAGGACCGTGTTGAAGTATGTGTGTTAGCATAGGCCGCATTTTCACGCATACATTTATGGAGCCCACCGTGCGGCTGGGAAAATCAATTTTTCTGGCCTCTTTTTGTATTTTTTTAATCATTTTTTTCTCTGTCCGTACTATTTTGTACAGGTTCAAATCTTTGCGCGAAACTATTCATTTTCACGCGAGGATCTAGAATCTTCGTGTGAAGATTCTTTCCGCATCGCGTGAGAAAGTTCTTCGGCGCACGAATCTTCGTGCGAGACTTTATTTTTTCGCGCGAGCTAAATTTAATCTCGCGCGAGCCGGATTTGATTTCGCGTGGGCCGTAAAACTTCTTCGCGCGGACTATCAAGAATTTCACGTGAAACTCTGCTGATAGAGGAAATTTTTTTTGCATTGATTTGCGTGTTTTTCTAATTTTTTTGTTGACTGTTAGCAGTTTCTAGTGTTTCTATGTTTTGTCTTGATTTTTTTTGAACAGCATAGTAGCGGTTTCAGGAATAATGGGAAAAGCGTGCTAAAGTTGTTAGGAACAGGTAAGAATCTACTAAGCGCATTGCGAGGATCACTAGGTAATCTTCATCAGCTGATAACATTTCATTTGGATCTAAAACAAACATCTTTCGTGTCGAGCTTGTGTGTTTCCTTCTGTACTTCCATTTTACAACACATGCATAAACTCATACTAGGGTGTAATCTCTGTTAGTATTCATTTAGCAGGCTTAGTCTTTAGTGATAGATCTGATTAACTATCTTGGGTTATTGGACTCGCTAATCTGCTGGCCCCTCGTTCCACCTTGTGGTTGCAAGCTCAGCGCCACGTTAAATAGGGGAGGGGTCTACAGGACATAAGCGTTGAAGGCTCCACAAGGCAACCCTTTTGTGCTTTTTAGAACTCACTAATTTTTGAGTTGTGGACTCGTTTTGGCTTGTGTGAGGGGTTATATGTTCCACATCTTTGGACTCAGCTCACATTAGTTAAAGAGTTAAGTGTACCACCTTGTGCTTTTTGATTACTTTTAGATAGATTTGCTTTCAGGAATTAACATCTGTACACACATAGTAATTAAGCCCCCATGAACACTATTCGTGGATCTTGAGGGAGTGGGTTCCTAGTGAAACTCCTCTCTAAGACGGATTCCTTATGGGTGGGGAGGATACTTTGAGCATCTCGTAGATAGATGAATCTTTGACTTGTTGATTAAGGGATCCTTTCTCCGGAGAGGTTGATAGATCACAGGAAGATGATATCATAGATCTTTAAGGGATAATCTTAGTCTAACGTGTCGGATTAATCTGTTTGCTTTGATTGAGCTAAAGGTGAAAAGGTGTCAGAACCTTGAATCTGGAAGCTAAGTCCCCTTGTGGTATACTATTGTGAGTCAGTCACCTTTAGAGAGGGTTAACCATAGCAGACAATCCCTCTACAGGGAAAAATGTGATGACGGAACCTCAAGCGGTAATAACCATTTTTCCATGGTAGTGACAACCGCTATATAAATGTCCTTGTGGAAGAAATCTCCACGGGTGTGGTTCACTGTGGGTTGTCAGATCTCCCTAGCAGCTCTTGAAGATTAAGTTCTCAGACTATGTCAAAACCTTGGTGCGCCGGGATTGGGGGTCACCCCTATGAGCCATAAAAGTTGCAGAGTCAAACCATTATTAAATGCCTTAGAGAAGCCAACTTTTATTTTTCTAAGGAACATGTGCGATGATTGCAAAACTCTTTGAAAATGTACACAAATAGCTCTCTTATGGATTAAACACAAACTAAGTCACTTGATTGTTCATGCGCAAGGTTGCTTTTGCCCTTGCTCATTGTTTTCGGACGTGCTTGAAATCACTTGCTTGCTGTTCTACGTGCCTGTTTATCTGCCTGGTTATTGGATCGATCAAAATTTTTGTCAAAATTAGTCACTATTGTGAAACTATTCTATCCGTTCGCGCGAAATCATTTTGGTTTCGCACGAAATCATTTTTCTCTCACGCGAAATCATTTGGATCTCACGCGAAGCCATTTTGCCCTTGCACGAAATTAAAGTTCTGTTGTGCATCTTCACACGATATAGAAACATTCTTGCGCGAAATTAAAAACTGTTACTGATCTTCGCACGAGACATAAACATCTTCGCGCGGGCCGTAAAACTTCTTCGCGTGACCCGTAAAGGTTTTTCGCGCGAGGTTTTGTATCAGCATTTATAATCTAGGTCTATTTTAGCTATCTGCAGCCTACACGCTGTCCTTTTTTGCGTCCATTTATCGCTCTCTGTTTGCAAACAGTCCTGAAACAGCGACACTTTTCTTAATTGAAAACTTGTGTCTTATACCTTGACTAGTCTCGTCTCATACATCCTCGTCTTAATGCTTGCCATACTTTGTGCTGTAGTGGTCATAATCTCTGGCTATTTTAGCCTTTAAATCAGACCATTTGTGCCTTAGTGAACAGCATTCTTGTTACTATCTTGTCCTTTTTGAGACTCAGTCTTAGTATAGTCCTTGTCTAGGTTCTAGCTTCGTGTCCTTGCCTATGACTATCACAACCAGAAGTGGCAACGTGTTTTATCCTGATAACATTAGACGTGGTCGTGCTAGGGGTCGTAATCGCAACAGAGGTAGCTTACCTTTCACTATGCAATCCATATCTAGTTTGGCTAGTGAGGCGTCTTCATGGTCTTCCTCACCTGCAAGGTCATCTCAAGATCAACGAACATTTCCCAATTTGAAACAAATTGGGAATCTTTTTTACCAAAAGGATACTGACATAGGTAGGAGTCCTGCATTCTCAAACACAATGTATGACCCTTTCTCCATGGACCCTTTTCAAACACAACATACGGAAACTGAACAAGTTCCTATAGTGCCTAATCGTGAACCTGAATGGGGTAGCCATAGTCGATATCAAGAACAACCTAGGGATGACAAGGAGAAAGAGAAAGAAAATGACACTGATGAAGAACAAGAAGAGGTAGAAATCCTTCCTGAATACATAGCAAGATGTCGACGAGACAAAAATTTTTAGAAGGTCATGGGAATCCCAATCAACGAAGTGAAAGAAAAGTACTTTCTCAAACTCGCCCAAGAGGGAGCTAAACTGCCCACACATTTCGATGTGGAGACTATTATCACACGTGAAGAAGAAACCGAGACCACTAAACTACAAAAACAACTGAAAATTATGCAAGACCAATTGGCTCAGATGATGCATGAGAAAGAGAAACCTAAAAAGACATACACATTGGACACTCTTTGTTCATTTCCATTTGACAAAAGTATAAACATGCTGCCTTTCCCAAGAGGTGTAGAACTACCCAAATATGACAAGTACTTTGGTACTACTGATCCCCAAGATCACTTGCGAGAATTTGGTGCTTTATCTATGGAGTTTATACACAATCAAACGTACCTCATGCGTTTATTCCCTAGAAGCCTAGGTGGTCAAGCTTTGGAGTGGTTTTCACATTTACCTCCTGGCATCAAGACGTTTGACGAAATTGCTAATTCATTTGTTTAGCAATATTCTCATAACATTCAACGCCCTGTAAATATTCGAGATCTATGTAACCTTAAACAGAAGGTGGGTGAGCCTTTTCTCACTTTCCTCCAACGGTGGAGATAGCTTTATACCAAGTACTCCCGTAAAATCCCAGAAATGGAGAAGCTCGACATTTTCACCGATAACCTCTTACCTGATTTCGGGTATAGAGTCCAACTACAAGGTCCGCATACCTTTGAAGACATGATTACACAAGCTATCCATATCGAAGAATTTATGGTCAAGAAGGGTGAGCTCACTCTTCAGAGAGACTCAAAACAAGGTTCCACTTCCAACAAGGATAAAATCAAACATGTCAACAAGAATCAAGAAATTGTACATGATGGGATTGTTGATAATGTCACACCAAAACCTACTAAAGCAGCATTTAATCTCACAGACTGCTTCAAAGCGGCCAAAAGTGCTGAGAAGCCTCCTCCTGACAATAAAATGTCTGGGAATAAACTGAGAAACTCATGGGCAGCACGACCCAAGCGAGAGTATACGCCTTTAGGAGAACCTTTGGATATGGTTTACAAAACATTGCTACAACACAAGCTTATCTCACCAATGGATAACCCTCATCCCTATGATCCACAACCATGTCCACCATGGTGGAATGAGACCTCATTTTGTGAGTATCACCAAAACAAGGGTCATAAAACCATCAATTGTATAAACTTACGTCATAAAGTCCAAGACATGATTGATGCTAGTGAACTTGTGGTAGATGGACATAACAAAAACTCAGACCACAAGGTGTTCAAAGAGCCTTTCCCACCTTATGAAAAAGGAGAGACTTCGAAACTAGAACCCTACAGTAAGGTCAACTATACGTATTCCAATGATGACAATGTCATTCACATGGTTGAACCTGTAGATTTTGAATATTGTGACATTATTACCATAAAGGGGAAACAAGATAACGATAAACCCAAGACACCATTTGTCTTGAGAGGCCCTACTTTCAATAACATGGATAATACGTCTTTGCAACACTGTGCTAATGCTGTTACTCGCTCTCATGCGAAATTGGTGCTCAAAGGTCCTACATCTCCTACTTCAAATCTCGAACAACACAAGGACAAAGCCCTTGCTGGTCCATCTGATAAAGGTGCAAAACACACGACGAACTTGACTGTAACTAGTTATAGTGTTCTAGATCAATTGAAATGAACCAATGCTCACATTTCTATATTTGATCTGCTTAAAATCTCGCCCGCTCATAAGCAAATTCTGGACAGAGTTCTCACTGAGACAAACGTTCCTCGGGATCTTGATCTTGAATGATTTCAATCCATGATAGGTCACCTGACCTCACCTCATCTTATGACCTTCTCCGAGGAGGATGACAACTCACTAAATCACCCACACAATCAGCCTCTACACATTGAGGTTATGATCCACCAGACACGTGTTCGTCGGGTACTCATTGACAATGGCGCTGGCCTAAATATTATTTCTGCAGCTCTGCTTAGACAATTGAGTTATTCTGAGGACTCTATTGATCCTCGATGAAAGATCACTATTAAAGCATACGATGAAGTAGAATGAAAGTCACTAGGTCTTGTGACTTTACCAATTCGTGTCGGTCCTGTCGAAAGGGATGTCACCTATCAGGTGCTCGGCATTCCCTTAGCCTACAACATTCTGTTAGGACGGCCATGGATACATGAGATGCGCGCTGTGCCATCCACATACCACCAATGCATTAAATTCCCATTTCATGGCTCTGAAGTTACTATTCCAGCAACTACTAGCTACACTTGCAATATGCTCAAAGCTGTTGAATCTTTCATCCCTGCTAACCGTGAGTCTACTAATTGTCACAACAATAAGCTGAAACAAATTGAGCAGTCATTTAAATTGAAAGAAACTGGTATGGGAGAGTACCACATGGAACCAATGTTATCATTAACATCAATTCCAGAATCCCCTCGACATTTTGGGAGACCCTCACTAGCAAAGAAGCCATTCGTATTGACACCTCATACCAAGTTTAATGGTTCTTTTGTCAAAGCTACAGTTCCCTTAGAAGATGAAAGCGAAAATAGAGCCATTGTTGCATGGCTTTACAAAGAAGAGTCTCCAGTAGACCTAACAGAACAAGTTTGAGAAATCACTCCTAAGAAGTATGGACCTGGTCTTAAGCTTATGAAGCATTTTGGCTACAAGGGAACTGGCCCTATTGGGTGCAATAACAATGGTTTAATAGATCCTATCAAAGCAACAGCTCGAAGCAACAGTGACACAACTAGCCTAGGGTTCAAGAAGGTCCCTTTCTTTTTGGGATCCAATAAATTCATACCTGTACCTGAGAGTTCATCTGAAAATGAGTCACAATCTGAATCAGGTACTCAAAAGGAAGAATCTGATGATGAGGATTCTTACCCTCATCCTATTCCTTATGATCTTGCTAAATTCTTTGCTGAGCCAGATGACTTTGTGCCACATGTTAGCACTCTGGATGATACTAGTGATTCTTCTGAGGACAATACCGAGCAACTCGAATATCATTCAGAAAAGGGAGAATCTAGTCAGTCATGTCATGTTGAGTATTTGTGTAAGAATCCAGAGGCTGAAGGAGAGTATGTCCCTATCACTGTTGGGGAGTTCTATAGTCTCTCACCATGTAGCATTGATTCTCATGAATATGAATTTGACAATCTTTCAGAAGCGACTACTGATAAAGACATTGACCAAGTGCATGTCTATGAAAATCAAATCGAAGTGAGTGAAACATCTAGGGATAGGTCATAGGGGTCTGGTCTAACTAGTGTCTTAGATTCATCAATTACTAATGTTTGTACTCCGAGATGTTTGAATACACCTGTGGGTGAGGTCGCTGTAGGTCTCAAATTGTTGGTCCACGCATTTAATAACTATACTGTGAACGCAATTAAACCAGCCACTACTCTCTCACTTGCACATCCCGAGCTTATAGACTGGAACCCCAATGCATCTAACGAAGTCCCCACGTTCCAGAATGACTATACTCTTGCCTATTACCTAAACTTTATCGAACCTATAACATCTTCCACCAATGAGCAGAGCGTCAACATGACTGAGGCCAACATCAAATATCTTAGTCACATAATTAAAAAGAAAAATTGCAAGAGGTCCGATGGTGAAAACCACATTGTGGCAGTGTCGGATCCAAAAATAGTAAAAACAAAAGATGTATCCAAGGGTGAAAACCTCTCTGAGGCGCCCGCAGATGAGATATTTGATGTCCTTCCCAGTCACTTTCAGGAGAGATCATCAGTGTTAATAGAGCCAACATAGCCAATTAACCTAGGCACAGAAGAACATCCTCATGTGATACATTTGGCTCAGTCATTGTCAACTGAAGAAAAGGAACAATTCATTTCCTTTTTCAAGGGAAAGAAAATAAATTTTGCTTGGACATATTCTGACATGCCAGGATTGGATCCTGATCTTATTATGCACCACTTGTCCATAATGCCAGGCATAAAACCAGTTAAACAGAAGCTCTGCAAAATGCATCCTCATGTTGCATTGCTAGTCAAAGCCGAATTGGAGAAACTTCTGAATGTTGGTTTCATTCGTGCAACTGATTATGCTGAATGGATATCCAATATTGTCCCTATGTCCAAGCATGATAAGTCTATCAGAGTTTGTATAGATTTCCGTGATCTTAACTTGGCATGTCCTAAAGATGACTTCCCACTCCCTAATATTGATATGATTGTGGACATGACAGCTGGCTATGAGATGTACTCACTTATGGATGGTTTTTCTGGATACAATCAGATAAAAATTGCACCAGAAGATCAAGAGAAAATAGCCTTCACATGTGCATGGGGAACCTTTTTTTGGAATGTAATGCCATTTGGTTTAAAGAATGCTAGAGCTACATATCAGCGGGCTATTACTACAATCTTCCATGACATGATGCATAGAACTATGGAGGACTATGTTGATGATACTTTGGTCAAAAGCGCTAAACGCAATACCCATTTGCATGATTTGGGACCAATCCTAGATTGTATGGAAAAGTTTAGTCTTCGGCTCAATCCTAAGAAGTGTGCATTTGGTGTCACATCAGGAAAACTGTTAGGATATATTGTTTCTGTAAAGGGAATTGAAGTAGATCCAGAAAATGTACAAGCAATAATGGACATGCCACCACCTCGAAACATCAGTTAGATGAGAGGAATATAAGGAAGGCTTCAATCTATTCGCAGATTTATTTCACAATTGGCGGATAAATCACAACCCTTCACAAAGACTTTACATAAGGGTGTGAAATTCAATTGGAGCAAAGATTGTGAGCAATGCTTAACACAGATTAAACAGTATCTTGTCAATCCACCAATCCTGATGCCTCCTATGCATGGGAAACCTTTGCTTTTATACATTTCAGCTACTGAAACATCTTTGGGAATCTTGTTGGCTCAGGAAGACAATGATAACAAAGAAACAACTATTTATTACTTGAGCCGAACATTGGTCTCTTATGAGAAAAACTACATTATTATTGAGAAAGCTTGCTTGGCAGTTGTCTTTGCTTCCCAAAAGTTGAGACACTACATGCTTGCCCACACTATGTGGCTTGTGGCTAAAATAGATCCCTTAAAGTATTTGCTCAGTAAGGCAGCTCTCACAGGAAGATTCGCTAAATGGGTCATGATACTAAGTGAGTTCGACATCCAATATGTTGAACGCAAAGCTATAAAGGGATAGGCAATTGCAGACCAGCTAGCTGAGGCACCCATACCGAGTCTCCTACCAATAAACATTGATTTTTCAGATGAGTCAATTCTAATACTCACTCACCATACATGGGTTATGTTCTTCGATGGATCCTTCACACAACAAGGATTAGGTGTTGGATTGCTTTTCATCACACCACAGAAATACTCATTGCCCAAAGCATACAAGATTTTGTTTCCTTGTACAAATAACATTGCTAAATATGAAGCTTTGATCAATGGTATGAAAATTGCAGCTGAATGGAGAGTAGATCAATTGGATATCTTCGGTGACTCCCAGCTTGTCATCAACCAAGTAAATGATGTGTATCAAACAAAGGATGAAAAAATAATTCCTTATAAGCACATGGTTGATGACTTGACAAAATATTTTGCACACATCACCTTCCAACAGGTTCCACGTGCAGATAATAAAGCGGCTGATGCCATGGCCACTCTGGCTTCCCTTCTACAAATGCCAAAAAATGATCTCCGACACGAGTTCTTGGTGGAAGCGTTACACTACCCAGCCTATGACACACCTGATTCCAAGATGATCTATTCTATTATAGGACAAGAATCATCCCGCTACCATCACATCTATTCCTACCTTCATAATCAAACCATTTCGAAAGGTCTGACCTAGAATGAGAAACGTTACCTAATCCCTAACGCTTCACATTATGTCATTATTGCTGACGATCTATATAGGAGAGGTCTCGACGGAACACTCCTTAGGTGTTTAGAACCTGACGAGTCCAAACATGCACTAATTGACGTTCATGAAGGCATTTGTGGATCTCATTCCAATGGCCTAACACTAGCTCGCAAACTCCTTCGTGCTGGTTACTACTGGCCTAAAATGGAGCAAGAAGCTATTAAATATGCTAGGTCCTACAAACAGTGTCAACTACACGAGAATCTCATTCACGCTCTAGCTAGAGAGTTGATTCCCTCTACTTCAACATGGCCATTTCAACAATGGGCCTTTGACTTGGTAGGACAGATTCACCCAACCTCTTCTAATGGACATAAGTTCATTATCACTGCTACAGATTATTTCACAAAATGGGTAGAGGCAGTCCCTCTCACAATTGCTGATGGAAAAACTGTAGTTCTTTTTATCACAAACTACATCATCTATAGATATGGTATATCGTCCTCAATCATTACTGATAATGGAGGACAATTCAAAAATAAAGACCTTAAGGAACTGTGCAAGAAATTTAAAATTACACAACATTGGTCTTCCATTTATTACCCCTAGGGTAATGGGCAAGCTGAGGCATCAAATAAGGCAATTCTCAAAATTCTTCATCGCACAGTCTGTAAGTCAAGGCGAGATTGGCATCTCCAAATCAATCCATCCCTGTGGGCATATAGAACAAGCATTAGAACTCCAACGGGCATGACTCCTTTTGCGTTGGTTTATGGGGCAGATGTTGTGCTCCCGATAGAGATTGAGATTCCTACCTTGAGAATCTCTATGAAAGGCCTTATCACAGATGATGATTGTAGGATAGCCTGGCTTCAAGAACTTGTGTTGCTGGATGAACGACGACAATTGGCCTGTGATCATCTACGAGCATATCAACAAAGAATGGCGCGAAGCTACAATAGGAGGATTTAGGCCACGTGACTTCCAGCTGGGTGATCTTGTCCTTAGAGAGAATCCTAAGAATCAACAACAACGAATGCAAAAGGGAAAGTTTGAACCAAATTGGCTAGGTCCTTACATCATTACTGCAGTATATGGATCTAGCGCATATCAACTTTCTACAACTGAAGGAGAAGTGCTTAAAGAGCCTATGAACACTCTCTACCTGAAGCGATTTTTCAGTTGATTCAATCTCAGCAAGCTCTCTGTACATATCTAAATGTCCTGAAAAAAATCCTAAAAATCAGAAAAAGTCCTAAAAAAAAAAAAAAAAAATCCAAGAAGGTGAGAACCTGGTAAATAGGCGCCTCTTGTTAGTCACTTTCATGCTTTTTCTTTCCTTCTTGTCCTGCTCATGTATCCATGGACTGAGTTTTGTCATAGGTCGAGGGCATTCCCCTCTAGTGTCACTCTTTTCGAGATTTTCCTCATAGAATATCCTTCGTGACAGTCACCAGTTGTTCTGACTGCATCTGCATACTGTCACTCTTTTTGAGATTTTCCTCATAGAATCTCTTTCGTGACAGTCACCAGTTGTTCTGACTACGTCTACCTACTGTCACCAGTGTCACTCTTTTCGAGATTTTCCTCATAGAATCTCCTTCGTGAAAATCACCAGTTGTTCTAACTGCATCTGCCTACTGTCACCAGTGTCACTCTTTTCGAGATTTTCCTCATAGAATCTCCTTCGTGACAGTTACCAGTTGTTTTGACTGCGTCTGCCTACTGTCACCAGTGTCACTCTTTTTGAGATTTTCCTCATAGAATCTCCTTCATGACAGTCACCAGTTGTTCTGACTGCGTCTGCCTATTGTCACCAGTGTCACTCTTTTCGAGATTTTCCTCATAGAATCTCCTTCGTGACAGTCACCAGTTGTTCTGACTGCGTCTGCCTACTATCACCAGTGTCACTCTTTTCAAGATTTTCCTCATAGAATCTCCTTCGTGACAGTCACCAGTTGTTCTGACTGCGTCTGCCTACTGTCACCAGTGTCACTTTTTTTTCAAGATTTTCCTCATAGAATCTCCTTCGTGACAGTCACCAGTTTTTCTGACTGCGTCTGCCTACTGTTGTCACCCTACTGAAGAGATTTCTTTCTTACATATTCTGGACATTGACACTTGACATCATCCTGAAAACATTAATCTCAATGATATACTTGTTTGGATCTTCTGAGCATTTTCTCTTATTGCTTTGTTTTGCTTTATCATATCTCCTCGAGCAACATCGATGATGTCATCTCCAACTAGAGAAGTAATGACTGGGGGCATGATCTTTTCATATGTTTTCTGTTTGCGGTTTAGTTCCAATACGTTGATACATTCCTATAAGAGGGGTGTCCACTATAAGAGCCTCCATTCCGTATTGGATGGTCGTGTATACCTCGACTCCTTTTATATAGATATGTCAATGATATTGGTTCTTCTCCTTGTTTGTTGGAGTGAACTCTTCATGCTATAGTACATACTGATACTCGTCCTATTAAGTGAACGTACAGGTCACTGCGAGTATATTTAGCACACTTCTGTCTCAGGTTACGAACGCAAAGTTCGTTGCGGACAGCATGAATATTGAATACTTTGCATAAGAGGAATCTCCCATGTGTTTGGTGTGCCTGTCATACAAGCAACATTCAGGTCATCCTAGCATTCATGCTTTGATGCTTATGTTAACTTGTTACATTAAAAGGGACAAATGTTCTGGTCATTCTGGCTTCTTGTGCCTCAAATGCTTACATTTAATCTCGACATTCCAATAACGTATGTTACATTCATATTTTCATGATTGCAATGTCAGTGGAAGTTGTGTAACATATGAGCTTTGTTTTATATCCAATGATGATAAATCATCGAGGCTTGGTGACCAGACCTAAGGCTGAATTTAACATAGTCTTGCATACTTCATTGGCATTAGCACGCAATTTGACGGTAATCTTATTCATACTCCACATGCATTAGATTCCTCCACGGCTGCACAAGCGTTTGGTTCATCGATTCTCGTTCCTCCATGGAATACTTGTGACTGTCAAATAAAAAATGCACAAAACTATGTCAGATGTCAGTTCATACATATACGTTCTATCTAAACATACATCTCATGAACATCAGAGCAAAACAAAACAGACAATGACATGTACACAGGAAATCTCGGCTCAAAATCTCGTATATGTATATATCAAAGAATGGGTCAGTACAAATAAAATGGGCGCTACTCAAGCGCAATCGATAAAAAATGATACATTTGGTGCTGGCACACCAATCGATACATAGCCAGAGATCAAAATAAAAGTCAAGCACAGAGCATCTAACTCTATCCTAAACCCTCACCTCCGGGAGGAGCAGGAGGAATAGGGGCAACAGGTGGTGGAGGCGGTGGTGGCATATCCGGCCTGACAGGAGGTCGTGCACCTCCGGACTCTCGTGCGTACTGAGAGAATCGCTGCACCTGCAATGTCTCATTAGGTACTGCACTAGTGTATGCAGCATAATCATATGCGGCTCGAGCAGACTGGAAGTGAATCTCATCCTATGCCAACTCTAGCCTCCGCTCTGCAGCCTCCATGCGCTCTCTCTGGCGATCTGTCTCTCTCTGTCTCTCTACCAGCTGCGTATCCCTGACTGCCACTGCAATCTGCAACTCTCCCAACTGTCAGGAGGCTGCACGAACTCGCTCTCGGTACCGCCATACCGCGTCCTGTACTCCACCTACCGGCTGATCTGGCATATCCTCATCGACCATCTCTGGTGCATGCTAAGGTGGAGGTGCCTGCTATGATGGAGGTGCCTGCCGCTGTGGGACCTCCTGCTGAAGAACCTGCTCCTCTGTCCTCTACCTCCTCCACCGAATGTGTCCTGCTCCACTACCCCCAACACCTAGGTCTGATCCCATCTGCCGTGGGGGAATAGGCATCTGTTGTGTGGCACCTGTGGCTGTGCCTGCTGCTGCTGTGATACCTGTCCCTGCCCCTGTACCTGCCCTGCCATCCCTAATGGATCTGTGAAGCATGGGAATGGATGGCTCATCAAAAATGCCTAATATGCAGGCATCATCCCAGCATCTACTACCTCTGGCAGGTACTCCTACTGAACTGCAACCAAACTACGAATATCTATCATGGATCATCCTGGATCCATCCATGGAGGCCATCCCTGCTCTATATCCTTCTGTACCCTGGCATAGGCACAGTACTCAGCCGCAATGTCCTGTGGTCTACCATACTGTCGCCACACTTGAGAGATGACAAATCTCTCTATGACAGATGTCGTCCTGCTTGCTAGCGATCGAGAACTAAACATCCAGGGCAGCTCTCTCGGGGCATCATCCCAATCCTCTATCTCTCTCCAGGGTCGCCATATAACAGACACCAAGTCATCGAGATGTGCCTGCCAATGCTCAGTCTTACCCAGGTGGGCCTGGGTAATATGCCCTCGATATCTGCAAATGTAGGGCTCCATGAGCTCCCTAGAATCCTCAAAAATTGGTCTACATACAGGGAGATGCTCCCAGGCCCAGATCTATAACACATAAACACCTGCTGCCATGGTCTTCTTCTCATGGAAGACGACCTCATGCATCTCATGAAAAAGATGGGCCAACATACACTGACCCCACCCAAAGATCTTAGGTGCCTCAACCATCCTACAGAGCATGACACCCCATCCACACTCCAACCCATGTTGTCCCCTGTCAGGACATAGGAAGCAGCTCAAAAAAATACCCAACATAGATGCTAACCTGTGTGTAGGTCCATAAGTATGCATTAGCTCATCCCAGCTGATGGCCCTGCCCCTCGGTAGCTCTCTCTCAAAAACAATGGATAGTGCCTCTATCCCTAATCGAGGCACTGTATCATATACAACCCGGGCACCGTGAAAGGGAATCCTCAAGATCCTCCATATGTCCTCTGGTGTGATGGTCATCTCACCCATCGGCAAATGAAATGTGTTTGTCTCCAAATGGAAACTCTCTACCAATGCAGTCAGTAAACCGTGATTCACCATCACGGCTGGAATTCGGCATAGTGAAGACAAACCCAATCGGGCAATGTGTGCCCGATCTGCGTCATCCAAACTCCGCAATAACTCTCCATAAGGTGGATAATGAGATCTAAATGATACGTCTCCGAATACCTCCTGCACACACAACAAAAAAATGATAAACAAACGATCAGTATCAAGTCGAATCGAAGCATCAAAACAAAATACAATGCAATTTCTAAATGCAAAAATTACAAAAATGGCACAGAATTTCGCGCGAGATTGCTGAAATCTCACGCGAATACATATGGTTTTGCGCAAAATAGTTCTCTCCTCATGCAAAGAAACTCTCCTTTGCGTGAAAATAGATCTCCTCGCGTGAAGATAGATCATCTCGCATGAGAAAAGAGGTTCTTGCGCGAAATAGGATTTTCCACACGCGAAGAATCTACATCTTCACGCGAAGCCAAAATCGCCTCGCGCGAAGATATTTCGACCGTACGCGAAGAAACAGCACATCCTATTTCTTTGCGCGAAGAAAGAATATCTTCACGTGAAGAAAGAATTGAACATCCTAAAACATGCTAAAAATGTGCATAAATGATCTTGAAAAAATGTGTAATCGAAAGTACGAAGATGGGAGATCGATGACTCACCGATGGTCCGTAGTCTGCTGGCCGACTATGTCGTCTGGAGCGCTCAAAATGATGATATCTCAAGTTCACTGCCATGTCTATATCAGAGCTCAAAATCACTAAAAGACAAAAGCACAAATGAATTGAAAATGACCCTTCAAGCCATTATATAGGTGTTGACAAAATTTTTCAAAGTGCTCGAATTTTTGCAAAAATCGCACCCTTGGCTAATTGGACCATTCTGGATCCATTTTCAGGATCAAATTCGAGATCTGACACACCCAAAAGTCTTAAAAATGCATTTTAAAATTTTAGGGACCAATGTGATCGAACGCTTGTGCAGTCAAATCTTTCTGATACTTTATAATTCTTGGAATCTTTTCAACTTTACATTCTCCATATTTTCAATATTCATTTTGAAAATAGTCAACTAAAGTCAACTTTACATGATATACTGCTTCAAATCATATTTCTGGTGTGTCATCTTTCGATTTTGCTCCCGAGGGGGCATGATGATTACATCATTAAATACTTATTGCTCAGGGCATTTAGTTCCCATCTTATGTCCTAGTCACTTGGGGCATCTCGTCACTTGGGGCATCTCATCACTTGGGGCTTTTTGTTCCCTTCTATCTGACATTTCTGCCATCTATCTTATCTTTTCATCAATTGATCAACCTTATAACAACTCTTCTCACAGTTCGATGGACAGGTATTGGGACAGTCTAAACCTCAACTCCTGAGGATCAAAAATCATTCTGGGGATGATTCTATGACTCTAATGAGACCTTGTTATCTTTTATCAATTTTGGGTATCTAGGTGTTCTATCTGGATCCTTGAAGGTTAAGCTTCGTTCTGGAGATAACTTTCTAAATGCTATTAATTTTGGGTATCTAGGTGTTCTATCTGGATCCTTGAAGGTTAAGCTTCGTTCTGGAGATAACTTTCTAAATGCTATTAATTTCAGGTATCTAGGTGTTCTATCTGGATCCTTGAAGGTTAAGCTTCGTTTTGGAGATAATCTTCTAAATACTATCAATTTCAGGTATCTAGGTGTTCTATCTGGATCCTTAAAGGTTAAACTTCGTTATGAAGAAACTTTTTAAATGCTTATCAATTTTAGGTATCTAGACATTCTGTCTAGATCCTTAAAGATTACGCTTCGTTCTGAAGATAGTCTTTTAAATGCTATCGATCTTAGGTATCTAAGTGCTCTGCTTGAATTCCTTAGGATTAAGCTCTGCTCTAGAGAAGGTCCTTAAAAAGCTTATCAATTGGTCTCCGTGTCATCACCTTCAGAACCAATCTCATGTTCACATCATGCTTTCTTATTATCTTTGAATTGAACGTGTTGCTCGCACATTCATTCAAAGAGGGGAAAAATGTAATATCCCAAAATTGGCTCATTGCCATTATACCAATTCTAGTCTATTTCTGATAATTCCAAAGTCCTATTCTAATAGGCAATTCTCATTCTGCTATTTGCTACTTGACTTAATTGTCAGATGCAGGAAAACCCTAATCTACATTCATCATATTTCTTATTTAATTCCTATAGTACGTACTCATATTAGTTGCATTAAACCTACTTGATTAATATTTAATTTAATTATTAAGTATTTATACTTTAATTAAATTAAATTATATCCTAAGGCTAATATACTATGGAATTAAATTTATTTAATTTAATAAATACGCCTATCTTAATTAATTAAATGTAATTATTTAATTAAATGGGAAAGGTATTTCTAATTAATTAAAATAAATTATTTAATTAAATAGAGTACTTACTTCTAAATAATTAAACAAAGTTATTTAATTAAATGGAAAGACATTCCTAATTAATTAAATAAAGTTATTTAATTAAACAAAATTGTCTCTAATTAATTAAAGATTATTTAATTAAATAGAAAAAGTAATTATGAGAGCATATTTCATTTTATTAAATTAAATATCTCAACCAAATCTCTCTTCAGTTCAAAAAAGGGGAATTTCTAGTTTACTATTGATAAAAAATGAGTTAACACAGTTAACTCTTTTTTCTACTCAAATTAAAACAGTTAACCCCTTATTTATCTCAAATTAAGTCTGTTAACTCCCTTTAACTTGGGAATCTCCCTTTATGACTGAAACTCATCTTCAATCCTGACCGGTGATCTGAATCGATCTCAACCGTTGATGGATTCCAGGAAACTCTATTTAAGAGACCCTCATCTCTTCATTTGGGAGAGGATGAATTGATTTGCTATCGAATTGCTGTTGAAATTCATGCTCATATTTACTTGCATTTCTTGCACACATTCTCATTTTTAGTTTAATCATGCATATGCTTAATCTAGTTTGCTTCATTTGTTCTTAGATTACATTGCATCTTTCATTTTCTTAGATTAATCCGTATACTCATTCTTAGCTTAATTCCATTGTAAAATACTTCGTTCTTAGAGGGTCTGGTTGCCTACACCTTGATTCTGAGGATATTAACAGGCAAAATCCCTTTAGATAGAAGGCAAAAGGTCGCTTTGCAAGGCAAATTTTGGATGTACAATTCAATGTTCATTCCACGATGAATCTGCAAATAAGGACCGTGTTGAAGTGTGTGTGTTAGCATAGGCCACATTTTCACGCGTACACCTACAACTTCCAACTTTTCACACACCTCATTTGATATGATTTTGGGTGATATTGATTTATCAAAAGCTCTTCTTAGTGATTAAAATATTTTTAGATGAATCTAGTGATTGAAATGATTATGAGACCTCTTTTCTACATTGGCTTCTTTTGATTTGAAAATTGGCCCTTCAATTTGATGAATGGAAGATGTATTGTTCTATTATTTCCTAGTAATTGACAATCATATTGAATCTTTTACTGTTGATGAGGTTATTATATTTTGTGATGTTGTTCTACCTCAAAGTTTCTCTAGTATCACACCTTCTACCCATTTGTTTGGGTCTTTATGGTTATAATTGTTAGATTGTGGTGACTGATCAAGAAAGTACTGTACATACTTCATAATTAGTGGGGTTTGGGGCATCGCCCCAAATTTTTTTTTTTGGTACCATTCATCAATCATTTTGGTACTATTCACAATTCATAGATTCACCACTAAGGTTATGGCTAATTATGGCCTACATGTTATAACCCTAAAGCAGTTTAATACTTATATAAAAGGGTTTAGGGTTGGATATTTTTTATTATGGTGTGATGCAAAATTGGTTCTTGCAGTGATATTGAGCTGTAAGGGATTACATATTGTAATCAGGTTGTAATCACTATATTGTAATAAGATCAAACTTGCTATTTGGTGGACGTAGCCTAGGGATTGCGTGAACCATGTTAAATCTTGGTACCTTGTGTTCATTTTCGTGTGATCTATTATTTTTTGTTATTGGTTATATTTGCATGTAGTTTTTATTTCTATCCATGGTTTATCCTAACAAGTGGTATTAGAGCGAGGTTGTCTTTTAGTTATTCTCTGCAAGAAAGTCTCATGGTTAAGTGGAAGTCTCACGGTTGAGTGGGAGTGATGGCAGATGAGGGTAAGCTGAGGGTTGACAGGTTTAATGGGCAGAACTTTCAGTTATGGAAGATGCAAATGGAAGACTATCTATATTAGAAGTATTTATGGAAGCCATTGGAAGGCAAAGCCAAGAATCAGGGAACTATGTTAGAGTTTGAATGGGATCTTTTGGACAGAAAGGCACTCGAAAGCATTCGATTATGCCTGGCACCATTGGTGGCATTTAATATTACAAAAGAAAAGATGACATAAGATTTGATGAAAACCCTAGCGACACTGTATGAAAAGCCCTCCGCTTCAAACAAGGTATTTCTCATGAAGCATTTATTTAATATGAAAATGGCAAAAGGTGGATCTATTGCAGATCATTTAAATGAGTTTAATACTATTACTAGTCAGTTATCTTCTGTGGGTATCAATTTTGATGAAGAAATTAGGGCTTTCTTGATTTTGTGTTCTTTGCCTGAAAGCTGAAATGGCTTGGTAATGGCGGTGAGTAATTCTATTCTTGGATCTAGTACCCTAAAATATTATGATGTGATCGGTGTTGTTTTGAGTGAGGAAACTCGTAGAAAATCCTCAGGTGGATCTACATCAGGAAGTGCTTTGAATGAACAAAGCAGGGGCAGAACGACTGAAAGAGGAAATAACTCTGAAAATCATGGGAAATCAAGAGGAAAGTCAAAGGGGAGGAGGTCTCAATCAAGAGGACCAAATGATTGCTAGTACTATGGGAAACCAGGGCACAAAAAGAAAGATTGCTGGAATCGAAATAAAAATGAAGGAGATAAATCAAATGGAGACAAGGAGGCAAATGTGGTAAGTAAAAAATTCGAAGAGGATGCTTTGCTTCTATCTTTAGAGAGTGTTGATGATTCATAGGTTTTAGATTCTGGTGCTTCATTTCATGCTACACCTCATAGAGGTTATTTCATTGGTTATGTCCAAGGGGATTTTTGGCTTGTTTATTTGGGGGATAATGAACCCTGTCAGATTGTTGGAAAGGGAAAAATTAAGATTAAGCTACAGAATGGGAATCATTGGCTACTACATGAGGTAAGACATGTTCCAAGGTTGAGTAGAAATTTAATTTTAGCCAGGCAACTTGGTGATGAGGGTTGTGTAGTTACTTTTAATGATAAAAATTGGAAGGTTTCAAAAGGTTCCCTTGTAGTAACAAAAGGTGTGAAAGTAGGCACCTTATATCTTTGTATAGGTCATATTGTTCCTACTACTTTGATTGTTTCAGAGAAAAATGAATGTTCAGGAACAATTGCTGCAATTGAGCAGGGAGAACAAATAGCTGTTGTAGATTCTGATACATCACTATGGCACAACAGACTTGGGCACATGAGTCAGAAAGGTATGAAAGTACTTCATTCAAAGAAAGTTTTACCAGGTCTGAAATGTGTTAATATGGATTTCTATGAAAGTTGTGTGTATGGAAAACAAAAGAGAGTGAGTTTTGTAAAGACTGAGAAGGAAAACAAAAAGGAGAAATTAGAGCTTGTGCATACAGATGTATGGGGACCAGCTCAGGTATCTTCCCTTGGTGGCTTTCATTATTATGTTACATTTATTGATGATGCAACTAGAAAAGTATGGGTTTATTTCCTTAGACAGAAATCTGATGTATTTCAAACTTTTAAGAAATGGAAATGCTTGGTTGAAAATGAGACTGGTAAGAAATTAAAATGTCTTAGATCTGATAATGGTGGTGAGTATTGTAGTCCTGAATTTGAAGATTATTGCTCCACTAATGGTATTCGTAGACAGAAAACTGTTCCAAGGACTCCACAGGAAAATAGAGTGGCTGAATGCTTGAACAAGACTATAATGGAGCACACAAGGAGCATGAGGTTGCATGCTGGGTTGACCTTACACATGTGGGCGAAGGCTGTCAATACTGCAGTATATTTGATTAATAGAGGTCCCTCTACTCCTTTGGGCTGTGGTATTCTAGAGGAAGCATGGACTGGTAAGAAGGTGAGTTATTCTTTTCTCAAGACCTTCGATTGTGAAGCTTTTTCTCATATAGACTCTAAAAATAGAACCAAGCTAGAAGCTAAATCAAAGAAATGTGTCTTTGTTGGATATGGCATTAATGGATTTGGTTATAGGCTTTGGGATTTTGAAAATCTTAAAATTGTTAGAAGTCAAGATGTCATATTTAATGAGAAAGTGTTGTACAAAGATCTATTGCAGCAACATGAGAAGAAAGAAGATGATTATGTAGTGCTGGATGATACTCCAAACGCTAATGTTCTAGCCATTCCTCATGATGTGCAACAACTGCAACAACAAATACCACACACACCAGTGAATGTTAGACGGTCAACTAGGCAAATTAGACCTCCACAAATATTTTCTCCCTCTTTGTATTCTATTTTATTTATTGATGCTGGTGAACCTAAAAGTTATGATGAAGCTATGCAGGTGGATACAAAGATTCAGTGGGAGTTTGCAATGAAAGATGAAATGGACTCTTTGCTATAGAATAAGACATGGGATCTATGCAAGTTGCCTGTAGGTAAAAAGACTTTACAGAATAAGTGGGTTTACAGGTTGAAAGAAGAGGAAGGAGGTAAGAAAATATTTAAGGCCAGGTTAGTTGTAAAAAGATTTGCACAGAAAAAGGGAATTGATTTTGATGAGATATTTTCTCCTGTTGTTAAAATGACTTTTATCCGTACTATTTTAAGTCTTGTGGCTGCTGAAGATTTGCATTTAGAGTAGTTGGATGTTAAAACAACCTTTCTTCATGGTGATTTGGATGAAGAAATATATATGGCCCAGCCACGAGGATTTGAGGTCAAAGGTAAGGAGAACTTAGTGTGCAAATTGAAGAAAAGTTTATATGGCTTGAAGTAAGCACCTCGAGAATGGTATCTAAAATTTGACAGGTTTATGCATGAGCATGGCTATAATAGGTGTCATTCAGATTATTGTGTTTATTTTAAGAGGTTGGATGATGATAGCTACATTGTTTTATGTCTATATGTTGATGATATGCTTGTAGCTGGGTCTAACATGGATCATATTAAGGGGTTGAAACGCCAGTTAGCACATGCATTTGCTATGAAGGATTTGGGGGCAACAAAACAAATCCTTGGTATGAAGATTTGTAGAGATAGGAAGAATAGAACATTGACGCTATCTCAAGCTAATTATGTTGAGAAGGTGTTGCAACATTTCTCTATGGAGAATGCTAAAGCTGTCAACACACCTTTACCTAGTCATTTGAAATTGACTAAGATGTGTCCCAAGACATAGGAAGAGGAGGATAAGATGTCCAAGGTACCCTATGCTTCAGCTGTATGAAGCTTGATGTATGCTATGGTATGCACTAGGCCAGTTATTGCACATGCAGTGGGAGTCGTTAGCAGGTATATGAGTCATCCAAGATTTGAGCATTGGAATGCTGTCAAGTGGATTCTCCGATATTTGAGAGGAACATCCAATAAGTGTTTACACTTTGGGGGCTCTACTACTGATTTACAGGGCTATGTTGACTTAGATTTGGCAGGGGATATTGATACCAGGCAGAGTACTACAGATTATGTCTTTACTGCTAGTGGGGCAGCTGTGAGCTAGGTTTCTAGGTTACAAAAGATTAATGCTCTATCCACTACAGAGGTAGAGTATGTTGCTTCTACAGAGGCAACCAAGGAGATGATATGGCTTCAGTTCTTCTTGGAAGAATTGGGACATCCTCAGAAGGATAATTATTTGTTCACAGATAGTCAGAGTGCCATTCATCTTGCTAAGAATTTAGCTTTGCATTCTAAGACCAAACACATACAGTTGTGGTACCATTTCATTCGGTCAGTTTTGGAGGATGGACAGTTAAAGTTGGAGAAGATACATACCAATAATAATCTAGTAGATATGTTGACAAAGGTTGTAACAAGGGAGAAGCTGAACTCCTCTTCAGCTTTGGTTGGTCTTTTAGACTGAACATGAATAAAAGAACAATAGAGTCCAGGGTGGTTTGATCCAGTGGGAGCCCCATGTGGTAGTGGTATTGCTACAGGATCAGTCTCCAAGTGGGAGATTTTTGTTTAGTGTGGAGCCTGATCAGTCCCCAAGTGGGAGATTGTTAGATTGTGGTGATTGATCAGGAAAGTATTGTACATACTTCATAATTAGTGGGGTTCGGGGCATCACCTCAAAAAAAAAAAATTGGGTACTATTCGCCAATCGTTTTGGTACTATTCACCATTCATAGATTCGCTACTAAGGTTATGGCTAATTATGGCCGACATGTTATAACCCTAAAGTGGTTTAATACTTGTATATAAGGGTTTAGGGTTGGATATTTTTCATTATGTTGTGATGCAAAATTGGTTCTTGCGATGGTATTGCACTGTAAGGGATTATGGATTGTAATCAGGTTGTAATCACTGGATTGTAATAAGATCGGACTTGCTATTTGGTGGATGTAGCCCAGGGATTGGGTGAACCACATTAAATCTTGGTGCCTTGTGTTAATTTCTATGTGATCTATTATTTTTTGTTATTGGTTATATTTGCATGTAGTTTTTATTTTTGTCTATGGTTTATCCTAACAATAATACAACTCTAATTGTATAATAGTTCAAAATTTGTGATGGTGCATAAGTTTGCTTAAAATAATATTTAGTTCTAAATTTGGTAAGTATGTTTTTTTTGCCTAACAACTTTTTTTAGATTTTTTAGTGTGCTTGGTTATCTTGTGAGTTATTTATCATTGGCTTTCTCTCCAAGCCTCCAATCTACTTTTTTGACTATATGTGTGTTGATTTGTAAGGGATGAAAGACCTTCCCCTAATTATCTAAAAATATATTTACTTAATTTTAAAAATATTACAAATCAATTTAATTGATAAGAATAATTAAACTAATTTTTTAATATGAAAAACAAATCCTTACTTAAAAATCATACAACTTTCCAACTAGTTGAAAAACACAAAAAATGACAAAAAGAACAAAAAAAACAATGTTTATTATTAGAAAATAATTTACAAAAAATATTAAAAATTTCAAATTTTATTTATAAATCATTCTTAAAAATTACACCTTAAATAAAATATAAATTTAACTATAGAATTTTAGTTAACAATATTTGAACCAGAAAAGATTAATTAAATGATAAGGGTCTAAATTGGGTTATGAGGGCTAAACTTGGGTTTTGGAGAAAAAAATGGGCATTTGTTTGTTTAAATTTATAACTTGACTTTTTGGGAGTTTTTTTTGCTGCACAAGTTTCTATGTTCATTATGCATTCATTATATAAGTAGAACATCTATGATTCATTATGTGTTCATTGTATAAGTAGAACATCTATGCTATTTGATGGACATCTTTCTTTTAATGTTTAATGTTTATTTAATATTAAATATAGTTTATTCATTATTATTTTAATTTATGTGCAATGTTAAATGTAATAAATTCAAGTAATTTTTTCTTATTTATTATTTATTTATTTATGTTAAGTTAAACTGAATTACCGATACATTTCACTTTATGTTTTTAAAATGAAGAGGTTAAATTAGTATTTTTTGTTTTATAAATTTAATATTTTTAAAATTAAAAGTCAGTGTTATTTGTATGTATTTTTAAAATGTGATATTCTTCTATAAAAATTTCAAATCTATGTTGCAATGTTAAATTATTTTAATCATTAATTGGATATGCTTATATTTAAAAAAAATTATACTAAATTATATAAAGCGAATTTAATGTCAATTTTTTTTGAATTTTTTAACCTTGTCGAACTTCATCTAGTAGTTGAACTCGAATTCGAATCTTGTGACTTAGTTCTTGGCCAACGGTTGTGGGGTTTCTCTGGTTTGGATGATAGGCAACTTTAATCACATCTCCAATTCCAATTTCTAAATTGGCAACCAAATGCAGAATATGGATTTTTATATTTATCTTCCGTGTCAACCAAATGATCCACTGTCTTCCCAAAATACAAAACCAGTTTTCGAAACCCTGATTATAAGATAATAAGGTTTTGACTCAAATTCCTCTGCACCAACCAAGCGGGCCTTAGGCCCCGTCTGGTTGCTGGAATATGAGTGGAATAGAAAAACGAAATTAGAATATGATTTATATTCGTTGTTTGGTAAGCTCAATCGGAATTGGGAATAGGAAGACATATTCTAATTTTGCCTCTAAAATGAGCATATGTCTATGCCAAAAAATATCTGTTATTAGAATAGGCCATTTCCATTCCCATTCCAATTTTCCATTAAATTTTTTTTCGATTTTTTTTTTGTTTAATTTAAAAAAAAAAATTTTAGATTTTTTTTTTTTGAATTTTTAAATTTTTTTTGTTAAATTTTTTTTTTTGAATTTTTTTTAAAACATTTTTTTTAATTATATCTATTTGTTTAAAAAAATGAAAATGAATTAACCAAAAAAATAATAAATTAAATTTTATTTTAGGAAAAATGTTTTAAAAAATACAAAACTTAACCTTATTCTTATTCCATTTTTGTACAAGCAAACAATGGATAACACATTCTCAATCGAATTCCAAATGCACCTATTTCTATTCCCATTCCTCATTTCCATTCTCATTCTATTTTTCTATTCTAATTTTCTATTCCTATGCCAGCAACCAAACGGAGCCTTAGCTATTGATCAAATCCCAATATCACTTATTTATATTGATATCAAATCTTGTAGGGTTAAAACACCAAGATCATTTATATTAGAATATGGAAATAATACATGATATTTTTCATCAAGAGGAAATGAATAGAGATATACTCGACAACAGCAAATCAATTAAATGCTTTTGAATGAATATGTTACGCGGAGGGCCATTCGGTTGGGTTGCGTACTTCTCTGATTTATCTTAAAACTGTGACGAAGATCTTACCTTAGTTTTCGTGTCGTGTCGTGCACATCTATTTTTCTCAGTAGATTTCTTCGCGTTACTCAAGCCTACTCAGATCTGGCAACGACAACAAGAAGTCGGCGCACTTATTTCAAATTAATCATTTAGCAATAAGCTGTTGTGATCAATAGTCCATACCAATTCTGCAAAAGAATTTACTGAATGAAATTGATGTGTTTGTGTGGACGATCGACACATCTGTAACAACATGGGCGATGGGACCACCACCTTTTAAGTTATTTTAATTCCTTTGAATTTCATTAATGGCGAAGATGCTTATTCTTCCTTCAATCCATGTTCATCAATCTTTCAACTATGATTGGCATCCAAGTGAAACACCGGGATGTTCATCAATCTTCCAACTATGAGTGGAACAAGTTCTTTGGAAAATTTGAGCGTCTTCCGATTTCCAAACTATAATTGCACAAAGAGCCAAGCACCAATTTCGTTTCATATACGGAAGAATTTTCATGGCTTCAAAGGATCAAAACAGACTAGTTTGCCTTTGTATAGGGCTTTTTGTTCTACAAGAGTGAGACCTGCTTTCATGCAAATGCTTGTTTCAGGTGGACAAACTGTGCAACCTACTTCTACAATCATCTTTTCCAACGACAGCGCTGTATTCCGTCACAAGCGTTCCTTCACACCAGGGAAATACAATAACATTCTCTTGAGTTCACTCTTTCAGTTGATTAACAATTCTGCAATAATCGGGTAATGCTAAAGGCCAGTAAAATTCGTCACATTACATTTTTTTACTTTATATATGTCACGACCCACTCTTTCAGTTACCGAATAATTTGGTTTTGGGATTCCACTTGTAATTTAATTAATCAATTCTACATATTGGTAAAAAGTTATCTTGTTAGTTGCAACGTATCATCTGTAACGGTTTTCAAAGGCAGACTTAATAAAAGAAACAATCTGTGTGACAGCACAACAATACTCCTCGTTTCTAACAACCAACAGAGTGGGATTATCAATGCTGTAGAATTTTGGGCTGTTCCATTTACAAGGAACCTTAACTGGATCAATGTAGAAGCACGTACACTAAGCAATTCGTCAATCTTCCGAGGGAGGGAAGAGAGCTCTGTTGTAACGGCAATGGCAGTATTTGTGTGTGCATTGCTGTTTGCTATCGTTTTATCGGCAACTTCTACAGAGGCAGCAATGTTACAATGGTGTGTAGCAAACCCTCAGGCAGCTGATGATTTTCTGCAAAGTGCAATGGATTGGGTTTGTTCGTCAGGTGGGGCAGATTTGCGGTTCCATTCAGCCCAACCAAGCGTGTTACGAGCCACAGAATCTGGTATCCCACTCCCCCATTGCATTCAACAGCTACTGGCAGAAGTATAAGAAGCAGGGGGCTTCCTCTTATTTCAACTCCACGGCATTTGTTACGGAAACCAATCCAAGTCTGTTTTTTTTAATAAGATTCTTTATCTGGGCAAACCGTTCTGGATCAACAATTTGCTTGAGACGGCCACCACATTGACTATTTGGAACAAATCTCAGATATTTTCTGGGTAAACCGCTTCTCAATTTTGCGACGCAAGTTTTCTGTGGAGTTTCATCGGTCGAATCCTCTCGGTTTGAAGAGGTCACTTAAGCATTAAGGAGCATCGAGTTTTTCTGCAGAAGGGCATGCTTTCTACATTTTTTGTGTGTGTCCCGTGCAACGTCCCATTAAAGAATTATTGTTTACAAACTGTTATTGTGGCAGAAGTGAATGAGCTTGGTATGTTTGCCAACTTTTTACATCTTGTGTTTTATTTCTTTTTATCTAAGAGCTCATGCACAGTAAACATTCTTGCCAAAGTACATATATGGATAGTATTTTCTTGATTGCCTATGCCAATATAATGCCAGAAATGGTCAGTTTTGCTTCCTATAGCATCTTTAAGATAGGAGGGTTACCTCTTTTGTGTTTCTTTGCTATCACATGCAAAGATTTATGAAGGCTTTTAGTAGGTCTATTGCTGTTCGATTGACAATAGAATATTAATTGCTTATTGTGAGGTGTAATCCCTTATTGGCCACAACCTCAATCATCTTTCTTTCCAACTCAATATTAATAAAACCTTTCTACTGTCATGGAGCAAGCTTAAAAGGCTTCATTTTCTTTGTCTGCTGCAATCAATAGGATGGGATCATCTCAACCTTCTTAGACACGGATGTACAGTTGAATGTCTTCACCAAATTGTGGATACTAATGCAAGAATTGGACCATTGAGTAGTTTTAGTCTCAGTTGTGCCAGATAAAGATGGTTTCCATTGGTGAACAAATTCTATAGGTGATATTTAGCAATAGTTTTATTCCATATTAGTTACTAACTTACACTCACCATAATTACTTAAATCTTGATGAGAAATACTTGAAACTTAGATTTCATTCAAATCATAGACTCACTTTAATTGCAAACATAGGAGATTTATTCCACCATTTTTTTGATGGCTTTGAGTGTTAGGTTGTTGTTTATTTAAAAATTGCTCCTTACTCATTAACAGAGTGAAGACAAAATTTACTATGATTGATCATAAAAATCTGAACATTAGTGAACATGTGATGTTCTTGATTGCTTGATTGGACTGAATTTAGTTTTGTCTTTCAACGTAATAACCATTCTTCCAAATTTTCAACGTAATAACCATTCTTCATAAAAATCTGAACATTAGTGAACATGTGATGTTCTTGATTGCTTGATTGGACTGAATTTAGTTTTGTCTTTCAACGTAATAACCATTCTTCCAAATTTTCAACGTAATAACCATTCTTCCAAATTTTCAACGTAATAACCATTCTTCCAAATTTTCAACGTAATAACCATTCTTCCAAATTTTCAACGTAATAGCCATTCTTCCAAATTTCTTGAACCAATACTTTAATTGTTTATTTGTGAATGTTCAAACATATACTATACCAAATTAGTGAGATGTCATTAGGATAAAGATGCATTTATTTGATAACTTAAATTTGGGCATATTGTATCCTATTGTATTAAGTTTAAGTTGATGAATAGTGAATGTCTATGACTATATTTTTGGTAAATGCTTAAATTTTGCATACATTTCTACTTTGGAATAATGTTGTTCAAAATGGATGAAAGATTGTAGTGATCAGGAAATTGAAAGTATGATTCCATTTGATAAATCAGGAAAGAATGATATGAATCCTTCTTATTATTGTCCAAGAATTTTATGAGAAGCTTGAGATTTATGGTGGAATAATACTCATAAATTGTCATTCAACTGAAATATTTCACATGCTATGAATGTTACATTAGGATAACTCTTATAGAATGCATATTTTATTGAAATAACTTATGGAAATGCCTATGTGTAAATAGTGTATATTGAGAAACTGTGAATGTGTTCATTTATTTTTTTGTTGCATGAGTGCATTATGTTACCTTTTGGAATGGATGGAGATTTTATGAATATGTTATAAATAATGTATTGCACAATTCCATTACTCTTCTAAGTTATAGTTTCTTTTAGATTTGAGCATATATGTATATGTATCATTTTTGTTAAAATTAATGATAGTCATCAACTAATGTTGACTGGTGTGTATTCAAAAGAGTTGACTCTGCATTTCATGGAGATTGTTGATGCATCATTGGTTTTGCAAGGGCAGTCCTTACAATATATGACCATTTCTTTCTTGAGCAGACTTTGTTTTGTTTTTCTTAGAATGTTTACATTTTTCTTATTTTTCAGAATATGATTTGTAGAGTTTGAGTTGTTTTTTGTAAAATAAAATGGACAACCAAGGAGAGTTTACAAGATGCAATCAGTAAGACGTCCTCATTTAAATTTGTGGATGATTGTGTATTTATTTATTTTTTGGAGCATTAATTGTGCTCTTTTGAAATCATATTCGAGAGATAAATATTTTTAATGCTTATTAACAAGATACTAATTTCCTAATTTTAAAAGATAAAAAAAATGTACAAAAATTGCCCTTACCTAAGTGGTGCATAACCATTCTAGATAGCTTTAAGTGAAATGGTGAAGAGGGAAAATCATGAAGACATTAGGATGCTTGTTAATATTAAACATAAGGAAAATCAAAAAAGGAATTTTTGGATGACAACTTGTGACAAATCTAAATAAAGACATTGGTATGATTTATGATCCTTTTAGATTAGCAATATGAAAAGAATTAGAAGGCAACAAGTTATTAGAGCATAGTCATGAATTATGGAACCAATAAAACAAGTCATTAGAGCATAGTCATGAATTATGGGACCAATGAAGAAGTTTAGATGACTTTACCTATAAGATGCTACCCCTATTAATTTTTTCACTACAAATTTCTTCTCACGTCTATATTTAATCAAATAATTTGCATACTTTTGAATTGAATAGTATTTACAGTTTCTTTACATTGTTTATGTGATTCAATTTTAATTGGTTCATTAAACAAAATTATTGTAATGAAATTACAATAAAACATTGATTTCATTAAGTCTATAGAACATTGAGCTGTTGTTACAAAATTATAGCATAAAGTTACATAATTGAACATATCAAATTTTAACATCTTTGTTAGCAAACTAAGAAAGAACAAAACAATAAGAAAGAGGAAAAACACAAACACATGATTTTATTGTGGTTCACCACAAATTATGGCTGTCCACACTATAGGGAAAATCTCTTATTAATGTTAAAGACTAAACTTTACATCATAGTTGTAGCTTCAACTCTTCGAATATAATGTGAATTAATGAGCCTCCAACACACACACAGAGAGTCTCAAGAGAAATGAAGAGACAAAAAAATGGAGGGAAACAATAATAAATTGTGAATAATAAATGGAAGACTGTTGCGGCTTCACATATAAGTCTAATTTCTATAATTTATGACTCTCCCCTAAAGTCCCCTATTGTTATTTCTTCACAATGTCAAGAGAAGCTTAGTAGAACTTAGACTTCTCTCATGGAGGAACCTTTATGAATGCATCAATTGGATTCTCCTTGATGTTAATCTTTAAGACCTGAAGTTTTCCCTCATCAAGTTTACTTTGAATGAAATGATACTATACCACAATATGCTTAGTCCTGCTATGAAAAATTGTATTTTTGGCTAAGTCAATCACACTTTTACTATCACAATACAAGACTGATCCTTGTTGAGGATAATCAAAATCACCAAATAGACGTTGCAACCAAATCAACTATTTTTTTCCTTCAGTGAGCAGCCTCAGTAGTAGAAAGTGAGACCACTTGTTGCAACTTCAATGCCCAACTGTTCGTTGTTCCAACAAAAGTAAATACATAACCAATTGTAGATCTATTATCTAAATTTCCAGCCATATTTGAATTAGTATAACCTCTGAGTGAAGTGCCTTTGCCACCAAAACATAATACCAAATTAGGAGTTCCCTTAAGATATCTTAATATCCACTAAACTGCATCCCAATGTTGTTTACCCAGATTACTAATAAATCTACTAACAACCCCAACTGCTTAGGTGATATCCGGACAAGTGCAAACCATTGCATTCATAAGACTACCCACTACTGAAGAATATGAGATGTTCTTCATGTAGCTTTGTTTTTCTTGTGTCTTGGGACACATGGTAGAAGATAATTTGAAATGATCAGCAAGAGGAGTGTTGACTGGTTTAGCATCCACCATGCCAGATCTTTCTAATACCTTGAGAACATAGTGTTCTTGAGAAAGCTTTGTACCCCTCTTCTATCTATCACAGATAATGTCCATGCCAAGTATCTATTTTGTTTCCCCTAAGTCCTTCATGGAAAACCTTTTTGACATCTTGTCTTTCAATTATGAAATCAACTTCATAGATGAGCTGGTGACAAGCATGTCATCAACATAGAGCAATAAAAGAATAAAGGAACCATCAGGTAACTTCTTGTAGTAGATACATGGATTAGATTCACACCGAATGAAATTATTTTCAGTCATGAATCGATCGAACTTGAGGTACCACTACCTCAGGGCTTGCTTGAGACGATACAAGCTCTTCCTCAATCTGCAAAATAAGTTTTCTTTACCACCTTTAATGAATCCTTTGGGTTGCATCATGTAGATTTATTCATTTAGATCACTATGGAGAAATGTCATTTCACGAGTTGTGAATATTTCATTGAAATCTATGACCTTTTGTCAATCGAAACCTTTAACAACTAGCTTGGCTTTGTAGTGCTTCTAATTTTTGCCTTCATTTTTCAATCGATAAATCCATCAATTTTTTAGTGCTTTTTGATTTGGTGGCAAAGGAACCAAATCCTAAGTTTTGTTTTGCAATAGAGAATTCATCTCTTCCTGCATCGCTACCTCCCATTTATGTGAATCTAATGCTTTGAGAGCTTCTTTGTAATAAATATTTTGTTTGTAGCTGAGGCCATTTTGTACAAACTTTGAAGTTTATCCCAAATTTCTTTGGTCATAGATTTGTTGTGTACATTGAATAAAATGTTCTATAATAAAGAAAGAAAGATTGTCGCCTTTTCCTTCTCATCAGTTTTATCCTAGTCTTTGTCCATCATTATAGCTGGTTTCTTTGCTTTTCCATCAATTGCTACCACCAAATCTTGCTTGACTAGCAACGAATGCATCTAAACTTCCCACAAACTAAAATTCTATCCTAAGATTTTTTGCAGTCGCAAATCTTCCATGACTCCAAATTTTCAAACATCGAAATTGATTCCAGCGACTATGCCAAGCTTTGATATCAATTGTAAAATTCACTAAAAGTGCAAACTAAGAAAGAACAGGTAAACAAGAAAGAGGAAAAACACAAATACACAATTTTATCGTGGTTCACCACAAATTGTGGCTACGTCCACACTACAGGGAAGATCTCTTATTAATGTTAAAGAGTGAACTTTACATCATAGCTATAACTTTAGCTCTTTGAATACAATGTGAATTAATGAACCTCCAACACACACACACACACACATAGAGTCTCAAGAGAAATGAAGAGACAAACAATTGAAGGGAAACAATAATAAATTACATGAATAATAAATGGAAAGGCTGTTAGGCTTCACATATACACCCAACACTTGGCCTAGCGTTAAAATATTTGAGTTTTCCATGGTATGGATAAACCTGATCCATATTCTTGGCCCTCATCAAAATAATTACTTCATAAGAATAGGGGCATACAGGTGGATGTTAGGACTATATGTATGCTAGCATGTAATTTCTTCATTATGAATTATAAAGTAGGGTTTAAATTAGGTAGGTACTTAAGCATAATCATGAATATTGCTAATCTACTACTACATTAACCATTGAACGCTTCATTTTGAAATGCTTACTAGCTTCAGATATGATACTTGTATTTTATATTTTTGGGTATTGCAATGCACACTGAGCAATCAATACTTATGATCCCCCTATTTGGTTCAGCCATTTTTCATTTGCACAAACTATGCCTTACCCCTAAACTTCATCAAGTCTCCACACACCTCAGTTGCTAGAAATGTGATGATTGACTACCATTTCACGAAACCTGTTTCAACGAGTGAAACTAGCGTTTCCACTAGGGAGGAAAAAATGTTGCTAGGTGTCTTGTAGGGAAAAATAAATTTTTTAATTTTTTAATGATTGCCTCACATCATTTACATTTGTAGTAGTTCCTAAGTATTAACTCTTGTCACATTTAGTTTTTGAGAATAATAGAGGATTTGTTGCATTATTATCTTTATTTTTACATTCCAGATATTTGGCTAATATATTGTTAATATATTATTAATTATCTCTTATTTTCAAATAGTTATCTCTTTATTACTGTGAGTTTTTTATAATAAAATTTTATTATATCTATCTGTTAAACTATAGTTTCTTAATTATCGTATTTCCTTTCTTAATTAATAATTATTCAACTATTATATTTATTTTGAAATAAATCTTAAGTAAAAAATTTAAAAGTGATTTATTGTATTTGTCATAGGCAATAGTCTATTGCAATCACCTCTTATTAGTATTTTGAATTATACATGTACATTTGTTACTTTATAAATGTGGGAAAATTATTTTACGATGCTAAAAAATATGAAACAAATTAACTAATCAATTTGAAAAATAAAAATTAAGGTTAATCTATTCTTTAATCAAGACTATACTCAATTTGGATTGGTTTGTTTATTAGGATTACAATCTTATTATAGTAAGTATTTCATTTGATTTAATATTACAGATTATGTTTCATTTAGTTTAATGTTAAAAAAATGAAGAAATCATTTAGTTTAAATTTTTGGCAAACTTAAGGAAATAAAATATTTGAAAAGTTTTGTTAAAAAATATTAAAATATTGATTATACTTAATTTGTATTGTTTGCATATATGAATTACAATTTAAGTTTGATTTTTAAAATATATTATAGTTAGAAATTTATTTGATTTAATATTAGGGATTATTTTTCATTTAGTTTAATATTAATATGAAGAAAAGCTTAATTTTTTTTAGTTAAAAAAATAAATATTTTAAAGAATCATTGAAAAATATGAAAATATTAATTTGTAAACATGAACTTATTCTTTATACTCAAATTGCATTTGTTTGTTTATAAGGATTTCAAATAATTTTAATTAGAATTTTTAAATTTTGTCCTAGTTAGTAATTTATTTTATTTAATATTAGGGATTATTTTATGTACTATTTTACCTCAACAAATTATTTCAATTACGCCAAATACAAGCCACTATGTGGCACTTGTTATATTATTATTCTTTATTTTTATTATATTTGATAATGGGAAATATTTTTCAACAAATGAAATTGTGATCTCGCTAATAAAATTCAATAGTGTAATTTTGAAATCAAATTGTACACACACACACACACACCCACACACACACACACACACACATCTATACACACATATCATATTTCTTATACAGTGCAACCTTTAGTTTCTAGTAACTATGTCTAACACTTGAATGCTAAAAATTACACTCTTATGGAATAGAAGTGCATACCAAACCCCCTTGGTTCTAACTCATTTATGACACCTTGCACACATCCTTGAGCTCTAACACTTTTACAAGTTGAAACCCTATGCCTCTCTACACTCACTTAGCAACCCAAACTTTACACCTGGGATGATGCACTTCACATCAACCTACACCACATGATGATAAGCAAGAGCTACTCTTCTTCACTTCGAAAACTATGCATCACCTCTATCTCATCTGGAGACTAGAGGGAAGGAATAATAGACTTTTTCCCTCTTGAGGGAAGTTGACTATCTAAGCTTCCCTTGATACACACTGGCACTTACCCTCCATGGTTACATCTTAGCTTGGCTCGACATTATGCCTACACCACAACAAGCTAGTGGGAACATCACATAGCATAGCCCCAAGATTTCCACCTCATCTTAGCTATATGCCTTGCCTACACCTCAACCGTGCTAGAGGGAACATCTCATAGCACAACCCCATTTCCTACACCTTGGATCCAACCCAAGCTAGGATCTTATGCCACAACTATGTGTACCCAACAGATGACATATCCCCATCCAATACTCTTCAGATCGGTGCAAAGCCTCATGTACACCACACCTATGTGTACCAATTTTTTCTATATAGATCCATCAGATACTCCCCATCTTGATAGCATGCCTCACCTACTCCACACCAATGTGCACCCAACTTTTCCTCATAGACCCATAACCTTAGAGTTTCATCTTGTGAAACAATAACTCATTACATTTAATACCAATGTGTTAAGAATTCTTGTGGGAAAAAAATGTGATTTGGAGTATATATATGAGAAGTGTGAGTAGAAGGAAATAATCTTTCCAAAGTAAAGGGACTTTTTTTCATAGAGACCTCACACAAATGTCATGTCTACCTTGTAGCTTGTGGTTAGCGAGGTTTACAAAAGATGAACTCTGATTCCTATAAATCCGAATTGTCCATTGAAAGAGATAAGATTATTGATGTAGATGATGCTTCCAAATCAACTATAAGAAACCAAGTAAGACCTTAATCTCTTATAATGTTAATTGAGTTTAGATATCTTCATTCCATTAGGATTAAAGAGGACAATATATTCCTATTGCATGAAAAACTCTCTTAGGCATCCTTTCTCTATAAAATTGAGCAAGCTTCTCTACCAGGTGATAGCAATTAATCAAAGTCATAGCTAGGTGTTGTGATGTAGTGACTTAAATCTATCAAAAGAATATAACCAATCCTTTGTCCTTTCATACTCTTAACTTGCATTTGACCCTTTAGAGAACCCTAAATTTTTTTTGAACTCAAAGATTGAATATTTTCTACTCATTTTCTACTACTTTTATGATCCTCTTAAAAGTTGTGATTTTTTATGTGTCAATTGCATCTGGAAGAGATAATCATTAAGCCTCAATTTGGCTCCATCATGAGTAGGAAATGCTCAATTGGACCAGAATGGAATTATAGACAAATAAGTAGTCATTTAATAATGAATTCAACTATAATTTTAAGCTAAGAAATTCTCAATTAAACATGCATCATCAAAGTGTGAGAAGTCACGGAATACAATGTTCTTTATAATCTTACAACTAAGATTCTATAGTCTAAGGTTGAGGATGATGAAATTTATGCATAGCTAGCAGAGATCAAACTAAGTTCATGTTTCCTCTAGGTATTTAATGTAGTTGGAGTTTTTGGTTTGTTATATGTAATCATCTTTTAAGAATGGAAAGAACTTGCCAGACTATTACTGCTAGAAATAATGTAGGAGTTTGGTGGACATACTTTAGTGGATGCACTTGCAATTGAAATTGCAATTAGGAGTACTATCTAAAACAAAGCTTGGGGGAGAGAATAAGGATATTGAATGCTTTTGTATAAGTTTTCTTATAATTTATTTATTATAATTTACACATTTCAAAGATTAAATAACTATTTTTGAAATGATAATGTTAGAAATCAAATTTTAAAATCTTTTTTAAAAATGATATCGTATGCAAGAGATTAGGCCTAGAATTTGATGGTTGTATTGGTCATTTTCTTACATTTGAGCCATATTTGATAGGATGAAAGAATATTAGACCATATGAATTAACAACCAAAATTTATATAAAATCATTGATACTATTTATACTTAATTTGCATTAGTTTGTATATATGAATTACAATTTAAATTTGACTTTTTTTAAATATTAATATTAGAATTTTATTTGATTTAATATTAGGGATTATTTTTCATTTAGTTTAATATTAATATGACAAAATGTTTAAATTTTTTCTTAATTAAAGAAATTAAATATTTTTAAAATTCATTGAAAAATATGAAAATATTAATTTTTTGAACTTATTCTTTATACTCATATTACATTTTTTTTTAAATATGGAATTCAAATAATTTTAGTTAGAATTTCAATTTTTTTCTAGTTAGTAATTTATTTAATTTGAAATCAGGGATTATTTTATGTACTATTCTACATCAACAAATTATTTCAATTACGCCCAATACAAGTATTACATATTATTAGTCTTTATTTTTATAATATAAATAATAATTATTAATATTTTTCATAAGCGAAATTGTGATCTCGCTAACAAAATTCAATGGTGTAATTTCAAATTGTACACACACACACACACACACACACACACACACACCTATCATGTTCTTATATGCAACCTTTAGTTTCTAGTAACTATGTTACACACTTGAATGCTAAAACATACACTCCTATGGAATAGAAGTGCATGCCAAACCCCCTTGGTTTTAACTCCTTTACGACACCTTCTACACATCCCTTAGCTCTAACACTTTTACAAGTTGAAACCTTATGCCTCTGTGCACTCATTTGGTAGCCAAACTTTACAACTAGGATGATGCACTTCACATCAACCTACACAACATGATGATAAGGAAGAGCTACTCATCTTCTCTCCTAAAACTATGTGTCACTTCTATCTCATCTAGAGACTGGAGGGAAGGACTACTCTACTTTGTCCCTCTTGAGGGAGATCGACTACCTAAGCTTCCCTTGATGGATACCAACACTTACCCTCCATGGTTACACCTTAGATCAGCTCCATGTCATGTCTACACCACAACCATGCTAGTAGAAACATCACATAGCACAACCCCAAGATGTTCACCTCATCTCGGCTCCACACCTTGCCTACACCTCAACCACACTAGAGGGAACATCTCATAGCATAGCCCCATTGGCTACACCTTGGATCAATCCCAAGTCGAGATCTTATGCCATAACTATGCATACTCAACAAACAACATAGCCCCATCAAATACTCCTAGCAATTGCACAAGGCCTCACCTATGCCACACCTATGTGCACCCATATTTTCTGCATAGATTCATCAGATAATCCCCAACTCGACACCATGCCTCAGCTACTCCACACTTGTATGCACCCAACTTTTCCTCATAGACCCATAACCTTAAAGTTTCATCTTGTGAAACAATAACCCATTACATCTAATGCCAATGTGTTAAGAATGCTTGTAGGAAACAAATGTAATTTGGAGTATATATATGAGAAGTGTGAGTAGAAGGCAATAGTATTGCCAAAGTAGAGGGACATTTTTTCATAGAGGCATCATGCAAATGTCATGTCTACCTTATGGATTGTGGTTAGAGAGGTTTACAAAAGTGTGAGTAGGAGAATGTTGAACTCTAATTCCTATAAATCTGAATTGTACATGGAAAGAGACAAGATTATTGATGTAGATGATGCTTCCAAGTCAAATATAAGAAAACAAATAAGACCTTAATCTCTTATAACATTAATTGAGTTTAGATATCTTCATTCCATCAGGATTAAAGAGCACAATATATTCCTATTGCATGAGAAACTCTCTTAGGCATCGTTTCTCTGTAAAATTGAGCAAGCTTCTCTACCAAGTAATAGCAATTAATCGAAGTCATCACTGGGTGTTGTGATGTAGTGACTTAAATCTATCAAAAGAATATAATCAATCCTTTGTCCTTTCATATTCTTAACTTTTATTTGACCCTTCAAAGAACCACAAATCTTTTTTCGATCTCAGAGATTGAGTATTTTCTACTCATTTTTTACTACTTTTATGATCCTCTTAAAAATCATGACTTGTATGTGTTAATTGCATTTAGAAGATATAATCATTAAACCTCAATTTGGCTCCATCATTGGTAGGTAATGCTCAATTCGACTAGAATGACATTAAAAGCCAATAGTGTGAGAAGTCACACAATACAATGTTCTTTGTAATCCTATAGCTAAGATTCTATAGTCTAAGGATGAGAATGCTAGACTTTATGTACATCTAGTAGAGATCGAAGTACTAAGTTCTTGTTCCCTCTAGGTATTTAATGTAGTTAGAGTTTTTGGTTTGTTATATGTAATCATATTTTAGGAATGGAAAGAAATTGTTAGATTGTTACTGGTAGAAATAATGCAGGAGTTTGGTGGACATACTTTAGTGGATGCACTTGCAATTGGAATTTCTTCTGGAGTTTCATCAGGAGTACTATCTAAAACAAAGCTTGGAGGAGAGAATAAGGATGTTGAATACTTTTTAATAAATTATCTTACAATTTATTTATTATAATTTATACATTTTAAAGTTTAAATAACCATTTTAAAATGATATTGTATGCAAGAGATTATGCCTAGAATTTGATGGTTGTATTGGTCATTTTCTTACATTTGAGCCATATTTGACATGCTGAAAAAATATTAGACCATATGAGTTAACAACCAAAATTTCTATAAAACCATTGATGTGACACTTAAATTTATTAATAAACCGTCAATATTTATTATAATAGATATAGTATTTTATTTATTAATATGAATATATATTAGGTTTTAATATGCATGATATAGATATCATAAATATATTCTATTTTAAAATATAAATATTTCTATTTTGTTTATGATATAATTTAATATTTTAGAATATTTTTTTAAAATAGAATATACTAATTTAAATAAATTTCTTATTAAGTCAAAATGTTAGTTTTCAATATAGAAATTTAGAAACTTTCCCAATATATTGCTAATTTTAATTATTTCTAATTTGACATGTATTACTACTTTTACAGACTATTGAATTCAAATATTTATTTATTAAATTTAAAATATTTAAAAATAATAATTTATATTATATTATACTAATTAAATACCTAATTTTTTAAAAAATTATTAAAATATTCTTAAATTAACAAAATTGGCAATTAAAATTTATCTTAAAATGTAAAATGAAAGGCACTAAAAATACCAAACCATTATAAAAAAAAATTCATATCACTGGTAGGGGTGACTATAAAATTCTAGGCCTACAAGAGAAAGAATAGGCACTGATGTTGTGATTTGATGATTTCAATAACTTGTAGAAATTAATATAGACATGCTCATATTAAGAGATAAATTGGTCAAGAGTTCCAACTCAGTCATGATGTATTTCAAACTATTAGAGTGGCTATCAACACTTCATCTTAGAGAGAAATGGGGAAAAATTTTGTAAGAGGAATTGGACAATTACTAGAATGTTTAGCTTTTCTAAATTTTGGATTGTTGATTGATTTATGAAGCATCTTTGTGAATTGATTCCAATAGAATTGAAGAATCTTGTTAATTTCTTTAACTTAATAAGTGATCCATGTTTAATAATGAGTTGTATAAAAAATATAATTATACCTTTCAGAAAGTAGTTGTCAGTTAATTGTAGGATTTTAGATTTAGTTGAGACTCTTTTGGTGAGATATGAAAGAATTTTGAAAACTTTTAATTTTAAATTAAATGAAACATTATATGGACAGTTTATGAATAAGCAATGTTGTGGGACGTGATCAAATTTCTAACTACAACTTTGATTCATCCATTTAAGTTGTAAATATCTTTTAATGAAGATGAAAGAAAAAAAAGATCAAAAGGAAAAATAAATATAATCTTTAAGATTAATCAACTAAATCTTAAGAAAATTATTATTAAATGTCATTTCTTATTGTTTAACCTATAATAACATTCTAAGCTTTATTTTGAAGATTGCTTATAATATCTTTGTTATATTTTAATATACAAATATCATCAATCATATATAATGTAGTTAAAGAACAAACTTGTGTCACCCTTTTGCAAAGGAAAAGACTAACACAAGTATATCTGTTTAACTTCAATGACATAAAACTAGTATTATTATTTATAAATTGAAAATGACGTAAACTAATGAAATGTGTAGCAATGGATGGAGTTTAGGATTAATATTTTAAACAATTATTTATAATAGTAATTGATATATTTTTCCTAATTTTTAAGGTTGGTTTTTTAGTTGCTACAAAACACCACAAAATTATATTAAAATAAAACTTTTCCCTTTGATCATAGATTATTTTATAGATGACATATATAGTTAGATCAATCAAAAATAAAGATTGATTTTTGACCTATACTTTCACTTTTATAACAATTCAAATCTATTCTAACAAAAAGAAAAATTATAGATTCTAGCAGATGACTTTCTCCTCTAGAATGTCATATGCTTTAAATGATTTACTATTTTTTTCTTTCTCAAAATCAACATCTTCTTGAGTGTTAAAATACAAAATTATTGTATTTTTTAATTATAATATACTATATCCAATTAAAACCCTATAAAATCTATATGAGAATATTCTTGACTTTGAGATCTATAAAATGGTGCTTATATGCTATTTAAAAATATCATTAAAAAGAGTAAGAGTTACTAAAATGTCAATTTTCTAAAATAATTTTATTTCTTTAGTAATTGGGCACAAAGTAGTATCATAATTAGGATCATTAGTGGGAAATTCAAGTTTGAAGAGTGGGAAGAAGTTTGAGGAATCCAACCACTTATCAATACACTCCTCATGGTATTCATGTTTGAAAGAAATCTTCTTCATCGTTTCTTCCTCCACCATTTTCTCCTGACACATAGAACACAAGCTCTGTCTACCCCTACCTAAAACCTTTGGCTTCAAATTCCTACTATACTCTTAGTTTCTGGAGGATTTTCCCTAATTTGAATTGAAGAACCATCAACCAAAAAATTATCTTCACCATAGTCCTCAAAACCATAAATCGTAAATACTTTAACTATTATATTAGATTCAACATCCTCCCATGTTTTTTTCCAAGACAAGTTCTTGTTAGAAAGGTAAGGGTTGTCGTTGAACCAAAAGATCGACTTATCAATGCCTGCTACAACCAATAGTTTTATAGAGCCACAAGAGTTGGCTAAGCTATGTCACAAATCTTACAAGGGACATTGGCCCACTGCCAACAATCCTCCTCCTAGCATCACTCATCATGGCCTACGAGATTTGAATCTATGACCCAATTGTTAGAAAGGTTAGGGTTGTCGTTGCACCAAAATATCTCTCTTTTAATGCTTGATACAACCAATAGTCTTATATAACCACATGAGGTGGTTAATCCATGTCACAAATCCTATGAGGGATGTTGGACCACTACCAACAGTTTTCTCCCATTATTTGAATCACTCTATTTTTTATGGATTCAAGCTACCAAAATATTACTCTCATTGGAAGGGTATAAATTTTTCTAGAACTTGAATTTTTTGAAACTATATAATCAACTTGACTAATTTGCAACCTTCACATAGCTTCAATAGTTTACACCCTTTACATGATCTTTTTCAACAAAGGAGCTTCTCTTCAAAAGAATCCATGGTCAAGTCTTTGACCTTTTTGCATGTTGCTTAAATATTAAACACTATATTTTTGTGATTTCGATATAAATGTAGACATTGGAAGTATACCATTTGATCCATAATATACAACCAGGTCAAGAATAATCTACACCCTTCAAATAAAATTTGTCAAAGAAAATAGTTTTCTCCAAATCCTTTTCTAGCTTCTCCATATTTTCCTTTTTCCCAAATTACTTTTCAAGCAATGACAGGAACTATGTAGCTTTGTAATTGTTGTTATAAATTGGCAACTAAAATTAGATAGGAATCGGCATTTGTAATTCTAAAAAATTGTAATACATTGTTTAGGTGTGCAAAATCAAAATTAGAATTTGAGAAATTAAAAATTAAAAATTAAAATTGGTATCCCAAAACTCCCATGCTAATTCCACTTTGAAAGAAAATAAGCATTAGATTTTAATTAAAATTAAAGAAAAATTGAAGTCCACTTTACATAATTTGATCATGTTTTTTGTTAGTTTATGGTGACTGATGAGGGAAGTACTATACATAGTCCATAATTCCTCAAGGATTGTCATGGGTCTAGGGGCATAACCCCCAACAATTTTTTTGGGACTACTTTATCGACATTTTTGGGTTGACATGTTCTAAATAAATTTAACCCTGAAGTGGAAAAAATACTTGTATAAAATGGCTTAGGGTCAGGGATTTCATAATGTGTGATGTGATATTAGCTTCTTGTGATGGTATTGATCTATAAGGGATTACAAATTGTAATCAGGTTGTAATCAATAAGGGAGTTCATATAAATAATGCACATGACATTGTTGAATGGTATTAGGTAAATGGACATGCATGTGTATATATATTTTCTCTTGAATTTAATTTAAGTTATACACACATGACATATGAATATTTTTTTTGTCTCTAATTTTTTTTGTATATATTAAATATATGTCTTTAGGTGTGGATAGAAAAACTATGCATGGTTGCAAGAGGATAGAAAAAACATGATCCTTTAAACATTTTGTTATGAGTACCAATCATCACAATTGGACATTGTAAATGAGAGACTATTCATGTTTTTGTTGTTATTGCATTGCTGAGAATTATAATGAATGCACCAATCAAGATCATGGATATGTAGGTCTATGGACTTTTGTGTGACTTGTTGTTACTGATACAAATAATTGAGATGAAGATGAAAACTTTGATGACATTCCTTTGATTTCTACTGATTATAACCATATATTTGAACTAGTTTGAATTGGTAGGTAAAATTTTAAAAATATTACATATACATACATACATACATACATACATACATACATACATACATACATACATACATATATATATATATATATATATATATATATATATATATATATATATATTAAAGTCACAAAGAAATTTTAGAGCTCACAGTATACATGTATGATATTTAAATTGTGTGTACATGTGAAGTCTTTGTAGTTATTATTGAGCTTAAAAATGTAGGAATGAGTTACTATTTATTGTGTTGCACTATATAAAGGATGAAGTTAACTAAACTTGAAGAAAGTGATGGAATGTTATTCCCTATAGGTACATGCATTAAATTAACTAAATTATGTGTGTTTATATTTAAATGATGAATTTATTTATTACGTGTATGTACATTAAATTAAATTTTAAATGCATGGTTGACATGTTCAATTGTTTTGGAGGGAACATATCTTAGGCAACACAAATGAGTGAAATATGGAATTCACTTTGTTGATTACCAACTTGGCAATAAAGTGCTTCAATATAGTCACCATGTTATTGCTACATGTCCATTTCTCTACATCTAGTTAAACATAAAGGTGGATGTCGCAAATGGAGATTAGATACTAAGGACCAAGAGAGAATATTAAATGTTCTCCATGAGCATGTGGAACCACTTGACATATTTCATATTTGTAGCACTTGCTTAGATATTTCATATTTCTAGCTCACTTGCCTAGATATTTCATATTACATATTCAATTTAATCCATTTCATGTACATACATGTATGTTCATTACATGTATCTAGACATGTGTACATGTGTTCATTTCATGTGTAACTTGCTAGGACTTATATTGAATACTTACATGTTCATTTTATATGAATTTTAGGAGTTTATTTGTGTACATATACATTTTCATCAATCATGTACATCTAACCATAAACTAAAATTACATATATAATCTATCTAATCGTAAATTTAACCATTCATGTACATGTCTAACCATAAACTAAATACATGCATATCACACGGGTCATAAACTAGAAACATTTATATCACATTTAGGTAATCATTAATTGAACCAATCATGTAGACATGTCTAACCATAAACTAAATACGTGTATATCACATGGACCATAAGCTAGAAACATGTATATATCATATTTCTAATTGTAAATTGAACCAATCATGTGTTCAATAAAAAATGAATCATAAAGATGTGTGTGTGTGTGTGTGTGTCAAATCATAAATGTATATGTCTTGATTAGATCAATGATAAAGTAAACATGTGCATGTGTCCTAAACTATAGAGTCATCCAGATGCATACAAGTAGAGCGACCCTCTGATCGAGACTCATGAGGATCATGTGTCTCTGGAGTACCAACTAGCCCCTACAAATTAAGATATAATAATGCATTAGACATGTATAGGTTTGTATATATACATGGGTTCTAGTTTCAAATATTTACATATGTTTAAATTTAAATGCATTGATACAAGTGCACATGTATCTAGTAAATTTCAAATCAATTTAAATTGCTATTTAAAAATTACCTGAGAACTAGTGGGTGTCATATCCATCATATTTGTGCCCCCATGAGTAGTAGGTGTCGCATTGACAACATCTCTCCTCCTACTATGATCAGATCCCACACTAGAAGAAACATGCTCTTCTACTTGTGCCTACAAAAATATAATTCATTTGGAAATATGAGTACATAACTATATACTTGTGAATAGAAATTTGTTATGTAAAAATGAAACTCAAAAAATGTGTACCTAGGTTTGAGGAGCAAGAGGGTCATCCGTGACACATACTAAGGTGTCATGAATAGAAACTCCATGTTCAGTAGTCTCAATCCTCTGAAATAGTGAGGAGTGCAAAGGACTAACAAGCTAGGATGGAAGTGGTGTAGAGTTAGTAGACTGAAATAACATGTCCATGTATGATCCTATCTCACTGGGAACATGAATCTGACTTAAATTTCATAATTACTGATTGATCACATCAACTCCATCAGTAGAAATAGAAATACCTCGACCAACTCCTAAGGTCCCCTCAGGTGGAGCTACAATAGACTGGTGTATTGAGTGTTAAGTGCTAGACTGTTGAGCGCTAAAGTATTGTGTAGAGTGCTCAACACCAAAGTCCTATGTAGACTATTGTGTACTCTGATGTGCATCACCTGATGGCATGTCATAGGATGCTTGAAATATAGGCCTCTGTGAAATTGTCTCTGCGACACTATGTAAAGGCATCCCCTGTGTATGTGCAATGTATGAATATGCCTATAAAAGACCATCTAGAAGATACAAGGCCATTTTTATATGTCTATGCTCTCCAATGAGGCCACATATATGTCCTAGGTTAGGAATAGGTGCAACTCTATAGATCTCATTAGTAGGAAGTGTAGTACTCGATGATGTCTAAAAAGATGATCTATGTTGACTAGGTCTACTCAAAACATATCTTCCTAGAGTGTGAAATGTAATGCTCCTAGAAGAAGATGTAATGTTTCCTATCCAATCAATTGCTTCCCTCTAAGAAGCAATGACAACTCTATCCACAATATCAGCCATCACTGGAGTCACTATTGGGGTCCTAGATCCCACCAATGCATGATGATGAGGAACAACACGAGTCAACTCATGATATGCATTATGATCGCAAACTCTATTGTATCCCTGACCATAATATCCTAGAATATCTAAATATTTGGTGCAGTCCCCTGACAAAACTTTGCGTACAACTACTAGGTAAAATATAATGGAAATTGGTTGCTATTAGGACAATGACCATGTGCTGCTAGGAATTGAGGGTATATTATACAAGAAATCTATGGCACAACATATCTAGTAACCTGATATGCCTTCACCTTGGTCTTCCCCTCATAAAATGGGAAGACCTCTTGTTTGATAATCTCCTTACAAACCAGGCTTTGAACTTGGTCTAAGGATATACCAACCAAGATCTCTGCTCTAAGTTCAGCAAAAATCCTATCTACAAACTATGATGTAAATGTAGTATGTGTTCTAAGTCTATCAATAAGCTCCTCAAGACTAGTCAAAATATCTTGACATATACCTCTATACAAATGATCCTGAGATCTCAGTCTACCAGTCTTTGTAGTCAAAAACTAGAATATAGTTGTCATATCAGGAACACGAGGGTGGAAAAATGATACATAAACAGGTGATCCTTGTCCCCAAGCCTAAGCCTAGCTGTGCCCCTAAGCTTGGGCCTGAGCCTAAGCCTGAGACTAATCCTAAGCCAGAGTCAGAGTCGGAGCTTAAGCCTAAGTTTGTCCATGTCTAGGTTGTCCCTATCTCTATCCCTGATCATGTTCATGTCCCTTACTCTCTCCCTATCCCTAATCCTGAGGTTGATCATGGAATGCCATCTATGGGTACAATGTGCAAACTAAATGTTAACTTATTACAAGAACATAAGAAAGAAATGAGAGACAATTGAGAATAGATAGAGAGAGAGTTCAAGGATAGAAAATGTGAGGAGAGAGAAATTAAGGAGAGAGAAGTGAATTGGAATATAGTCGTCATATCAGGAACACGAGGGTGGAAAAATGATACATCAACAAGTGGTCCTTATCCCTAAGCCTGAGCCTAAGCCTAAGTTTGTCCCTGTCCAGGTTGTCCCTTTCCTTGTCCCTATCTCTATCCCTAATCATGTTCATGTCCCTTACTCTCTCCCTATCCCTAATCCTAAGGTTGATCATGGGATGTCATCTATGGGTACGATGTGCAAACTAAATGTTAATTTTATATTACAAGAAAGTAAGAAAGAAAGGAAAGACAATTGAGAATAGATAGAGAAGTGAGAGGAGAGAGAGAAAGAGAGTTCAAGGAGAGAGAAAGTGTGAGGAGAGAGAGAGAGAGTTGAAGGAGAGAGAAAGTGATGAGAAAGAAAGTAAGAAGAGAGAAGTGAGAGGAGATAGAGAAAGTGAGATGAGAGAGAAAGTAAGAAGAGGGAGAGAGAGTGAGGAGAGAGAGAAAGTGATAAGAGAGAGAAAGGAGAAAGAAGTGAGAGGAGAGAGGGTTCAAGGAGAGAGAAAGTGTGAGGAGAGAAAGTAAAGAGAGAGTTCAAGGAGAGAAAAAGTGTGAGGGGGAAGTGATGAGAGAGAAGAAAGAGGAGAGAGAAAGTCAGATTTGAGAGAAACTGATATGAGAGAAAGTAAGAAGAGGGGGAGAGTGTGAGGAGAGAGAAAGTGATGAGATAGAAAGTAAGAAGATGGAGAGTGAGGAGAGAGAAGTGAGAGGAGAGAGAGTTCATGGAGAGAGAAAGTGTAAGAGGAGAGAAAGTTAAGAGAGGGTTCAAGGAGAGAGAAAGTGATGAGAGAGATGAGAGGAGAGAGTTCAAGGAGAGAGAAAGTGATGAGAGAGATGAGAGGAGAGAGTTCAAGGAGAGAGAAAGTGATGAGAAAGAAAGTAGGAAGAGAGAAGTGAGAGGGGAGAGAGAGAAAGTGTGAGGAGAGAGAAATTAAGGAGAGAGAAGGTTTGAGGAGAGAGAGAGAAAGTATGAGGAGAGAGAAACTGATGAGAGATGATGCAAGAGCATCTAATGGTGTAAGGGCAATCTTGTATCACCCAAAAATATGCTTAGTGTTAGTTTCTATTTAAAGTGTTTTCATTTCTAGATACCCATCTAGGTCAAATAAAGATTCCAACTCTCATAGCTCCATTATTGGTTTTCCAGGTTAGAGTTTCTAAGAACCTTGGGATATGTGACAATGTAGAAAATAGGTTATTTTACAATTGATCCATAATTATGATGAGTTAGAGGTTTTAAGTTGAAAGGATGATTATACTTGTAATTTAAAGCACTTCAAAAAAAGAATTAGGTCAAAAGGCTTTACAATTTGAAAGTTATTATAGGTTTAAGTTGCCTGGAGACCTCCTAAGAGCACTTCAAAGTTAGATTTGAGGCACTAAACAGCCTTTTATGGGCCTAAAATGTGGAGACCAAGAAAATATTATCCATAGGCTATACAGTTCTTGGAGAGCTTTTAAAAAATGTAAATGATTCGTCAATTGAAATCCCAGATCAAAAGTTATGCCTCCCAAAAGTTGGACTAACATTTCTAGATTCTTCTAATTTTACACTGACTTCTGACGAGTTTTCTAGAACCTTCTATTTTGGAAATGGATGCCAAATGGCATATTCTAAAATGTATTCCTAACCCTAAACCTTATTCGGGTTACTTAAGGACATTTTGGGCATTGTAAAGGTAGTTTTGGTGGAGTTCAAGAGAAGTTACTAGAGGAGGGTTTTTCTCCAAGATCATACAACATCGTAAGCCCATAGGGCACATCTTTGGGTCTATTCTCATTGTAATGGATGTAGTAGTAGATCACTTTTCATAATAATATTCCCCTTTTCCTGTTGCGTTCTTGGTTTGTGTCCTCATCAAGCGGTATTAGAGCCTAGTTTTTTTGTGTGTAGACAGAGTGTTGACTGTGAGGTAGTTTGCACCAAGATTGTGTGGTTGTGGGTTTTGATACAAGAAGATTCCTCCATGAAGGGAGTGTGGTGGAAGGGTCAGAGTTGTTACCCCTGAGGTTTGAGCCCTCCAGAGACAAGTCCAGGGATTGTAGGAGGAGATCTATAGAGGGATGAATGTTGTCATAGGTGACGAAAGTGAGGAAGAAAATGAAGAAGGAAATATTGGGCAAGAAGGGGAAGAAGATAGAGAAGTCCTAAACCAAGAAGAGGAGAAGCTTTTTAGGGCCATTTCCAAGCTTGGCAAAAGACCTAAAATTGATGCTGACATGTTTTGAGGAAATCTAAACCCAGATGAGTTGATCAACTAGATCAATGAGCTGGAGGAATATTTTGAGTATGAAGATATCAGGGACCCTGATAGGGTTAAGTTTTTGAAGGAAAAAATGAAAGGCCATGCCAAAATCTAGTGGCAAGAGATTTAGTTGGAAAGAAATAGAAGATGAAAGGAGAAAATCACAAGATGGGATCGCATGGTAGACAAACTAAAGAAGCTATTCATTCCTGTTGATTACAAGCTTGACTTGTTCAAAAAGATGCAAGGGTTAAAGCAAGTGGGAAAATTTCTCCAAGAATACATAGAGGAATTTTACTGAGTCCTTATTAGGGAAGGGCATGCAAAAGAAAACAAGGAGAAGGTTTCCTATTACCTTAGTGGATTAAGACCTAGCATTTAGAAGGAGTTAAGTCTAGTTAGAATGACTAGCATTGAAGAGGCATACCAGTTTGCCTTGCGAGTTGAGGAGAAGCTAAACAAAAAGTTTGACAGAAGAAAAAGAGGTAGTCAAGGAGGAAGGAGTGGTGGCAGATCATTTGGATGCTGAAATGAGAACCAAAAGAAAAATGAAGATGTGGGTACTAGCCAAAATTAGAGGAATGAGGGTTTCAACCGCTCCCATGATCAAAAATTTTGAGATTAGAGAGAAAGAGGTAGAGGACATGGACAAGGTTCAGGAGAAGAGGCTTCTGTGGTACCTATTTTCATTATAGTGAAAAAGGTATCATGCCTTTGAATGCCCTCAATGCCAAGGAAGGATAGATAGGAGAGATGATGGTCAAGCAAGGGTTGCCCATGTGGATGATGATGCACACTCATCACATTTAGAGGATGCAAACAAGAAGAGGTTCTAGTTCATGAAAGGGTCTTACTGAGTGGAGACTAAACCTAGTCAAAGGAGGAGTTTGTTTCATACCAGGTGCAAGTGCAAGGGTAAATGTTGTGATGTGATTGTTGATGGTCGAAGCACTAATAAGTTGGTGTCAGAGGAGATGGTCTCAAATCTAAAGCTCAAGAGGGAGAAAAACTCCCATCCCTATTGGATTCCTTGGGTACAGGATGATCATAAGGTATTGGTTAGTGAGAAATGCTTGGAAAAGTTCAAGATTGGGAGTTACATGACGAAGCTCTAAGTGACATCATCCCAATGGATGTCTACCATTTATTGTTGGGAAGGCCATGGAAGTTTTATAGGCATGCTATACATGATGTTCATGCAAATACATACTCTCCAACAAAGGATGTAGTTCATCACAAATTGAAACTCTTGATAAAGGAGGGTGAAAAGGTATGTAGTAGTGCTAGGGTATGTCTCATTGATGGAAGAAAATCTCTGGATGGCATGAAACATTAGCATATGTGTTATGCTTTAATTCCTAGAAAGGATAAGGAAGGTAGCAGTGAAGTTCCACTTGAAGTTTTGGGTCTATTAAGTGAGTATGGAGATGTCATCTCTGATAATGTTCTAGAAGGGTTGCCACCAATAAGGAAAATTAGTCATCAAATAGATTTAGTCCTTGGAGCTAGTTTTCCTAACAAGGTTGCTCATAGAATGACTCCCACTAAGATTGAGGAGATAAACAAACAAGTTTACGAGCTATTGAGGAAAGGTTTAATTCGAGAGAGCCTAAGTCCACATGCAATTTCTACAGTACTAGCACCAAAGAAGGATGGAGAGTGGAGAATGTGTATAGACTCTCATGCCATTAATAGAATAAGGGTATGTGTAGGATCATGGTGTGCCAAAAAGTGGTGATGTGAAAAAAATAGAGTTTGAAAACATCTAAAAGCATTTCAAAATTCGCTCTGACTTTTTTCCACCCATCCTAATACCAAAGCTAAAAAGTAGGCCCAAGCCTTATCAGGTATCTGATTTCATATCAAATACTTGATATTATCAGATATCCAATATGAAACTAGATACCCAATACCTATACTATGATTTAAAAAAAAGAAGCAAAACCTGAGGGTTGTTTGTTCACACTACATTTTATGTTTTGAGCTTCGATATCTAATCCACGAGTGGATACACGATATAGGTTAGTGATTTTTTGTTTTATTTTATGTTTTCAATCAATTTTATTATAAATTTGTTAATTTTAATTGAATTTGTCAAAATTTAGGTTTTTTTGATAGAAATTGTTGAAATTTAGGTTTTTTTTAATAGAAATTATGTTTTACAAATTAATAGGTATGGCTGACCGAAATGATGATACTAAGGCAAGAAATACTATTCCTCATAACCCCCCACCAAATGATCTAGTGCCCCCTCAAAATCATCCACCAAATGATCCCCTACCCCCTCAAAACCCTCCTCGAATCAAGGATTTGATATTTGAAAATCTCACCGAATTGAGGGCTTTGTGAACAACATCTAATACTATACCTGCATTGGCTCCTATGTTATCCACATTAAACACCATAGTGGATTACATTGAAACACTTACCAATGAACAAAATGTTTCTCTTCGTTGGCATGATGAAATGAATGAGATGTTTGATGATGGGTTGGACTATGATGAGGTTGTGACCCTCAATATAAGTAAAGATGATTTGGTTTCCCTTTTTGCAAATCCAAAAATTGGTTTAAAAGTCGACCACAAGGGGCCTAAATGATTGATTAAATGGTGCACAAATGATGCCATACGTGTGAACTTTTGGGATTGTTGGTGGATGGTTTTTGACATCCCTCCACATAACAATTTAGAGGTGTCATTTTATTTCCTTAGAAAATTGTGTGAAGAATTTGTGTTGGGCCTCAAGGTGAACTATTGGAGCATGAATCCCAACATGGGTGTAGGAGGAGGAGCTCCTCAACATAGACCCTTTTCCCAGTGGAAGAAATCTGGCACTTTTGTCCCTCCTATTGATGTCTCCCCCCCTCCTCAAGTGCAACATCCTAATATCATTGTAGAGTCTAGCTCTCAAACTATTAGAGCCATCCATAGATTGAGTAGCCTATTGATATCTAGGCTAGGTCAGTGTTGCCTCCTCATGTTGATGATGTTGACATGAGTTCATCATCAATGAGCTCATCACATGTTTGTGTGCCCCATACTTCCATAAGGTGCAAGAATATTTGTCTATGTCACATAGGTGATTTTTTTGAGTATCAGTTTGTATTTGATGTGGATACACTAGATGCATGTGTAGAGGCTACAAACCCTTATGTGAGAGAGGAGGGGCATGCAGAGGCATGGACTCCTTCTATGTCGATATGCGTATACATTTTTTTGTTACGACGTATGCAATTTAAAGTTAATCATTATAATAGAGTAATTTTAATTTTTAAGCCATACTAACTTATACATGTATGTGATCTTCATTTATGCTTAGTTGATGAATAAGTAGGAGCTAAGATAGGGTGATGATGCCATGCTCTTGACTATTTCATTTGGCCTTGAGACATCTATGGTACATTATGTTGTGTTCTCATTATTTTTTCTATTTGATATTGTAGCATATATGGTTTCTAATCTTTCTTTTTACTTGTAGGTATCACCTATCCTTGGTGGACAAAGTGTGAGGGATGAGCCAGGACCCATTGACAAGGGAAAGGTAATTAGGTCCTTTCTATTTGATTAAATATTGATGCATTCTTGTAAAATGTTTGTGGTGATAAAATTTAATTACATTCTTTATTGTATAGGACATGGCTACTAGCGATGAGCCCATGCAGATTCTATGTCATAGATTCTCTAGAATTTCCATTCACACTAAGAGCCCCATTGCATGTATAAGTATCATTTATTTTTTATTTTCCTTATTTTCATATATAAATTCAAATCTAATTTCCATGATATTAACAACTAGTATTTTGTATCTCATAGGAAACTCTTAGTGCACATGAGGTTGAATGGCAAAGTTTTGTATCTCTAATGATGCAGCCACTATATCCTAAGGAAGAACTGACACAGGTAAGTTGTAGCTTGAATTCTTGATTATATGTTATAAATTTAGCATTCTATGAATTATAATGTTATAGTTTAAGTTGTAGATTCATTTGACAAACATATTTGAACATACATAGGTTACAATCAGCAAGGTACAAGTATTTCCAAGGACATATGAGAGGACGCCTGATCGACACAGGAGGTTGACAAGAGAGGTATTTATGATGAAAGTTTAATATTATAAATCTTCATTAAAAAAATATCATTATGCATTTGATTAATTCAATGTTAGAACAAAGAATCATATAAATTTAGTACTCTAACTTTGGGTTTTCCTTTTTTGTTTATATAGGAGGCATCCAATCCACCTAGTGCAGTGAAAAAGCTACATTTTGATCATCCACCAGCAGCCTAGGATAGTATAGCTATCATAGGATGTATCATGAGACATTTTGAGATGGCATATGCCACATTGTTTACAGAAACATTAATATTATACACATTTTGATGGCATGATCAGCCACATTTTGTATATGGATCTATGTATTTTCATATATATTTGTGTAATTTGTTTATGGATACATGAACTTTGATATATATTTGTGTAATTTTTCTATGGATACATATATTTTGATGTATATTTTTGTCTTTTGGTGCACAATGATATACATATTAATTTAGTATCTAGTATTGTTCAATTTATCATGGATCATGTGTATTTTTCATATTTATGGAATATCATTAATTCTAATCATTTCTATTATATTCAATTCAAATGTAATATTTTTTTAATAACATTTTAACAACCTTTATTATCAAATTTGGATGCAATGTTTAATTTGAAATGCTATCATGAGTTATATCTTTTTTCTATCAAAAATTCTATACTTAATATATGAGAGTTCACTTTCTATCATGTGATTCAGAGTAAGAAAAATAGGGAAACCTTATTTATAGAGAGAAACCATAGAAATGAGTGACATACAAAAAACTATTGTTTTTCTTGTGGTTTTAGTTTTAGATTGGATTTACTCCTTATCTTGGCAAAATGATGCAAAGCCCTTTAGTACACCTTTAATAAACAATAATTTAAGTAAGGGGATTCAAAAAAGGATGGTATTCTATCAAGGAATTGGGATGAACACAAAGATTTCAACAAAGATCCATGGCATTTTAGACAATAACATCAACACACTTTTTAACCTCCTACACAAGGTCCACATAACCCCAAATCTTATTTTAAACTCTACCTTCAACCTTGAAACTGAATCTTGGCTTCAAATCTAATCTCAACATACTTAAGGACTACACTCCACAACCATGGATTCTATTCCCAACCATGAACTCATTCCTAGACTCATAATCTTTGATAACTAGCCCTTCACTTTGTTACTATCCTCATACTACAACTTTTCAATTTCAACATAACCTCAAAATATCCCAACTTAAGAGATTGGATTGGATCAAACCTTTTTAACTTGGTTCACCAATACCATATTCATATGAATAACATCTATACATTTCTCACATTGATCAAATTATCCATACTGATCCACTTAACAAAACTTAGGAACCAAATCATCCAAAACATACCTTCTTGTTGTCCTTTGAATAGACCCAAACACAATCATTCATAACTTTTAAACCATACTTCGTTTCCTCAATCCAACCTTTGAGAAATTAGATCACTTGACCCTCCATAACATATCCAAAAATTAGGCCAATCCAATGGTGGAAGATTGAGATACGCACCCCCACAAAAGCACTAAATTTTTTGTGACAAAACAATCTTCCTTTGACAATCTCATTAAAAACATGTTACCAACAAAGTGTAACAATGTAAAATGATACAAATTGCAAAAAGAAACTTTGTTCTATTACTTCCTATTAATCATACACCATACATCTTGTTTGTATTTGAACAATATACCTTAAAGATACTTTCTAAGAGTTATAAACTGACCAACTTTCTCCACTGACTGACTTCTACTCCCTTTGAATCGATTGATGACAACTTATTGTCATTACATTGTTTTCCCATTGTTGATCTAATCAACATCTAACAGCCCTAATAAGATATTTTTGACCCTATATAGTACTACAAACCCTAATATCCTTTACATTCCCATGATTAGCCTTCTGGGCCATATTTTGCATATAATGCAACTTTATGTAAATTGGCTTCATTAATGCATTCTATCATTTCACACCTTATATAGATGTTTCCAACCTTGAATGGTCATGCTCAAACCCCTAACTAACTCTTTGCACTCATTTTCACTTTGCAAGAAAAAGTTGCAAAATTACAATTTTGCAACTTATGCAATAACTTTAAATTCTTAATTAAACGAGTTCACCAAACTTGGTAAGTGGTTATCGAGAGCCCTCACAAGCTTTGAGTTACAACTGTCAAAAGATTGACCTCGATACGCACTTAGAGCACCTTGAAGACTCTTTAGTATGGGGTTGTCATGGATGATGGAGGCTCTCTATGGCTAGAAAAAGGGTGTCACTAGGGTTCACCCACCCATCCATAGCTAATGGCACTAACGTTTTGATGCCAAGATTAGTAGTTTCAAAGTTTCGTTGTGGTGCACCTATGAACTGAGGCACATTGTGAGTTTTGGCATCGAGCGAGATCATTGTGCCAAATCCAAATGGAATGCAATCTATCAAAAATGAGATAGGTTATTTTAGGCCTCGGCATGATCATCCTATAGCATTCTACATTTCATCAATAGCCCTACAAGCTTCGAGTTACAACCCTTGGAAGATTGACCTTGATATGCACTTTGAGCACCTTAGAGACCCTTCAATACAAGGTGGTCATGGATGATGGAGGCTCTCTGTAGTCAAAAAAAGGGTGTCACTAAGGTTCACCTGCCCATCCAGAGATAATCGCACTGATTATTCAATGCCAAGATTAGTGGTTTTAAAGTTAAGTTGTGGTGCACCTATGAACTGAGGTACACTGCAAGTTTTGGCATCAAGCGAGATCACTATGTCGAATCCAAATGGAATGTGATCTCTCAAAAATGAGATAGGTTATTTCAAGCCTCAACATAACTATCCTATAGCATTTGATGTTTCATCGATAGCCCTCACGAGCTTTGAGTTACAACCCTCGAAAGATCAACCTCGATATGCACTTAGAGCACCTTGGAGACTCTTCGGTACAAGGTGGCCATGAATGATGGAGGCTCTCTGTGATTGGAACAAGGGTGTCACTAGGATTCATACACCCATTTGAAGCTCCAAGATCAGTAGTTTCAAAGTTACACTATGGTGCACCTATCAACTAAGGCACACTGCGAGTTTTGGCATCGAGCAAGATCATTGTGCCGAATCCAAATGGAATGAGATCTCTTGGAAATGAGATAGGTTATTTTAGGCCTTGACATGACTGTCTTGTCACATTCAACATTTCATTGATAGCCCTCACAAGCTCTAAGTTACGACCCTTGGAAGATTGATCTCGATACACACTTAGAGCACCCTGGAGACTCTTTGGTACGGGGTGGCTGCGGATGATGGAGGCTATCTATAGCTAGAACAAGGGTTTCACTAGGGTTCACTTTCCCATCTAGAGCTAATTACACTGACGATTCAATGCCAAGATCAATGGTTTCAAAGTTAAGTTGTGGTGCACATATGAACTAAGGCATATTGTGAGTTTTGGCATTGAGTGAGATCGATGTGCTAAATCCAAATGGAATGTGATCTCTTGAAAATGAGATTGGTTTTTTTATGCCTCAATATGAATATCTTATAATTCAATATTTCATTTATATCCCTCATGAGCTCCAAGTTACGACCCTCAGAAGATTGACCTTGATATGCACTTAGAGCACCTTGGAGACTCTTCAATACAGGGTGGTTGCAGATGATGGAGGCTCTCTATGAATAGAACAAGGGTTTCACTAGGGTTCCCCTACCCATCTAGAGCTAATGGCACTAACAATTTGATACCAGGATCAGCGGTTTCAAATTTATGTTGTGGTGCACCTATGAATTGAGGCACATTGTAATTTTTGACGTCGAGCAAGATCATTGTGTTGAATTCAAATAGAATGTGATCTCTCAAAAATGAGATAGGTCATTTTAGGCCTTAGCATGACCATCCTATATCATTCAACATTTTATTGATAGCCCTCACGAGGTTTGAGTTACAACCCTCAGAAGATTTACCTCGATACACACTAAGAGCACCTTGGACACTCTTTGGTATGGGGTGGCCATGGATGATGGAGGCTCTCCATGGCTAGAACAAGGGTGTCATTAGGGTTTTCCCACCCATCTAGAGTTAATGGAATCGAAAATTTCATGCCAAGATCAATAGTTTCAAAGTTACACTATGGTGTACCTATGAACTAAGGCACACTGCAAGTTTTAGCATCGAGAGAGATCGTTGTGCTAAATCCAAATGAAATGTGATCTCTCAAAAATGAGATAGGTTATTTTAGGTCTTGGCATGAAAATCCTATAGCATTCAACATTTCATTGATATCCCCCATGAGATTTTAGTTACGACCCTTAGATGATCAATCGACATGCACTTAGAGCACCTTGGAGACTCATCGGTATGGGGTGGCCGCAAATGATGGAGTCTCTCCATGGCTGGAACAAGGATGTCACTAGGGTTAGTATTAAAAGAAAAAGCATTATGTTTTACCTCTCTCAAGTTTTTGGCATTGGTAACAGTGTAAGTTTGGTGTTAGTATGTATTAAAATCATCATTTTTTAGGTCCCTCCACATAAATTGCATTAAGTAAAATCATCTTTATTTCTTACATTAAATCAACAAGTTTAAATTTACAATATATCAAGTGTTTCATCATTATTACATCAATACACAACTTATAATTTTAGTGTCAAAAATAGAATAGATTTTTCTTCATTCTGCTCCTTATTGAGTTTTTTATCTTCATGCATGGCCAGTCTTCATGATGTACCTACATTTCAATATCACAAAAAATATTAGTAAATTATTGCATTAAACAAGATAATCATCAGTTCATTGAATCATTATGAAAAAAATAACATAAGAAGTAAATATACCTAGTCGAGTGTTCGACTAGGATCCTCTCTCTATTTTAGGGTCTCCAACAAGGCTTCATGATCAGCATTAGTAATAGTAAAAAGTTATTTTCCTTTTGGTCTTCCTTGATGCTTCAACAACTTTACATTTGTTGCTATAATAAGATACAAATATATTAGAATTATTTTATGTTTCTGATAGTCTTTGAATGCAGGAATTCTATTCCTTCTAAGCATGTATGTCGATAGCCATATTCTAGTGACAAACACTGAACCAATAGGATATGTGAATCCATCATTATCTATGATCGATTGTGTAAAATTTTGTTTACCTCTTACACAATGTGCTAACCAATAATTTTATTTCTCATCATTCCCTTGTGGTGCAACTAATGCAAAGACATGTCTTGGCTGAAGAAGATCTGATAGATGGTTATGCTCAAGTGAACTTTCCATGTCATCACTTCTGATAGAGGGTATGATAGACAATGGAGTAAGATAATGTGGAGCCCATGTCTCCACCCACTCACTTGATTCACAGTGATTCCAATCACATTGAAAAAAATTAAGACAAAAGCAAGCTAGTTGTCATGTCCAAATAGTCCATGTACTAGAATCAAAGCTCTAGAATGAATACATTTTTGATGAGTCTCTCACTATATTACAATCTGATCTATCACCTATGGAGCTATGTACTACTGAGTCAAGAGTCCAACCCTGTGATAATGCTAAACTACACCAATCAACAATGCTATGAGCATCAAGAAGCTCTAATCCTAAAATCTTCAATTGCTCCTTAACTAGAGCTCTTTTCGCACATGCCCCTGCTCCATCATGGTCCCCTTTCCCATGGCTAGACTCAAAAAACCTTCAAATATGAGGCACCCCCTCTCTACGTGCATCCTAAAAAACCAATAAAACATGTTAGCATTCTTGAATTGACCTGTACAATTATCTAACCAAATGATATGTCTATCCATAGCAATTGCATGCTCCTATAAGAAATCAAAATAATTCTTGAAACAATGTTGCACAAACTAGTGAGAGTGAGATCTATCATCACTCATATAAAAATGATAGTCTCTAATAATCTTCTAATTATATTCTACACTATCAGGGGCATGTTTATATGTTATCTAGATAAAAATAGCAATTTGAATGGAGTTGTAATACTAAGATTGTGTCTCATTTTGAGGCTGCAATGTGTAGTTCTCAGCAAAGTCAAAAACTAATATAATAGTGCCAATGGAAAAAGTCTCCTTACACATTCTAAATTGTTGATCCAACCACTAAGACCTGTGATTATATCTTGCATACTTTTAGAAAATATTTTTCTTGAAATTTAAAATAAAACTAGCCATACTGATTTCTTTTGCAACTAATTCACATCTAGAGCCCTTACTCCCACTCTTCAATGTGTATTTCACTATTTCATATACCTTTTCTTTTACTATTTTCTTCCCAAGATCTTTTTGGCACCCCTCATGGAAACATGTGTCAAACTTGGATAAGCCACCACATTCTGAACACTTCTGATTTAAGTAAGCATTTCTATAAAAGAAATAACCATCAAATCTATGACATAAATATTGATCTAGCAAGTCTCTTGATGATTTTGGAAGACCACTAGCACCACAATTCTCCAACATTTTTGTACTATGAAAAGTAGAATAGATGGAGCATAATAGTTCATGGGTCATAGAAAAATCGACATGATATTTGTAACAACATGTATTTCAAATTTTAAGTGGCACACAATAAAATGGCTTCAAAGACTCAAAAGCCCTTTGTGATATATGAAGACTTGGATGACTCTCTCTAAATTGTTTGAACAACATAGTTTTACTTATCTCCAAATAATGTTTAGGATGTGGCATGTGGTCTTTGATGCCAATTCTCAACTTTAACACATCTTTAGCATTGGGTGATACACTTTAGCTATAGTGCCAAAATTGTGTAATTTTTCCTTCACATCATCAGATAGCTTCTTATCAAATTGTGGAAGTCTCCCACCAAAAGCCCATGTTTCATTTTGAAGCGGATCATCAATTCTCTCTCATCTACTAAGTTCTCTTCTCAAAGTAGTACAATTTGGGTTTAAGTCAATACAAGTTTGTCTCATAAATCTACCCTTTCTCAAATGATGACTTACCAAAGAGGTTGTAATAACCCTTTGAGTAGCTCTCTTATCCTTCTCCCTGCTATTTTTCCCAATGCTATTGAGAGCACTAAAATGATTCTTCACAATAATGGTATTTCTTTCCAATTTTTTATTTACACAAATCTTCAATTTAGAAAGAATAGGTCTCATATTTTGCATCTTTAATAAGTGCATAAAAAGATGACATTGCTCCACCACTATCTTGTTGCCAAAAAATATTTATATAGTCTTGAAGCCCATAACTAAATGGTTCTTTCTAATTGTTTCCCTTCCAAATTGGTAATAATCATTTGCTCAATTTTAATTATCCATTTTGGTATTCTAGAACCTTCATGTCAATTATAATTAGGGGGTATGTAAGGTTCATGTGCATTGTCATGTTTGGCATGGTCAATCATGCAATTTACATTATGACCTGGTAGCATTTCATTCTCCAAATTTTCATTCACTAAATTTTCAATATTGGCATTATCGTTATCAATTGGTATATTTTCATTCCCCAACTACACATATTCATTATCTAACTCTATTATTTCACCTTCGACCAATACATCATCAACTTGACTCACATTTAACATACCTTGTCTTTTCCTTCGGTGATTTACCTTATCCCTTTCCCTATATGTCGCAATGTCTTCATTCGATAACTTCCTTTTGCATTTAGCCTTTCGACGACTACTGCTCCCCATTTAGATGTCAATATTGGACACCTAATGAAATATTATCAAACCTTTTTTGACTGTTTGGGCCCCAAAAAGTTAGTTTTCCCAAAACCCATGAAAATGGCCCACAAAAAGCGATCTTGTTAGGTCTGCAGTGATAGGGAATATGTTGGGAAAACCATGCCAGTTTAATCAAGTATCCAATCTCAGAATAGACAAAAGATATTAAATCGGATATCTGATATTGATTCCCAAATTTTGGAGGGAATTATGGGCAATGTAAATGAATTTTATTAACTTATATATATATATATATATATATATATATATATATATATATATATATATATATATATATATATATATATATATATGATTATTATTATTATATAATATATGTTGTTATCATTATTATTATGACCTATGATCCATTTGGTTGGTTCTAATGTGTTGACTAGGGTCATAAGTTAACCTATGACCTCTCTCGATGCATTTCATGACAACATATGTTCATAGGGGGCCTAGGACCCCTAGGGACCCATTTGGTTGGTTCCAATGCATCAAGAGGGGTCGTAGGTTAATCTATGACCCCTATCGATGCATTTCATGATAACATATGCATTTGGTTGGGTTGAATGCATCGAGAGGCTCTTGATGCATTTCATGACAACATATGTCCCTAGGGGCCCTACGACCCCTAGGGACGCATTTGGTTGGTTCTAATACGTCAAGAGGGGTCATAGGTTAACTTATCATACTTCTCAATACATTTCATAACAACATATGTCCCTAGGGGCCTTAAGATCACTAGGCCTTAGGACCCCTAGGGACCCATTTGGTTGGTTCCAATGCATTGAGAGGGGTCATAGGTTAATCTATGACCCCTAACGACACATTTCATGACAACATATGTCCCTAGGGGCCCTAGGGCCCCTAGGCACACATTCGGTCAGTTCACATGCATCAAGAGGGGTCATAGATTAACCTATGAACCCTGTGGACACATTTCATGACAACATATGTCCTTAGGGGCCCTAGGACCCCTAGGGATGCATTTCATTAATTCTAATGCATCAAGAGGAGTCATAGGTTAACTTATGACCCCTCTTCATGCATTTCATGACAAATATGTCCCTAGGGACCCATTTGGTTGGTTCCAATGTGTCAAGAGGGTTCATAGGTTAACTTATGACCCCTCTTGATGCATTACATGACAACATATGTCCCTAGGGGCCCTAGGGCCCCTAGGGATGCATTTGGTTAGTTTGAATGTGTTGAGAGGGGTCATAGGTTAATCTACGACCCCTCTCAACACATTTCATGACAAGGAATGTCATAGGTTAACCTATGACCCCTCTCAACACATTTCATGACATCATATGTCTCTAGGGGCCCTAACACCCCTAGGGAAGCATTTGGTTGGTTCTAATACATCAAGAGGGGTCATAGGTTAACCTATGAACCCTCTCGATAGATTTCATGACAACGTATGTCCCTAGGGACCCTAGGACCCCTAAGGACCTATTTGGTTAGTTACAATGTGTCGAGAGGGGTCATAGGTTAAGCTATGACCCCTATCGATGCATTTCATGACAACATATGTCCCGAGGGGCCCTAGGGTCCCTAGGGATGCATTTCGTTGGTTCCAATGCATCGATAGAGGTCACAAGTTAACCTATGACCTCTCTTGATGCATTTCATGAAAATGAATGTCCCTTGAGTCCCTAGGGCCCCTAAGGATGCATTTGGTTGGTTCTATGCATTGAGACCTATTGATGCATTTCATGACAACATATTTACCTAGGGGCCTTATGGCCCCTAGGGATGCATTTGGTTGATTCAAATGCATCGAGAGGGGTCATAGATTAACCTATGACCCCTCTCGATGCATTTTATGATAACATATGTCCCTAGGGGCCCTAGGACTCCTAGGGATGCATTTTGTTGGTTTGAATGCATCGAGAGGAGTCATAGGTTAACCTATGACCCCTCTTGATGCATTTCATTAAAATGTATGTCCCTAGGGGCCCTAGGTCCCCTATGAATGCATTTTTTTGGTTCTAATGCATCGAGCAGGGTCATAGGTTAACCTATGACCCCTCAATGCATTTTATGACAACGTATGTCCCTAGGACCCTAGGGACCCATTTGGTTGGTTCGAATGCGTCGAGAGGGGTCATAGGTTAAACTATAACCCCTATTGACACATTTCATGACAACATATATCCCTAAGGGCCCTAGGTCCATTAGGGATGCATTAAGTTGGTTCCAATGCATTAAGAGGGGTCATAGGTTAATCTATGAACCCTATTGACACATTTCATGAAAATGAATGTCCCTAGGGGCCCTTGCATTTGGTTGGTTTCAATGCATCAAGAGGGGTCATATGTTAACTTATGGCCCCTCTTGATGCATTTTATGACAACATATGTCCCTAGGGGCCCTAGGACTCCTAGGGAAACATTTGGTTGGGTTGAATGCATCGAGAGGGGTCATAGGTTAATCTATGACCCCTCTTGATCCATTTCATGACAACATATGTCCCTGCGGGCCCTACGTCCCCTAGGGATGCATTTGGTTGGTTCTAATGTATCGAGAGGGGTCATAGGTTAACCTATGCCCCCTCTAGACACATTTCATGATAGCATATGTCTATAGGGGCCCTAAGATCCCTAGGGACCCATTTGGTTAGTTCCAATGCATCGAGGGGGGTCATAGGCTAATCTATGATCCCTATCGATGCATTTCATGACAATATATGTCTCTAGGGGCTGTAGGGCCCTAAGGGATGCATTCTATTGGTTCAAATGCATTAAAAGGGTTCATAGGTTAACCTATGACCCCTCTCGATGCATTTCATGACAATATATGTCCCTTGGAGCCCTAAGACACCTAGGGACTCGTTTGGTTAGTTCTAATGCATCGAGAGACCTATGACCCCTCTCGTTGCATTTCATGACAACATATGTACCTAGGGGCCCTAAGATCCCTAGGGACCCATTTGGTTGGTTCCAATGCATTAAAAGGGGTGATAGGTTAATCTATGACCCCTATCAATGCATTTCATGACAACATCTATCCCTAGGGCCCCTAGGGACACATTTGGTTGGTTTGAATGCATTAAGAGGGGTCATAGGTTAACCCATAGCTCCTCTCGACCCATTTTATGATGACTGTTAGAATTGGTAATATTTCCTTGGTTGTATTTATTAAATGGGATAAACCAAGGTATCCCTTATGTTGTTTGTCCTCTAGTCCACATTTGAGGACAAGTCTATTTTGTAATTCATTTATTAAGGAAAATAGTTATTCCTCCTTAAGAGGATTATGACACTTGTTATGCACACACTTATGAATGTGGCAATCATTCACTTGGGAGTTACAAATAACTCCTCTTCTCATCTCTTTATAAGAGATGCTTCTCTCTCATTCACAACACACAATCACTATGTAGTTTTTGTAATGAGCTAGTGGCTCCATTTTTTCTCTTCTCTCTCTTTCTTTCATTCTTTAGGCATTTGCCTCATTCATATTATTCACAAGGGGTTTTCTTTTCTTTCCCCTTTCAAATCTTTGTCTCCTCTTGTTGATTCATTGGTGGTTGTTCATTCTTTCACTCTCTCTTTGGATCTGAGTTTATGGTAACTACTTTCACAAACTCTCTTGGATTAATTGTTAATTCTTTTATTTTAGTTCATTTCGATGTTTTTATTTCTGACATGGTATCAGAGCTACTAATCCCTATTTTGAGTTTTATGTGATTATAGTTGTCATTCATTGGAAGCACGTCTTATTGAATAATCTGCATCTAGGTATCTCTATTAAAAAATTTAATAATTTTTTTTTGCTCTTGTTTTTAACAAGTAGCATTTATTATTTTTAGTTTAATAGTATTTATTTATTTATTTTATTGTTAAACATTATACATACACACACACACACACACACACACATTATTATTTTCCTAACATTTAATTGGAGGCAACATTTAAATAATAATAATTAGGATTTACATTATAATTGATTAGATTTATTTCTATTCATATTATTATTTTGAAAAAATTATTATTTTCTCTCATCTATTTTTTAATATTTAATATCTATATTTTTTTTTTAGAACTTATGTAAATTTTTATTATTTTAAAATCTTATTATATTCAATCTTAATTTATATGTCATACCTATTTCATTTTTTTTATATATAAATATTATTGTTCTCCCTTCATATATTTAACTTATTTTAGTTCTTTTAGAAATTATGAACAATTTCTAATATGAACTTATCTTATATATTAGTTTTTTAGTGTTTTTTTAAGAAATTTCTCTATTATGTTCTCCTCTTGTTTTTATTTCTAACATGGTATAAGAATAAAGAGGCGCAATCTCTTTTACACTATGGTTGTTGTAACCCTCGGTAGTATTTATGTAATGATGGTTGTATTGAGAGATTTGAAACCGCTTTGGATGTTGAGGACATTTTGTGAAACCGCTTGGGAGGATTTCTTCATGAGGAGGATGGAATCGGCAGATTCGATGAGATCCTGATAGCTATGTCCCACCAATTGACGGAGATCCTCCTGCTTCTTCTCGATTTCTTTCCTCGTTTGGGCTTCCACTTCCTTGATTTCCACAATCTGACGAGTTTCAAATAGAGCTTTCGCATTTCGCACAGTGGCAACCTCCATGCTGCTGCCGGTGCTCTTGCTCATGCTCATTCTTTATTTATCATCAATGTGTTCTCCTGTTAACTCCTCCTCCCGACCTCGGCTCTAATAATTCAAACCACGAAAAAGGGCACGGGACTTTTCCTGGCCTGCAAATTTCCAAACCCCAAGCACCTCCTTCTATAAATTCCAGTACCTTGTATTACAGATTTGGCCCTTTGCTTTTGTCTTGCAACGTTCTAAAAAATTGATCTTCATGATCTTTCCAAAAAAAATTAGGAAATGCTCTTAGTTTTTAGGCTATGTCCATTTTTGAGGTTTTCTGTCCTTTAATAATCTAAGCAATGTTGATTACGGAATTTTGAACTGCTTGTATCGATATCGATCAAAATAGAGAAATTTGGCAAAACCCACAAAGTTTTGGGGCAATCCTCAAAGCTACGGTGATGCCCACAAATCTGTTGTGTCTTTACCGTAACGTAAGGCTTTATCAAGTTTTTTTTTTAAGCTTATCTTTAGCAAAGTTTTTATTAACTTATTAATAGACCTTAGTTTGGTTTTCAATTTATCAAACAAGGCATTTTTTTAAAATTTCAATTCTAAGTGTTTTAGAAAGGTTAAATAAATAGTTTCATAGTTTTTTTTTCTCGTAAAGTTTAATATAGCTATTTTATTTTGTTTATCCTTGCTCCAAACAATCTTTAATCTAAAGTTGTTTTTGTTTTATTAATAGAATTTGAGCTCTTAATTTATTATGTTGTCACTAATCTAATTTTTTTAAAATCATTTATTAATTTCAATATAGTCATATTGTAGGTTATAAAACTAATTTATAACCTCTATATTTGGCCTTTGATCACATTTAGAACTCTGTTATAAATTTACTTTAGTTAATTCTTTTAAGTTATAAATTATTTCGTTGTGAGTTATAAAATTCATTTATAACTCATACATTTGGCCCTTATTCATATTCAGATTCATCTGACTTCAAGATTTTTAAAAATAGTTTTCATTAAAGGGATATTTGCAGATTCTTTAGTAACAGTTCTGCATGTTGCAGAATTATTATTCCTCTAATGTTTTCTTGCAGGATTGCATTATTATTCACATGTTACAACAACTATTCTAAGTTGTTATTCTCTGACAAGTTTTTTATAACCACTTATTGCCTCATCTAGTATGGCTGCATTCACAAAAGGTGGATTAATACAGACCTCTTCTATCTTCATCATCATCCTATACTCAGGTAACATATCATATATGTTTGAGTACAATATGGACAATATTTGTGTTTGATACATAGGACGCGGTGCTCTTGGCCTCAACACCCAATCTCCTATTATGCTCCTTATTGCATGCTCCACCCCTCCAGGCATTGCTTGAAATAGTTCATCAAAATCTCCTCTCAGGTATGTTGACTCTAGTGGAAATTCCCATGTTAAAATGGGTATCATCACTCGGAGATTCAGCACTTTGTAATCCATTTCCTCTCTGCAACCTGCATTAAGAATACATAAGGAATATAAATTTTTTTTCATGACAAAAAGATACTTTTGCATGCACTACTTTTAGATGCTTTACCTTCAACTAGAATCAGCTCGATTGAAGTTTTTTTTGAGTAAGACTCTAAATGCTTCTCTCTACTTCATTCTCTTTGTTTGCATCTTATAGAAGTTTTTTTTCTTTTCTATTCGATTACATTGTTGACTTCCCAATGCATGTTAGTGGATTCATTTTTGGCTTACTTGCAACTATCTATTCTAGTTATATTCTTTTGTAATTGCTAAACTTTTCTAATCATTGCTTTAATGTCTCTGTTCATGTATGCACAAAATTAAGAGTTTTTTAGTTGTTCATGTAAGATGCTTTTTCAGCTTTCATCATTCTGAAAATTTAGTTTTTTTTTTTAACAAAAAAAAAGAGTACTCTATTTTGCTTTGGCAGTCATTACTAATTATTGTGATTAGATTTTGTTATTTATCAAAAATTAATATTTAAGAGATTTTGTCTTTATTCAAAATGTTCATTCTACTTGATCTATATATATTTTTAGAAGGATCCTCTCAATATTGTGACTTATCATTTACATATATTTATTTAAGTATATATGGGTGCACACATATATACCCAGATAAATATATAATTTTATGACTATAATAATTCAAAAATTGATATATACCTTCACAAGATGAATTAAGTACTCATGTTTACCCTCAATGGAGTTTTATACCTGATATACATATTTTACTTATTTATTTTTTCATTGATCATCCGCGGATCTCTACATTTACCTTAATTCTGATTGGATTATGAGTTATCTTACACATTTTGCCTTCAAGCTTATTGTGATATTTTCATGTGCACATAGTTGCACTATTATGCTTTTATAGCATCATTCTATACCCATGTTGGCACTTTATGGTTTTATACCATTGATATACATGATTTATATGATATTTTTGTTTTGAGTTGCATAGGGAGCCAATTTTTTCAAGGATAACTATGTAGGTCCCCTCGGTATAACTGATACATAGTTTCCTTATCTGGCCCATGGAGTATACCTCCATCCTATATTGGTGTGCACTCATTTTATATAGAGTTTCCCTCCATTTGATCCTATCTGTTCCACTTTGATAGGATAATTTCTTTATGGAGTTTCCCTCCATTTGGTTCTATTGGTTCCACTTTGGAAGATTAATATTTATATGGAGTTCTCCTCCCTTTGATTCTATATGCTCTACTTTGAAAGGTTGATATTTATGGAGTTTCCCTCCATGTTGTTCCATTTTTTTTGTTCCTCAATGCGAGGATGATATTTTATGGGGATTTCCCATTCCAATCTCCTTGTCTCCTTGGTCTATGCTCCTAGTTGTGATTTATTCATGGTATGACATCCTACACCTTGCTCATTTTTTAGCGTATAGGTGACGAGGCTATCATATCTTGGAGCACTCCAATATTGGAGACTCTATTTGAGAAAGTTGTTTTGACCCATGACGATTTTTTTATTGTGGCAATGATCTTGCTTGTCCATGATGGTTTTTCAATTTGAAGGCAATATGTTGTTACATCCTCATAATCCATTTGTTTATGTATCCTAACAAAAATCATGATAATACTAATTTGATCAGCATGTCTCTCTCTTTACTTTATTTTCATATATTAATGTTATAATGATCTGCATAGTTTATTGCTTAGATCACGAGTCATGCATGTTATGGATTGATCACCCATTAACTTGCAGTGGGATGATTCATTAAGTGGACTGTCTATATCCACATAATTGATGCAATGTTGATGCACATATCATTAGTTGGCCTTGTCTGTGGTCATTAGTACATTAGTATAATATACTTTTCTTGAGAACACTGATCAAGCCTTTTGTTATTGTTGATAATATTTTGAGCATATAATATCAGGTTAACTTCATTGCTTTGTGGTAACATGTTTTATTTTCCTCTATTTCTCTATGAAAATTTTCTTATCCTTATTCAAAAGGATTTCTAATTTGAATATAAAATGAAATACTCCTTGTGGATAGTTGTCTTGTTTCTTGTGTCTATGTTTTTCAGGTAATCCATCCAGGCACATACAAGACAGTCTTATTTGGTGTACATTCAAATAACCTATCCACTTCTCTCTTGGCTCTATGAAGATCTACCTACACTCACAGGAGACCTTTTGCATAAATGAAGACATTCTCAAAGTTCAAGTTGCTGCTACTTAGAGTTTCATTGTAAAAATCTGGGTTTAATACCCTTTGATGTAATTTTTCCAAGTAAAGATTAAAGGGGGGTATTAGAATTGATAATATTTTCTTGGTTGTATTTATTAAATGGGATAAACCACAGTATCCCTTATGTTGTTTGTCCTCTAGTCCACATGTGAGGAAAAGTCTATTTTGCAATTCTTTTATTAAGGAAAATAGTTATTCCTCCTTAAGAGGATTATGACACTTGTTATGCACACACTTATGAATGTGGCAATAATTAACTTGGGAGTTACAAATAACTCCTCTTCTCATCTCTTTATAAGAGATGCTTCTCTCTCATTCACAACACACAATCACTATGTAGTTCTTGTAATGAGCCAGTGGCTCCATTTTCTCTCTTCTCTCTCCTTCTTTCATTCTTTAGGCATTTGCCTCATTCATATTATTCACAAGGGGTTTTCTTTGCTTTCCCCTTTCAAATCTTTGTCTCCTCTTGTTGATTCATTGGTGGTTGTTCATTCTTTGACTCTCTCTTTGGATCTGAGTTTATGGTAACTACTTTCACAAACTCTCTTGGATTAATTGCTAATTATTTTATTTTAGTTCATTTTGATATTTTTATTTCTAACAATGATGAATGTCCCTAGGGGCCCTAAGGTGCCTAGATATAGATTTGGTTAGTTCTAATGCATCAAGAGGGGTCATAGATTAACTTATGACCCTCTCAATGTATTTCATGACAACATATGTTCCTAGGGGCCCTATTACCCCTAAGGATTCATTTGGTTGGTTCTAATGCATTGAGAGAGTGCATAGGTTAACCTATGATCCCTCTCAACACATTTCATGGCAACATATGTCTCTAGGGGCCCTAGGACCCCTAGGGACCCATTTGGTTGGTTCTAATGTGCCAAAATGGGTCATAGGTTAAGCTATAACCTCTATCAATGAATTTCATGATAACATATGTCCTTAGGGGCCCTAAGACCCCTAGGGATGCATTTGGTTGGTTGAAATGCATTAAGAGGGGTCATAGGTTCATAGGTTAACCTATGACCCCTCCCAATGTATTTTATGACAACGAATGTCCCTAGGGGCACTAGGGCTCCTATGGATGCATTTAGTTAGTTCCAATGTGTTAAGAGGGGTCATGGGTTCCCTTTTGATGTATTTCATGACAACATATGTCCCTAGGGGCCCTAGGACCCCTAGGGATGCATTTGGTTGGTTCTAATGTGTCGAGAGGGGTCTTAGGTTTACCTATGACCCCTCTTAACACATTTCATGGCATCAAATGTCCCTAGTGGCCCTAGGGCCTGTAGGGAGACATTTGGTTGGTTCTAATGCATTGACAAGGATCATAGGTTAACCTATGACCCCTCTCAATGCATTTTATGACAACATATGTCCCTAGGGGCCCTAGGGCTCCTAAGAACCCATTTGATTGGTTTGAATGTGTTGAGAGGGGTCATAGGTCAACCTATGTCCCGTCTCGATGCATTTGATGACAATGTATGTCACTAGGAGCCTAAGGGCCCCTAAGGAAGCATTTGGTAGGTTCCAATGCATTGAGAGGCCCCTATTGATGCATTTCATGACAACATATGTCCCTAGGGGCCATAGGACCCCTAGGGATGCATTTTGTTGGTTCTAATGCATTGAGAGGGGTCATAGGTTAACCTATGACCGCTCTCAACACATTTCATGACAACATATGTCCCTAGGGGCCCTAAGACCCCTAGGGACACATTTTGTTTTTTTCTAATGCATTGAGAGGGATCATAGGTTAACCTATGATCCCTCTCGATGCATTTCATGACAACATAAGGATACATTTGGTTGCTTCCAATGTGTTGAGAGTGGTCATAGGCTAATCTATGATGTTTTTTTCTAATGCATTGAGAGGGATCATAGGGTAACCTATGATCCCTCTCGATGCATTTCATGACAACATAAGGATACATTTGGTTGCTTCCAATGCGTCAAGAGTGGTCATAGGTTAATCTATGACCCCTATCAACACATTTCATGACAACATATTTCCCTAGGGGCCCTAGGGCCCCTTAGGATGTATTTGGTTGGTTCAAATGCAACAAGAGGGGTTATAGGTTAACCTATGACCCCTCTTAACACATGTCATGACAACATATGTCCCTAGGACCCCCAAATACCCATTTGGTTGATTCTAATGTGTCGAGATGGGTCATAGGTTAATCTATGACCCCTCTCAGTGCATTTCATTAAAATTTAATATTTAATAATAATATAATACTATATATTTTAATATAATAATAATATATTATTAGATTATATAACAATAATAGTAATATATATTTCTAGATTATATATTTAATAATAATAATATCCATATATATTATATATAATAATAATCATATAATATTACTATATATATTTAATAACAATAATATTTATCATATATATTATTATATTATATTTAGTTATAATAATAATTATATTTATAAGTATATTATATTTAATAATAATAATCATAGTCATATGTAATAATAATAATGCCCACCCTTCTCAAAAATAAACTTCCCTCTAAAATTTCCCTCTAAAAGTTTCCTCTAAAATTTCCCTCCAAAATTTCCAATGTGGGTGGTTTCCCTTCCAATTGAAAAATTTAGAGTAATTAGATACCTAATTTTATATTAGGTATCCAATCTAAAATCATACCCAATCTAAAATCAGACACAATTTAAATCTAGGTATTTGATTAGGCTTGGCATTTACCAAACCTATTTGGTCAACCCAAAAAATGTGTTTGAGAAGGGTTTCACTAACACTCAGACTTCAAGTAGCCATTTGACAATTTTATTTTCATCAAAATTGAATTTATCTTGTATACTGATTTACCAGGCATTGTAGTACCTAAATAGCCAAGGTAAATTGAATAAGAGACGTTTGAAGTGGGTAGAATTCACACAAAGCTATACATTTGTATTGAAACATAGAAGTAGAAGGTCTAATAGGGTTGTAGATGCATTAAGTAGGAGATAGTTATTGTTGGAAGTAATGCAGGTTGAAGTGGTTGGGTATGATGAACTCAAGAATCTATACCCTAAGGATCTTGACTTTGTAGAGGCTTAGAAGGCTTGTAAAGAACCTATTACTCTAGACATGACTAGGTGGCTAGATTACATAATTCAGGATGGAATGTTGTTCAAGGGAAGTCAATTGTGTATCCCAAGAAGTTCCATGAGGGAAAACTTGATCAAGGAGAAGCACAGTGGAGGGATGGCAGGACACTTTTGTTGAGATAAAACCATTTCCATTATTAGATAACATTATTTTTGGCCTCAATTGTTAGAGGATGTGAAGAAGTTTGTGTAGAGTTATCAAGTATGTCAAACAACCAAATGATTTATTTGCAATAATAGACTTTATCAGCCATTTCTTGTTCCATTGAAGCCTTGGGAGGACATAAGTATATATTTTGTTCTTGGATTGCCAAGGACACAAATGGGTAATGACTCAATATTTGTGGTGGTTGATAGGTTCTCAAAGATGGAAAACTTCATTCCATGCCACAAGACTCATGATGTAATACATATTGTAGATTTGTTTTTCAGAGAGGTGGTGAGGCTACATGGTCTCCCAAAAAGTATTATTTCTGATAGAGATACTAAATTTGTTGGGTATTTCTGGAGGACTTTGTGGAAGAAGTTGAAGACTAAATTGAAATTTAGTTCTACACATCATCTATAGACTGATGGACAAATAGAAGCATTAAATAGAACTCTAGGTAATTTTCTGAGGTGTTTAGTAGGAGATAAGCTAAAGGGATGGGATTTGATTCCACCACAAGAAAAAAATTCTTACAATAATTCTATGAACAAGAGTACTAGTAGATCACCATTCCAAATTGTGTATGGGATTAGTCCAAGGACTGCACCAAAGCTAAGGAAGATGGAGCAAGGGGAGAGGACAATTTTTGAGGTAGAAGACTTTGCTAAAAATGTCAAGAATCTACATGAGGAGGTGCAAGCACATATTACCAAGATGAAACTATAGTATAAGGCTAGGCTGGATCAAAAGAGGAAACATAAGGAGTTCCAAGTTGGAGATCAAGTTATGGTATATTTGAAGAAGGAACAATTTCCAGTGGGTACCTACAACAAGCTGAAGATGAAGAAATTTGGCCCCTACAAAATTTTGAAGAAATGTGATTCAAGAAATGTATATGAGGTGAAGTTACCAGATGGGATTCACATTTCTCCTATTTTCAATATTGTAGACTTAACAAAATATCATGATGATGGTGCATATGAGGAGTTGATGTTGGAGCCATTTTTAATTCCTACTTCTATGAAGGAAGAGTTTGAAGAAGTTTTGGATAGTCGTGTGGGTTAAAGTACCAGAAATAGGCAGTATGAAGAATACCTAGTGAAATGAAAAGGACGACTAATAGAAGACTCAACTTGGATATCTACAATGGAGGTTTCCCATTTGGGTTTTCCTCTACAAACTATAAAGTGATAGGGTCACTTTTCAATCTACCCTTGGGTGTCTAATGCTTACCTGAACTTCAAACCATCATAACTTTCACATTTGATCTCCATTTTTGACAAAACAAATGCCATTGAAAATATTTCATTGTGCTCTTCATTTTGAAATCCATTCTTGACCACTTTTGAGATGGTCTGATTTAACCCCTTATCTGATCTAATTTAGGCTCTATAAGAATATTACTTAATCCTAACAATCAAATATACTTTCCTAATCATTGCAGTAAATGCATGGTTATGTATCTTAAACTATTGAAATTACAAGAAGATTTATGCTTTCAACACTTAAAATTAATAATGTGTTTAATAACATAAAATAAAGAACATAACTTTAAAAAAATGAAAGAAATAAGAAAGGGATAGAAGAGACGCAAATGATTTGATAACAGAGTTCACCTGGTTATGACTACGTCTTCGGGTCTGCTTCTCAATTTGGGGACTACTTTATTGATGTTGCCAGAAAAAACACACATTTTTACAAGATCCAAGCTTCAGCCTTTATAGTATCTCTCTTTTGCACTTGAAGATAATAACATCGTGCTTACAATAATCTCTCACCTACAAACTCTCTCAAGAATTACAAAACTTCTCCCAAAAGAAAATTTTCCTTCCAAGCTCTAATTAAAGAATGGCCTTACAAAAGGACTGCACCCCTTTTTATACATGATTTCATCCAAAAATGGCTTAAAACCATATAACCATCACCATAATTACATAGCCCAATTTGAAATAACAAAATAACCCCCTTAACTCCCTCATAACAAATTACATTTTCATTTAACCCCTTTAGCCTTTTTATTATTTTGGCCTTTACTAAATTTTGGGGTTAAAAATTATAACAAGATAACAAAAACTGTTATTTTAAATAATGGGTAGGTTGTTTGTTGTGGCTATATAACAATTCTTCCTTTAAAATTAAATATATTATAAATAGCCCATTGGCCCTACTTACTTTTAGGAGGGCAATAGTTCAGAGTTCAACTCCTACCAATTAATTCCTTTAATTTGAATTCAATTTTTTTCCCTCTCTTTAAGATTTTATGATGTCATGCTGATGTCATTAGAATTCATACTTTTATGTGAACTTCAAACCATCATAACTTTTACATTCGATCTCCATTTTTGACAAAATGAACACTGTTGAAAAGATTTCATCGTACTCTTCATTTTGAAATCCATTGTTGACCACTTTTGAGATGGTCTGATTTAACCCCTTATCTAGCCCTCTGGTCTACCTATTGACTAGAAATTTGACTGAGCATAACTACTACATATGAGCTCCTTTTTCACCTATTCAAGTTGCATCGGGTTCCATTCTCTGAGCTCTTTACAGTGATGCTAAATTTGAGAGATTATGAGACTATTGAATTTTTGGCCTTTTGGATCCACTTGGATCATTCCTCCCCACTAAGAAGCTTTTGGACCTCCAAAAGTCTATTTTACATAGAATGGAAGTGAGGACATGTTCGCCTTACTTGTCCTGTATCACCTATACAAACTACTGGAATTCTGAATATCTGAGCCATCAAATACATTATGAAGAAAAACATAACATTGTTAATACAACCAACCATAAATCCACTAGTTTCCATTGTTACATCCATCACCCACATAGTACCAACTAGTAGAAATAGAAGCAACAAAACTCAAATAACTGATGAAATGGAAAAAGTATTAACTTTTTGGACCTCTCGTATAGAAACATCACTAGAAAATGAACCTGTCAAATCCTCTTTTACCATCACTAGCTGAAGACTTGATTCTGCTTGCACCTGATCATCACTAGCTATTGCAGACATGAGAATCAGTTTACTACTTACATTAACAATAATTTTCAAATGTCTTGTGTTTACAATTGATCCTGCATTCTTCATGCGATGAGCTCTTATTCTATATTCAATTCCATCTTTAAACAAATGATACCTATTATGTTCCCTATAGAAGATAGCTTTCCTATCATATAAATATGGGCTACCCAACACAATCCCATAGATATCAAGTGGAACCACATCAAATTCAACCTCATCAATGAACTTGGATGTTACTGCAAATCTTAACTTACATTTTTTAGTAACTCACAATCTATTATCATTGCACACCCAACCTAATAGATAAGGTCTTTTATTCAGCTTAGTTTCCAATCCCAACTGTTTAACAACTTCTAAAATCAAATTGACTTGGGACCCACTATCTATCAACGTGTCAATTTTTGTGTTCTTAGAAATCACCCTTATATGAAAAAGTTCATGCCTTTTACTATCTTTAGGAACAACATGACTTTGAGAAGTAGAAGCACATGAAACATTAGTGGTAGAACCAACAAAAGTTTTACCTTTCAAACCGACAACCGAAATTGTTGCTTCATCACCAAAATTTGATCCAAGATCCTAAACAATAGCTGTAGACTTTTGTTTACCCTTACAATCCTTAAACCACTTTGGTTTCAATTCTAGATGCAATTTCCAACACTTTTCTTTTGCATGTCCTTTTTTTTGACAATGCGAACAAGTAGGATTGTTACCTTCCTCTTTCTTTATTGTGGCTACCTTTTTTCCTTTCTTGATGTTGTTAGGGGGAGCGAATTCCTTCTTTGAACTAAAACTCATGTTTCCTCCACCTACTTCAATATGAGTTGCTTGAACACATGCTTCATCAAAGTTAGAAGGACTAAACATCAATATTGTATGCTTCAAGTATGAATGCATTCCACCTATATACTTTAACAAAGTATCTTGCGTATAAAGAGGAATTCCAAGAGTTAATGCCTTCTTCCTAGACACCTGCATATACTCTTGTATAGACCGTCCTTTACCTTGCCTTATATTCTACCAATCCATAATGTCTTCTTGCAAATAACCCAATGGATAAATTTTTTTCTTCAAAGTAGAAGTAAATTCATACCAAGCTGAAATGATTTTACCATGTGTAGCAAGATCATCTTGGATCTTTGTCTCCCACTAGACTAATGCAGTACTTCCCATCTTGAGAGTAGCTAGTTGGATTTTGGAAGAATCATCCAAAATCTTCTGAACCCTGTAGTACACTTCAATCTTCTTAAGCCAATTATCCAGTTTCTCTGCATGCAATTCACCGTTATATAAAGGGAAGTCAAATTTAACATCCAGTTTTAACAAAGGCACATTAACTTTGTCAGGTTTCTTTGAAGAATAAGTAAACAAAGAAGATGAAGAAGACAAAGAATATGATGTAGATGGAGATGGAGGTTTGGAAGGGTCACTACCACCTCCTACTCCTTTACCCTTTGCATCGTTTTATGAGAATTTTGCTTCCTCCTTCTTAGCTTTATTTTCTTTCCTCAACTGTCGTTCATGTCTCTCTTGGAGAAGAATGTCAACCAAAGCCTTTAATTCCACAAAAGATCTCTGGAATGCTTCTGCATCAAACATGAGAACATGTTGTTCAAATGCCATCTCTGATTGAGGAAAAGTCCTTCTTTTCCCAACTTCTAGATTGAACTCTACAAGTTCACCTTCTCCTTGTTTTAATCTCAACCTAGTTAACATTCACCACCTGCAATTTATCCGCAAAATAGGCTCTGATACCAAACTTGATTTGATTTAGGCTCTATAAGAATATGACTTAATCCTAACAATCAGATATACTTTCTCAATCCTTGGAGTAAATGTGTGGTTATGTATCTTAAACCATTGAAATTACAAGAAGATTTATGCTTTAAACACTTAAAATTAACAATGTGTGTAATAACATAAAATAAAGAACATAACTTAAAAAAATGAGAGAAATAAGAAATAGATAGAAGAGATGCAAATGATTTGATAATGGAGTTCATCTAGTTAGGACTACATCTTTAGGTCCACTTCTCAATTTGGGGACTACTTTATTAATGTTGCCAAACAAAACACACCTTTTTACAACATCCAAGCTTCAGCCTTTACAGTCTCTCTCTTTTGCACTTGAAGATAATAACTTTGTGCTTACAATAATCTCTCACCTACAAACTCTCTCAAGAATTACAAAACTTCTCCCAAGAGAAAATTTTCCTTCCAAGCTCTAATTGAAGAATGCCTTTACAAAAGGACTACACCCCTTTTTATACATTATTTTGTCCAAAAATGGCTTAAAACCATATAACCATCACCATGATTACATAGCCCAATTTGAAATAACAAAATAACCCCCTTAACTCCCTCATAACAAATTACATTTTCGTTTAACCCCTTTAGCCTTTTTATCATTTTGGCCTTTACTAATTTTTGGGGTTAAAAATTAGTACAAGATAACAAAAACTCTTATTTTAAATAATGGGTGGGCTATTTGTTGTGGCTATATAACAATTCTTCCTTTAACATTAAATAGCCCATTGGTTGGCCTTACTTTTAGGAGGGCAATGGTTAAGAGTTCAACTCCCATCAACTAATTCCTTTAATTTGAATTTAATTTTTTTTCCCTCTCTTTAAGATTTTATGATGTCATGCTGACATCATCAAAATCCATACTTTTACCTGAACTTCAAACCATCATAACTTTCACATTCGATCTCTGTTTTTGACAAAATGGACACCATTGGAAAGCTTTCATTGTGCTCTTTATTTTGAAATCCATATTTAACCCCTTATCCAGCCCTTTGGTGTACCTATTGACTAAAACTTTGACTGAGCGTAACTACTGCATATGAGCTCCTTTTTTCCCCGTTCAAGTTGTGTCGGGTTCCATTCTTTGAGCTCTTTGGAGTGATGTTGAATTTGAGAGATTATGAGACTATTGAATTTTTGGCCTTTTGAATCCACCTGAATCATTAGGAGTGGCCTTGTTAGAGGTCTTGAGAACAATTCAATAGAATTGCCACCTTGTTAGAGGATTTGCAAATAGTTGTTAAGTCAACTTTGATTGGAGATTTAGATCACTGCTACAATGGTTAGAGAGTAGTAATGAGATGAACTAATTTGAATGCAACTAAATTGATTATTTTAGTTTGGAAAATTGATTGAAAAAGATTACTGTTAGAGACAGAGATTGTTGCAAAGAAGGGAGATGGTTGATAAAGAATGCTTTCAATCATTGTTTTGTCATTGATGTCAAACCTACTATTTGTTGGAATGACAATTTCTTATAAGATCCAAGTACTATCACTTAGATTATTGATGAAGAGGATTTAATCAACAAGATGTAACAAGAACACTTAAGGAAAAGGTTGAGTTATGATTTTCTAATGAAGTGCAAGGATCAGTTAAGAAAATGGTTAAATGATGTATTGATAACATACTTGAAGATACAGAGGCTAGCCACATTTGGAAACATTGGAGGAAAAAGATGCAACAAGGTTGACTATAAATCTTAACTAAGTTCATTAGTGAGTGTCGAGCAAGTTAGTTCAAGCCAAGAAAATTTTTAGTTAGTGCCGAGCAAATGAAAAATCTAGTGTGTGTTGAGTAATATAGAAGGAGCTATGTTGAGTAATATAGAAGGAGCTGAGTGTGTTCAAGTGCCGAGCAAAGTAATACGTGTCAAGCATCAGAAAAACTTAGCGGATGCTTAGTGAATCCACAATAGGTGCCAAGAATCAGTAAAACATAGTTGATGCCGAGTAACATAGTATGTGCCAACCACCAAAATTTCAATAGTGTCGAGTTGTTGTATTATTGGAAAAGTCAAAGATTCACCAAATCTCAGCTGATAAATTTGTTAACTTTAATTTTGTGAACTAGCTAGAGGATAAGGATGATGAGATGGCTGCACATAATTCTATGTAAACCATTTTTGAGTGAATTCAAGAGAATTCTTCATGATGTTTCTAGAAGAGACAAATTATGGGTTAGATTCAATGAATCCTACCTAATCCATTTGAACTAAAATTAAAGGAGGAAAGAATTGAGTAGAGAAAGAAATTCCATAATTCTATTTAAGGAGTCACAAGCCAAGAAGCAAGAGTTGCTAGAGTGCTAAATTGTAAAGTGGTTGAAAGGTGTCAAGGAGAAGACATCAAGAGGAGAAGGAAGAATAGAGCATAGAGACTCTATATCAATAAGTGGTCAAAAGGAAGATTGCAATTGTACATCGAGCATGAAGACTCAAGGAGACAAAGCTTGAAAGGAGGGCAAGCTATCAAGAGCTACAGAGACTGAACGCCAGGTAATTTGAAGAGTTGAATGGTGATCTAAAATCTGCAAGTTAAGTTGTGAATTGAAATAGATCAAAAACCCCTCATTGTTATTCTCTAACAATTGTATCACTTTGGTTAAAAATCCTATGGACTTAGGTTGGCTTAACAACCATTTGTAGATCCTTTAACAGGGTGAAATTCCAAGTGAATGTTCTAAAGTCCTCTAACTAGGCCCACTTCTAACAGGGTGGTTAAATCCTTTAACCAAGTCAAATTTAATAGTGTGTTGTAGCATTTAACATGGCAGGCCTTTCATAGGGAATCACTTTAGAAGAGTGAGAATTGAGTAGCATGTTACTAGTGGTTTTTCCCAAATTGGGTTTCCATGTTAATCACTATGTTATGTATTGATTTTACATGTGTAATGCTTGCATGTTGATTTACAATAACTTGCTAAGTAGAAAAGTTTAAGCTTAGATGAATGAAGAGTTTGATAGGCTCACTTTACTTGGTGAAAAGGTTTTAATTGGACATTTGGACCTTGAATAACTGGTCCCCCCCCCCCCCCCCCCCCCCCCCCGCTCTCAATTATTCTAAAGCATTTCTAACAATTGGTATCAAAGCCATCTTTTGATTTAGTTTAAAGGTAATAGAAGCAAGAAGATCAATATGTCCAAGAGAGAAGTTCCCAAGCTCAACAAAGATAACTTTGCTAAATGGAAAAGCCTAATGAAATTGCACCTTGGATCAATAGGTGATTATGAAAAATCCTTAATTGGAGTAGAACATGTAGATCCAGCTAGACCCCTTTCTATAGATGATTTGAACAAAAGAAAGGAGCATAATCAGGCAATGTTGGAGATTTCCTTTACACTCAGTTATGCTAAATTTGATGACATTAAAGGATGTGATATCGCATTCAAGATGTGGAAAGCCCTATCAAATATCTATGGAGGAGATCAGAATGTTCAAAGAGCAAAGAGAGAAAGCCTCAGAGGAAAGTTTGATGATATGCAAATGGAGGAAGATGAGAATGCTGCTCAATATGCCTCCATTATGAAAGAGGTGTTAAGTGCAATAAGAAGTTTGGGTGGTAGTTTGGAAGATGACACCATCAATAGTAAGTACTTAAGAACTTTTCTCCCCATTTATGCTATTAGAGTTTCAGCCATCCAAGAACTAAGGTGTGTACCAGGAAACACACTAACCTTTGAAGGTATAGTGGAAAGATTCACTACTTTTGAATTGTCCAATTATGATAACTATAGACCTAAGAATCTTGAATATGTTTTTAAGGCTAAGCTATCATTGAAAGATACTAAGGAGGTAAAATCAAAGAAGAAGAGTAGAAAAGGAAAACATACATCCAATGATAGCAACATAGATGAGGAAGATGTGGAACTATCGGAACCATTACTAGCTAGAAGATTCCATAGAGGCAAAGAAAAATTCAAAGGTAAGCTCCCTATCATTTGTTTTAATTGCCATGAACTAGGACATATTATTCCAAGGTATACATAGAAGAAGAACTACAAAGAAGGAAACAAGTACAAGAAAAAAAGAGAAGATGATAGCAGAGATTACAAAGATAAAGGAAAAAGATGCTACATTATTGAAGAAGATTCTAATGATAATAATGATGAAGTAGTCTATGTAGCCATGAAGGATGAATCAAATCAAGATGAAGCAACAAAACTAGTAAATGTGTGAACAAGAATGACAAATAGATCATAAATAGTGGATGCTAACACCACATGCCAAGAGACAAAAGTAAGTTTATTACCTTTACCTAGTATGATGGAAATAGTGTTAGATTTGAAAATGATTCTCGATGTCAAATCAAAGGAAAAGGTTCAATTAAACTTACAAAGAAAATTTCATGTGATAATGCATACTGTGTAGAAGGAATGAACTACAATTTGTCGAGTGTGTCATAATTAGGCAATGTAGGTTGCAAAGTAGAATTTGAAAACAAAACTGCCAAAATCTATGATATTGATGGAAATTTGATAGGAATAGGTGAAAAAACTAAGAGTTAATTGTTTTACCTAGATATGGAAGATGCAACCTGTCTTATTGTTAGATTTGATGATGTTTGGTTATGGCATAAAAGGTTGTGTAATGTTAACTTTGACAATCTAATTAGCATTAGAAAAAAGAAGAAAGTCAGAGGTTTGCCTAAGCTGAAGAAGCCTAAAAATACAATGTGCAAACAATGTTAACTAGGAAAGATGACTAAGTCAAGTTTCAAAAGTAAAACCTACACTTCCAAAGAAGTACTAGAATTAGTCCATATAGACTTATGTGGCCCAATAAAAGTACAAAGTTATCAAGAAGATAGATACATAATGCTATTTGTAGATGACTATTTAATGATGATGAATGCCATGTTCTTAAAGAAAAAAATTGATGGATTTCAAATGTTTAAGTGGTATTTGGCCAGGTTTGAGAAGGAAATAGGAAAAAGTTTGAAGTGCCTAAGATCAGATAGAGGAGGAGAGTTTACACCAAAAGTGTTTGAGATATTTTGAAATGTTAAAGGTATCAAAAGGCAAACATCAATACCAAGAACCCCCCCACGGAATGAGATTGCAAAAAGAAAGAATAGATCAATAATAGACTGTGCCAGAACATTAATAATGGAGAAAAATGTTGCTTTGAAGTACTGGAGAGAAGTTGTAAGTATTTTTGTTTAGACCCTGAATCAAGTACAAGTCAAGAAAGGTAAAAATGCAACACCTTTTGAATTATGGTATGGTCACTCACCCAATATAAAATATTTCAAAGTATTTGGTTGTAAGTGCTATATTCTTAAAGATTCTAGAAATGGAAAGTTTGATGCAAAGAGTGATGAAGGTATATTCCTTGGATACTCCACTAGAAGTAAAGCATACAAGTGTTTGAATACTAACACTAACAAGATTGTGGAGAGTGCAAATGTAAATTTTGATGAGCATGTAGAAGTTCAAGTTGATGAATCCAATCAACTAGAAGATTATAGATCTTTTGTATACTTCTATGAATGAATACCAACTGAAGATGATGCTACCAATCAAGTTAGAAATCAACAACAAATTTTAGTATAAACTGAGTCACAACCAATGAATGTCGAGTTGCATTCAGAAGCTGAGTTGCAGAATGAAGAAAATGCACATTCTAATTCTAAAAATAGTACATATGAAAGAGATGATGAAATACCATAAGGAGAAGTGCTAAATGACTCTAAAGCTGATGAATCAAATGTGGAAAGAAAGACAGAACCCAGACTAGCCAAGTATGTCAGAAGAGATCACCCTACAGAATAAATCATTGGTGACAAGGATGCAAGAATAATAACAAGGAATAGACTAAGGAATGAATCATATCTGCTGAGTAAGGTTGAGCCCAAAATAGTGAAAGAGGCACTACAAGATGATAATTGTTATAAATCTATTGAAGAGGAGATAGATCATATTGAGAAGAACAAAACTTGGACCCGAGTTCCTAGACCAGCTGATAAAAGTGTAATTGGTACCAAATGGGTCTTCAGGAACAAACTTGATGAGAATGGTCAGATAACAAGGAATAATTCCAAATAAGTTTGCATAGGCTATGCACAAGAAGAAGGACTAGACTATGGGGAAAATTTTTCCCCTGTTGCAAGAATGGAAGGAGTAAGAACACTACTTGCATATGTTGTAGTCCACTTTTCTAAATGGTATACTAGAAGATGAAGTCTACATAGAACAATGAGAGGGATTTGTTGATGACAACAACAAGGATATGGTTTGCAAATTGCATAAAGCTTTGTACGGTTTGAAGCAAGCACCTAGAGCATCGTATGAGAGACTACATAAATACCTTATGAAGATAGGATTTGAGAGAACAGATGACAACAACTTGTATATCAAGGTAGAAAAAGGTAAAGACATTTTGATATCTAAAATATTTGTTGATGATATAATATTTGGAGGAAAAGATGTTCTATGCAAAGATTTTGATGATCAAATGAAACATGAGTTTGAGATGTCAATGTTTGGAGAAATTTTTTTTTAAAAATAGATTGCAAGTACATCAATTGAAGCATGGCACATTTGTGGCCCAATCAAAATACATCAAGGAGATACTCAAGACATTTGGATTAGAAGACTCAAGATTAGTCAATACACCAATGGTAATAGGACATAAGTTATCTAAGAACAATGAATCAACTAAAATGGATCAGACAATGTATAGATCAATGATTGAAATGTTGTAGTATGTTGTACATGGTAGACTAGACATTGCATTAGCTATTGGAATAGTGGCAAGATTTTCTACAAATCCAAGAGAAAATCATTTGATGGCAGTAAAACGAATACTGAGGTACCTAAAAGGAACTGATGACTTTGGTTTATACTATAAGAGGAGTGAAAAGTTTGAGTTGAGAGCCTACACTAATGTAGATTGGGGAGGTAATATTGATGACAGAAAAAAAAAGTGGAGGAGCACTTTTCTTAGGAAAAAGATTAATTACTTGGACTAGCAAAAAGAAAAGTTGTACCTCACAATCCACAGAAAAAGTTGAATATGTTGCTGCTACTATCAACTGTACTAATATTGTATGGATCAAACATCTATTGTGAGGTATGAAGGAAGAGGTAAATGAACCTGTGATACTTTATTGTGATAATACAAGTGCCATCAACATGTCAAAGAATCCTGTAATGTATGCCAAAACAAAGCATATTGCAATCAAGTATCACTATGTAAGAGAATTGGTGGTAGACAAGCAAGTAAGAATGGAATATGTCAGCTCAAAGGAACAGATTTCTAAAATCTTTACAAAAACACTACCTAGATATGCTTTTGAGTATATTAGAGGTAAGTTAGGGGTGATACCCCTAGCCAAGGGTACTTGAGATAAAGTTGTTGGAAACCTAATTGAAAAAGATCATTTTTGTTGAAGATCAAAGAGGGATATTGTTGTAAAAGAATGTTTTCAATCATTGTTTTGTCATTGATGTCAAACCTACTATTTGTAGGGATGATATTTGCTTATAATATTCAAGTACCATCACTTAGTTGATTGATGAAGGGGATTTGATCAACAAGATGTAACAAGAGCACCTAAGGGAAAGGTTGAGTTATGATGTTGTAATGAAGTGCAAGGATTAGTTAAGACAATGGTTAAGTAATGTATTGATAACATACTCAAGGATATAGAGGGTGGTCACACTTAGAAACATTGGAGGAAGAAGTTGTAACAAGGTTGATTGCAAAGCTTAAACTAAGATCTTTAGTGGGTGCCAAGCAAGTTAGTTGTAGCTAAGAGAATTCTTAGTAGAAGTCGAGTAACATAAATTCCTAGTGTGTGCCGAGTGATCTTCATGTGCTGAGTAAAGATCAGGTGTCGAGCATCAAAAAATTTTTAGTTGATGCTAAGTGATCTTTAGGTGCTAAGCATTAGGAAAAACATAGTTGAAGCCGAGTAACACTGTATGTGCTGAGCAGTAGTGTTTCAATAGTGCTGAGTTGCTGCATTATTTCAAATGATGAAGTTTTGCCAAATCTAAGCTGACATAGTGGTTACATTGAATTTTTCGAATGAGTTGGAAGATAAGGATGACGAGTTGGAGGCACAAAATCCTATGCAAGCCATTTTTGGGTGAATTTTAAAGGATTATTCAAGAAGTTTCTAGAGGAAATAGAATATTGATTAGATGCAATAAATCCTACCTAATCCATGTGAATTAGAAATTAAAGAATGGAAGAATCAAGTAGGAAAAGGTACTCTAAGACTTTTATTTAAGAAGTCATAGACCAAGAAGAAAAGAGTTGCTAATACTATTGTTACAAAAAGAGCCAAGTCTACAAAGTGGTTAGAAGCGTGTCAAGAAGAAGACATCTAGAAGAAGGAAGAACACAGAGGCTCTGCTTCTACAAGTGGTCATGAAGAGATGATTGCACTGGTACATTGAGTATGGTGACTCAAGGAGACAAAGCTTGAAAGGAGGGAAAGCTATCAAAGAGTTGCAGAGATTGAAGGCCAGGCAAGGGTATGAGCTGAGAAGTGATCTGAGATCTACAAGATAAGTTGTATGTTGTAGTTAAGTCAAAATTTTCTAATACTATCTAGCAATTGTATTAGATCTAAAAATCCTATGGACTTAGGTTGGACTAACAGCCATTTGTAAATACGTTAATAGGGTGGCATTCCAAGTGAATGTTCTAAAGTCCTTTAACTAGGCCCACTTCTAATAGGGTGGTTAAATCCTCTAACAAGGTCACATTTAATAGTATATTGTAAGCCTTTAATAGGCCAGGCCTTTCATGGGGAAACACTTCAAAAGAGTGAGAATTGAGTAGCTATTACTGGTGGTTTTTCTCAAATTTGGTTTTCATGTAAATCACTGTGTCATGTGTTGATTTCTTATGTGTTATTCTTGCATGTTGATTTATAGTAACTTGCTAAGTGGATAGGTTAAAGCTTGGATGAATGAATGGTTGAATGGATCCACTATACTTAGTGAAAAGTTTAAATAAGATATCTAGACCTTGAATAACTGATTCCCCCCAGTTATTCTAAAGCAATTCTAATTAAAGCAAAACTGCCCTACATCAAATGAGTTGATTGTTGGCATATTACAAATTGATGCAGAGGATATTTACTTTAGGATATTACAAATTGATTGCAAAGCTTAACTAAGTTCATTAGTGAGTGCTAAGCAAGCTAGTTCAAGCTGAGAAATTTTTTAGTTAGTGCTGAGCAAATAAAAAATTTAGTGTGTGCCGAGTAATATAGAAGGAGCTGAGTGTGTTCAAGTGCCAAGCAAAGTAATAAGTGTCGAGCATTAGAAAAACTTAGTGGATGTTGAGCGAATCCATAGTAGGTGCCGAGCATCAGTAAAATGTAGTTGATGCCAAGTAACACAATATGTGTCAAGCACTAGAATTTAAATAGTGTTGAGCTATTGCATTATTGGAAAATTCAAAGATTCACCAAATCTGAGCCAAAAAATTTGTTACCTTAAATTTTGTGAACCAGTTGGAGGATAAGGATGATGAGTTGGTGGCACAAAATTCTGTTTAAACTATTTTTGAGAAAATTTAAGAGGACTCTTCATGATGTTTCTATAAGAAACAAAATATGGGTTAGATTCAATGAATCCTACCTAGTCCATTCAAACTAAAATTAAAGGAGGAAAGAATCAAGCAAGAAAAGAAATTCCATACTTCTATTTAAGGAGTCACAAGCCAAGAAGCAAGAGTTGTTGGAGTGCCAAATTGTGAAGTGGTTGAAAGGTGTCAAGAAGAAGGCATCAAGAGGAGAAGGAAGAATAGAGCATAGAGACTCTACTTCGATAAGTGGTCAGAAGGAAGATTACACTGGTACATCAAGCATGAAGACTTAAGGAGACAAAGCTTGAAAGGAGGGCAAGCTATCAAGAGTTGTAGAGACTAAAAGCTAGGCAATGTGAAGAGTTGAATAGTGATCTGAAATCTGCAAGTTAAGTTGTGAATTGAATCAAGTCAAAAACCCCTCACTGTTACTCTCTAACAATTGTATCAGTTAAGGTAAAAATCCTATGGACTTAGGTTGGCTTAACAACCATTTGTAAATCTTTTAATAGGGTGACATTCCAAGTGAATGTTCTAAAGTCCTCTAACCAAGCCCACTTCTAACAGGGTGGTTAAATCCTTTAACTAGGTCACATTTAATAGTGTGTTGTAGCCTTTAATAGGGTAGACCTTTCACAGGGCATCACTTTAGAAGAGTGAGAATTGAGTAGCATGTTACTAGTGGTTTTTCCCAAATTGGGTTTCCACATAAATCACTATGTTATGTGTTGATTTTACATCTGTTATGCTTGCATGTTGATATACAATAACTTGCTAAGTAGGAAAGCTTAAGCTTGGATGAATGAAGAGTTTTATAGGCTCACTTTAATTGGTGAAAAAGTTTTAATTGGATATTTGGACCTTGAATAACTGATTCAACCCCCCCCCCCCCAGTCTCAGTTATTCTAAAGCATTTCTAACATTTAGATCTTTTTTCTAGCTTGTACTTGATCCTTTCTCATTGAATATATCTTTTCTGCTCCACAAGGATATTCTTCTTATCCTTCAAATTTTCTTCCTCTTCTCATCATTAGATCTCCAATCACATCATCATCTCTTGCACATTCACACTTTGAAATCACAACTTGAACTTATATCTTCCACTTTTTCAAATAAGCTCAAGTACAACTTAGAATAATCAATGTTCATCACCTTAGTTGGCTGGAATTAATAGATAAATCAATTAGGCTTAATATAAATTTAAAAAAAAAATCTTTCATCAGCCAACCCAACTTGGTAGAAACTAACTCAAAAATTATTTCCTTTGTTAACTAGTAGAAGCTTGGTTAACAGTGCAAACTTATGAAAATCCTTTGATAACTAAGTGAGCTTAGTTAGTATTGGTTCCATCCAACTCCCCTTTGTTACCTGAGTGAGCTTAGTTAACACTCACTTTCTACAACATTTTCTTTGATGCTCAAGTGAACTTAGTAAACACTGCCTTCTAAACTAGGCAAATATAGGAACACTTAGTAGACACTGAGAACTATCTTCATTACTCGAGTGAGCTCAACATATACTAACTGATAATGATATAGAATTTTTGTAACATCAAAGACAACACACAACTAATCAATTGTATCCAACAATCTACCTCTTTAGCATTAATGTCAACAAAACATTTCATAACACAATGAAATTTTGAATTTTAGACTTCACAATGCCCTCTGTCAATATGAGCTCTTCCTTTCACTAGATTCTATCTACAATAGCTTGCTACCAAGTTCATTTAGAACATTCTCCCTCTTTGGTTCCTTTCTTTATTCTGGTTCCAAAAATTTCTCAGAGATATGACAATAAACTTCTCCCTCTTTGACAACACATGCCAAAGACACTAATTTTGTAAATACCAATGTACCTTAAGTACTAATCCATCTACAATATGTTCTTGTCAATTTTGTACCAACTTATTAATCTTCAACAAGTTCTGGTTGATGCATTCACTAAACTTCATTTAGTGAATTTCAGATAGGGGAATGACCCCTAGCTTACCTCTTAGATACAAAAATGAATCCTTAGGTAATGGCTTAGTGAATATGTCTGCAATCTATTCCTTTGTATTCACATATTCTAATATGACTTCTTTATCTTGAATTAACTCTCTTAAGAAGTGATATTTTATAGAAATATGCTTTGTTTTGGAATGCATTACTAGATTCTTTAATATATTGATTGCACTGGTGTTATCACAATATATGACAATTGGATCTTTGATTTCTACCTTCATTCCTTCCAATAGTTGTTTGAACCAAACAATGTTAGAATAATTGACTATTTCTACTACATATTCTGCCTTTGCTATGGATTGAGATGTACAATTTTTCTTCTTGCTTGTCCAAAATACCAGTCTTTTACCAAGAAAGAATACTCCACCATTAGTACTTTTTCTATCATTAAGAATTCCTGCTTAATTAGCATCAGTAAACACTTTCAAGTCAAAATTGCCTCCAAGTTTGTACCATAAACTATAGTCTTTAGTACCTTTTAGATACCTCATGATTCTCTTGATTGCCATCATGTGATTTTCCTTGGGATTTTCTAAGAATCTTGCCACTATTCCAACTACTAGAGCAATATCAGGCCTTGTGTGTACTACATACTACAATTTTTCAATCATTGATCTATAAGTGGTCTTATCTACTTCTTTGGAATCATCATTTTTGGAAAGCTTATGTCCATTAAACATAGGTGTTCCAACTGGTCTTGAATCTTCCATTCCAAATTTCTTCAATATCTCCTTGATATACATAGATTGAGTGATGTAGATACCATTCTTGTTCTATTTTATTTGCAATCCAAAAAAGAATTTTATTTCACCAAACATGGACATCTCAAATTCTTTACTCATTTCTTTTGAAAATGCTTTACATAAGTCATCATTTCCTATAAATAGAGTATCATCAACAAATATTTCTACCAACACAATCTTCTTATCTAGTCCTTCCTTGATATAAAGACTACTATTATCATTAGTCCTTTGAAAATCAATCTATACCAAGTAATTATGTAGTGTTCCATACCAAGCTTTGGGGGCTTGTTTGAAACCATATAATGCTTTGTGGAACTTGCAAACCATTTCTTTTCTACTAGGATCTATAAAGCCTTATGGTGTTCAATGTAGACTTTCTCATCAAGAATGTAGATTTAATATCTATTTGATATACTCTAAATCTTCTATGTGCTTTATATGCTAGTAAAGTTCTAATACCTTATAGTCTTTCCATAAAAGCAAAAGTTTCACCATAGTCAATACCTTCTTCTTGAGAATAGCCTTTGCAAACCAATCTTGCTTTGTTTCTTTAGACTTTTTCATCTTCATTTAGCTTATTTCTAAATACCCACTTTGTAGCAATTACATTTTTATCCTTGGGTCTAGGAACATGAGTCCAAGTTTTGTTCTTTTCTATGTGTTCTATATCTTCATTCATTGCTTCAATCCAACTTTCATTTTCTAGAGCATCATTAACACTTCTAGGTTCAAATTCAACAAGTAAACATGTACCTTTTAGTTTGCTTCTTGTCATTATTCCATCTGATTTATCTCCAATAATCTGATCAGGTGCATGATACCTTCTAACATATCTTTCTAACATAGGCTCCTTTGTCTTTGAATGAGTTCCATCATCTTCTTCTTGAATTTTAGTTTCAAACTTAGGTCCTTCTGTTTATGACTCAGGTCCATTAGGCTCAGTTTGAACTAGCTCAGTAGCCTCTGATTATGACTCAGGTCCTTGTAGCTCAGGTTGCACTATCTGCAACTCAGTAACTATTGGAGTTTTTGGAGACTTGAGAGATGAAGCTTCTTTTCTCTTATATAGATTTGGTAGGGTATTAGGTTCATAGTAGACAAATCTTATGTAAGCCTTAGGTTCCTTTTTCTTTTCTTCTTCACGCTTTTATGCAAATTCATCAATTCTAACATGTACTATTTTTATAACTTTGTGAGTAGACAAATTCAAACATCTATATGCTTTACTTCTGCAGGAGTATCCTAGAAATATGCCTTCATCACCTTTTACATCAAATTTTCCTTTTCTAGATTCTTTCAATATATAAAATTTGTTGCCAAATACTTTCAAGTAACTTACATTAGGTTTATAGCCATACCATAGTTGATAAGGTGTTTTGTTTGAATCTTTCTTCAACTGAACTCTGTTCAAGGTATGAACTGCAGTAATGATAACTTCTTTCTAGTATTTAAGAGCAACATTCTTTTCAATCATTAGGGTTCTTATATTGTCCATGATAGATCTATTTCTCCTTTCAACTATCCCATTCTATTGTGGTGTACCAGAGGATGATACTTTTCTTTTGATTCCTCTTTCAATGCAGAAATTATTGAATTCATGGGAGATAAATTCACCACCTTTGTCTAATCTTAAGCATTTCAACTTCTTTCTAGTTTCTTTTTTTACTCTTGCCAAATACTAGTTAAACTTTTGAAAGGCTTTTGATTTTTCTTTTAGGTACATTATTGTCATCATTCTAGAATAGTCATCAACAAAAAGAATGAAAAAATTTTCTCCACTATAACTCTCTATTCTAATAGGTCCACATAAGTCTGTATGAACAATTTCCAAGACTTCTTCTAATTGATAGTCTATGCTCTTGAAGCTTGTCTTTCTCATCTTACCAATTTGACAATTCTTGCATAGACCCATGTCAGGCTTCTTCAAACTAGGAATTCCTCTTACTCTTCTATGTTTTCTTATCTTAACTAGATTATCAAAATTTACATGATATAGTCTTTTGTGCCATAACTAACTTTTCTCTACTCAAGCAATAAAACATGAACAATCACTGAGATCAAGATAAAATAGATCACCTTTTGTTTGCTTGCTAGATCCAACCAAATTTCTTTTCACATCCAACAGTTTGGCCTGTCCATTCATGAATTCTACCTTGAATCCAATGTTATTTAGTTGTGCCACACTCAGTAGATTATGCTTTAGTCCTTCAACCCAATAAGCATTATCACATACAAGTTCTTTAGTCAACAAGATACATCATTTTCTTTTTATGTTACAAGGTTCATTGTTTCCAAATCTTACACTACCTCCATAATAATATTCCATATGCTCAAATTTTGTTTTGTCACCAGTCATATGATGTGAGTAGTCACTATTAATAATACATATATCATTTTTCCTAACATGAGAGATAAGTGTGATCTTATCTCCTTCATCATCAAATTCATCTTTCACATCAATATATTCTATTTCATCTTCACTATTATCAAAATCTTTAGCTATAAAACAAGATTTCTTACCTTTTTCTTTGAAGTTCTTGTAGTTCTTGGAGTCCTTCTTGCCATTATGCTTGTTACTTTTCTTCTTATCCTTGATTTTCTTATTTGGACACCTAGCAGCAATGTGACCAATTTTTTCACAAGAAAAATAGATCAGAGGAACTTTACCTTTGTACTTTCCTCTACTTTTGGACTACTTCCTTGCAAGTAGGGCTTCAAAAACTTCAAGATCCATCTTCTTTCTTCCTAATTGACTAGACTTTGACTTTTTACCCTTTTCTTTGAGTGAGAGTTAAGCTTTAAATACGAATTCAATATTCTTTGAAGCAAGAACATATATATATCATAATTGTCTAATTCAAAAGCTATCAATCTTCCAACTAGAGCATCCAAGCCTATTTTATTATTTGGATCACATATCATTTCTTGAATAGCATATACTCTAATTGCATAAATAGGAAGAAGAGATCTGAGCACTTTACTTACAATAGTTTCCTCCTTAAGGTCTCCTCCAGATGCCTTGATTGCACTTACACTGGCCTTGATTCTTTCGACATATTTTTCAATATTCTCATTCTCATTTAATCAAATTGTCCTCTAAGGCTTTCTGTTTTGTCTCTTTTTACATTTTCATCTCCTCCATAGATATCTTTCAGTTTATTCCACATTTAAAAAGTAGTTTTACAATATGTTACCTCATCAAATTCAACATAACTAAGAGTAGATGCAATGTCAATCATCATGATATTATGATTCTTCTTTTCAACAATATCTTCAACTGATAAAATTCCAGTGGGTGTCTTATATTCAGCATCAAGATACTTGCAACTTGAATCACTAATGGTAGCCGCATGTAACCTCATAAGTCCTTGCTATGCTGTAAAATTATCTCTATTCAGCTTGGGAATCTCTCTTTTGTAAGAAATCTTGATCTTTAGCTTAGGTCCTTGAAACCTTCTCTACAAGCACCAAGAGCTTTGATACCAATTGTTGGAAATATAAGAGGAGTAACTGAGAGGGGAGGGGTGAATCAGTTACTACAAAAATAAATCCAAGATCCCTTAGATGTCAGTACAAAATGCAAACATATAATTGAATACTACTGAAGCTTGGTAAACACATAGAATGTTGAAACTCAGTAATAATTGGATTAACTCGATAAATGATTAACATATAAGCCTTTAGATGTTATTTTTGATTACCATTACTTTAACTTAGTTGCAAACACATAAAATAAAATAGCATGAGCACATCTAACACCAAAATTTAACGTGGAAACCCAATTTGGGAAAAACCACCAATAGCAACTAGTTACTGATTTTCAATTTTCTGAACTGAGCCCTGTTAGGAGCCAACCCTATTAAAGGTTATAAAAAACATTGTTAGGTGTGACCCTATTAGAGGATTTAATCACCCTATTAGGAGTGGCCTTGTTAGAGGTCTTGAGAACAATTCAATGGAATTTCCACCTTGTTAGAGGATTTACAAATAGTCATTAAGCCAACTCTATTAGGAGATTTAGATCACATGTATAATGGTTAGAGAGTAACAATGAGATGACCTAATTTGAATGTAGCTAAATTGCTGATTTCAGATCTTTGTTCTAGCTTGTACTTGATCCTTCCTGATGAAATATATCTTTTCTACTCCACAAGGATATTCTACTTATCCTTCAAATTCACTTCCTCTTCTCATCATTAGATCTTCAATCACACTTTGAATTCACAACTTTACCTTATACTTATATCTTTCACTTTGTCAAGTCAGCTCAAATACAACTTAGAATAATCAATTTTCATCACCTTAGTCAACTGGAATCAATAGATAACAATTAGGATTAATATAAAAAAAAAAGAAAATCCTTCGTTAGCTGACCCAACTCAGTAGAAACTAACTCAAAAATGATTTCCTTTGTTAACCAACAGAAGCTTGGTTAACACTACAAACTTACAAAACTCCTTTGGCAACTAGGTGAGCTTGGTTAGCATTGGCCCCATCTAAATTTCCTTTGTTACCCGAGTGAGATCGGTTAACACTCACTTTCTACAACTTTTCCTTTGACGCCCAAGTGAATTTGGTAAACACTGCCTTCTAAACTAGGCAAACACAAGAATGCTCAGTAGACACTAAGAACTATCTTCCCTAATTGAGTAAGCTCGGCATATATTGACTGATAATGATATGACATTTGTGTAACATCAAAGACAACACACAATTAATCAATTGTATGCAAAAAATGTAAATGGTTCGTCAATCAGAGTCTTGGATCAAAAGTTATGCCTCCTGGAAGTTGGACTACCATTTCTAGATTCTTCTAATTTTACACCAACTTCTGACAAATTTTCTAGAACCTTCTATTTTGGAAGTGGATGCTAAATGATATATTCTAAAGTGTATTCCTAACCCTAAACCTTATTTGGGTTACTTAAGGACATTTCGAGCATTGTAAAGGTAGTTTTGGTGGAGTTTGGGAGAAGATACTAGAGGGTTTTTCTCTAGGATCATACAACATTGTAAGCCCATGGGGCATGTCTTTGGGTCTATTTTCATTGTACTGGATGTAGTAGCTGATCACTTCTAATAATAATATTCCTATTTCCCTATTGCGTTCATTTTTGTCTTTGGTTGTGTCCTCATCAAGAGAGAAAGTAAGGAGAGAGAAGTGAGAGAAGAAAGTGATGAGAGAGAAAGTAAGAAGAGAGAAGCGAGAGGAGATAGAAAGTGAGAAGAGAGAAGTGAGAGGGGAGAGAGTTCAAGGAGAGAGAAAGTGTGAGTAGAGAGAAAGTGAGGAGAGAGAAAGTATGAGGAGAAATAAGTGAGAGGAGAGAGAAAGTAATAAGAGGGGGAGAGAGAGTGTGTGAGGAGAGAGAAAGTGTAAGAAGAGAGAAAGTACAATGAGAGAGACATAAAGAAGAGAGAAGTGAGAGGAGAGAGAGCTCAAGGAGAGAGAAAATTATGATTGACAAAGTAAGAAGGTAGAAGTGAGGGGAGAGAAAGTAGGAAGAGTGAGAGAGTGTGAGGAGAGATAAAGTGATAAGAGAGAAATAAAGGAGAGATAAGTGAGAGGGGAGAGAGAGAGAGAGAGAAAGTGATGAGAGAGAATGTAAGAAGAGGGAGAGAGTGTGAGGAGAGAGAAAGTGATGAGAGAGAAATCTAAAGGAGAGAGAAGTGAGAGGAAAGAGAGAGTTCATGGAGAGAGAAATTTTTAGGGGAGAGAAAGTGAAGAGAGAGTTCAAGGAGAGAGAAAGTGTGAGGAGAGAGAAAGTAAGAAGAGAGAGATGAGAGGAGAGAGTGAGGAGAGAGAAAGTGAGTAGATAGAGGGAGAGTTCAAGGAGAGAGAAAGTAAGAAGAGAGAAGCGAGAGGGGAGAGAGTTTAAGGAGGGAAAGTGTGAGGAGAGAGAAAGTATGAGGAGAGAAAGTGTGAGGAGAGAGAAAGTACAAGGAGAGAGAAAGTGAGGACAAAGAAAGTGAGGGAAGAGAAAGTGATGAGAAAGAAAGTAAGAAGAGAGAATTGAGAGGAGAGAGTTGAAGGAGAGAGAAAGTGATGAGAGAGAAAGTAGGAACAAAGAAAGAGAGAGTGAGGAGAGAGAAGTGAGAGGAGAGAGAAAATAATAAGAGGGAGAGAGTGGGGAGAGAGAAAGTGTGAGAAGAGAGAAAGTACAATAAGAGAGAAAGTAAGGAGAGAGAAGTGAGAGGAGAGAGAGTTTTAGGAGAGAGAAAGTGTGAGGAGAGAGAAAGTGATGACTCTAAGAGAGTAAGAAAGGAGAAGTGAGAGGAGTGAGAAAGTAAAAAGAGAGAAAGTAGGAAGAGGGAGATAGTGTGAGAAGAGAGAAAGTGATGAGAGAGAAATAAAGGAGAGATAAGTGAGAGGAGGGAGAGAGAGTGTGAGGGGACAAAAAGTGATGAGAGAGAAAGTAGGAAGAGGGAGAGAGTGTGAGGAGAGAGAACTTGTGTGAGGAGAGAGAAAGTGATGAGAGAGAAACAAAGGAGAGAAAAGAGAGATAGAGTAAGAAGAGGGAGAGAATGTGAGGAGCTCGAGAGAATGTGAGATGAGAGAGTGAGGAGAGAGAAAGTAATCTGAGAAAGAAAGTAAGGAGAGAGATTTCAAGGATAGAGAGAAAGTGAGAAGAGAGAGTGTTTTTCTAGATATTGAAGGATTTGTTTAAATTTTTTATTCATCTAAAGTTTTAAATCATTTTTTGTTTTCTACATCTAATCCTATTGTTGGTTTTCTACATCTTAGATCATATTTTTAGTTTTCTACCTCTAATCCTATTTTTGGTTTTCTACATCTAGAACATATTTTTGGTTTTCCAATTCTAATCATATTTTTTAATTTTATTGTTTATCTATCTAGCATTTTAAATAGACTAAACATATTATTTCTTTTGTTGACTACAATTTTAACAATATTTTCTAGCATTTAAACTAAAATACAAAATATAAACATAAAATTAATTATTATATACTAAAAATAACAAAATACCCATTAAAAAGCTAAATATTCATAAAAAAAACTAAATATTAAAAAAACTACTAATAATTCATCAAAATCAACTAAATATTCATTAAAAATAACTAAATAATCATTAAAAATACAAAAATGAATATACTTGTTATGTTGAATGCTCGAAGGAAGTTCAAAATGGCAACTTGGAGTGATGATGCAACCGAAGACATCACAAAGTTCACTCCAAGCCTTATTGCAAGATCATTGCTATGATAACGAAAGATAAAATGGTGAAATGGGCTGTTTAAAAGTCTTTTTTAAGGAAACAATAAGGTTTTAAATAGCTTCAAGTGAAGTCTTTAGGGCTTCAAAAAAAGCCATAAAGGCTTTGAAAGAAGCTTGAGGCTTCATTCAAAGCCCTAGTGAGCCCATGGGTGGCTTGGGCTTCGAGCAAAGCCTATGGCTTCCCTCAAAGCCCTACCCACACGGCTTCGATTGAAGCCATGTGGAGGCTTCAATGGAAGCCATGAATTTGCTCAAAGACCCTCAAAATATTTTTTTCCCACTTTTCATCTAATTCATTTGTGATGAAAAGTGGGAATGAGTTGTGTGGTCTTACCTTATGACATTGCATTTAGGTATCTATCATTTCATTTTCTTAGGCTAGAAGTTGATGGGTATTCTCTTTCATTTTTTCATTCTCCATATGGGATGGGTAGGGGTTATGACAGATACTTCCAAATATTTCATTAAGGATTTTGGCGAGTGTGGAGAGATGGGTGGAAACCCTATTTATATTGAGTTAAGCCCTATCAAGAATTACAAGGAGGTGACATGGATCTATTTAAAAAAAGGTGAGTTAGTGTAATTTATATAGTGCATTAAAGGATATTGTTAGAAATAATAGTCCACCAATATAACTGAGAGGGAGGGTGAATTAGTTATATGATAATTAAAAAAATTATCCTTTTTAAACAACCTTGATCAATCAACCAATGTAAACAATAACCATAAAGAAATACTCATACACAGTTACACCAGTTATGTTGATGAGGGAAACCCTTGATCAAAGGGAGAACCTTGGTGGGAATGATGCCCACAAAATGATGTATTAATATGAATATTCCTTGTTAGAGGATGGACCATGTTAGGAGTCTATTACAACATTTAGTACAAAGAGTAACTGTGAGGAGACTTTGAATCCCTATTAGGAGATTCTAGCTCTATTAGGAGTTGTGGAAGCACTGTTTGAATAGCTTCAGGATCAGATCAAAAAACCCATTGTCCAATTGACCTCAATACTATTCCTTTTAGAATAATAGATGTGTAATAGTTTTTCACTTCTTCCTTTGTCTAGTACATCAAACTTCTTCACCTTCAGATCATGCAATCAGATCTAGAACTTTGTGATTAGTAACAGTAACCCTTAAGGTCACTTAGACACATTAGTATGTCACTCTGCTTTGTTTCTTAGTAATTTTCAAGTCTTCTTCACTTTTGTATGTGTGAAATATGGAAAACATCTTTCTTTTATACAACACTTAATTAATAAATCCTTAAGTCAGCTTCATACTTCATTATCATACATTAATTAAATGAAATACACATTTAATTAATGTTTTCAGCTCACAGTTATACACAAACTTTCACATGTGAAACTTTCATACATGCACACTCTCTAACATCATCAACAGTTAGTAAACTATCTCCAATTTACTGTGCAACCCTTCACTGCAATTATAATGAGCTGTAGCAATCATGCAATAGAAGTTGCTTTCATGATACTTTGTTTCTATATGGTACTTTGTAATTTAATCATATATTATGTACACTGTCAATTTAGGTTCTATGCACTTGCCTATGTAGAAAATACACGCTATAGTATGTACTAGTAACTACACAACATCAGATAAGTAACATAATGTTCTCAATACAAAAATTGCAACCTGTTGTTATGTCAGTCTTTTACAAAACTATGTTGTCATCAATAAAAAAATAATTACATCATAACAATGTTCTGCAATGCTCCCCTATAGCATCAGCATTCATGCTAACAATCTCCCCCTTCGGCATTGATGACAACATAGATGAAAAACATCTAGTTCCAAGAATACCAACAAGTGTTTTCAAATCCTCTTTACCAATCAAATCTTTCTTCATGTAAATCCTTCATTGCAACACTTCTCCCCCATTGACATCAATGTCAAAGATAGTACAAAAATGGTTTAATTTTCTTGAACATCTAATCAACATGACCACAAGCTAGTTTGTTGCTTTACAATTTTGTATATAAATCCATAAACAACCTTTTGGGTGTTCATTTTGCACAAGGTCAATGGAAAGAATCCATTGCAGAATTCCTCTCTTGAAAAGAATTTTATTTTAAGGATCCACTCCAAGGTTCAGTATTTGTCTTGTGACGTACCAAAATCCGCTCAGTAGAAGATAAATGTGAGTGTTCACAAGGAAGCCTTTACTAGTTCTAAAAACTCTTTTATCTTGGAATTGAAGTAAAATCTATTCCCTGTCTCAAAATATCACACCAAAAGAACAATATTTTTGTATTTTCTATTTTTTTAAATGAATGCAACTCTCACAATGCAACTACTATAAGGTCCTATTCTAACAAGGGGTTAGTAATGTAGACACCTAAAAATCCTTTAGAAAATAAAGTATTTTTATTTTCTGAAAAAGTCCTGATGACATCATCATTTATTAATTAATTAATTAATTAATTTTTATGCCATTAAATCCCTTTATCTTAATTAAAAATATTTAATTAAGGAATCCCTCCCAAAAATGTTTAAATTTTATTTAAACATTATTTCTTTATCTATTTATTATTTAATTAATAAATTGACCAAAAAACCCAAAATAAATAAAAATTTTATTTTTTTTCTCAAAACTTGGCCAATTTCCTTATGACCAATAACCTCTTCCAAAATCTTCTAATCCTTCTTTAATTTCGATTAAAGGCTAATCCCATCATTTCCTACCCCTAATGCCAACTCAAAATATTTAATTAAGATTAAATATTAATCCTCATGTTTATTAAAAAAGTTTTAATAAATATCTCCTCAACCCAAACCCTTGAAATAAATAAAACTTTATTTATTTCCTAAAAATCTAATTTATCCTCATCCTAAGAAGTTCTAGACTCTTCTAGAAAGTCTTCATCCTCATCCTAGGAAATTCTAGACTATTCTAGAAAGTCTTTATCCTCATCCAAAGTCTAGACTCTTCTAGAAGATGTCTTTAAACCTAATCCTAATCCCCTCCTAACCTTGTCACATTCCCTAAACATGGGTTAAAACTTACTAACCCAAGCCAAAGTTAACAAATATCTCCTCCTTCACCCACCCTCATTAAATGCCATCCACTTGCCTATCCCTAAGCTAATCCTAAACCATCCTAATCCATCCTCTAATCATTTGCACAAGCCTAAACAAGCTTAAAACCTTCCTAATCAAGTCCAAGTCGAAATTGCTCTCATCACCCTCAAAATATCTCAACCATAAAACTTTATGAAGTCCACTAAGTCATAAATGACTCTTACAAGCCCTTTTATTGCTCTTACAAGTCATTATGAGGGTCTTTATGAAGATTTTATCCCTTGAGCCTCCTTTGTTGACTCATCCTTCCCCTTTCCTCCATCCTCTCACCATGTGACATGTGTCACTCCTTGATTGGTTGTAAGGAAGCACAATCCATGTGCTCTCCTCTCATGCAATCTAAGCCCTCCATGAGCTTTTTCCCATCCTTGCATCTTAGCCCTCAATCCCTCAAGCCTCTTGCCTATAAATTGGATCCTTCCCCTTTGCAAAAGAACACAATCCATGAAGTAAAGTCATAATGCCATTTTAAGAAGCCATTTTACATCAAAACTATACACTCACACCCAAATTCCAACTCCATTTGAAGCCCTTTTTTAAGCATAAGCTTGAGCATACATCCTATCTATTTAGACAAAGCCACTCAACAAGAGAGCTTCTCATTTAGAGAGCCCATTAATGGCTCATATTCTCAATTGAGAGCTCATCCTAGTCTATGTTGAAGTTTATGAATTTTGTTTAGTTTGTAGAAGCTTTATTTAAATTTGGTTTCTATTAGCATAGTAACATTTCTCATATACATTTTGGCACGCCCGGTGGGACCCCGCATGGGTCATCTTCATTAGCTTGTTTAGTCAAGTTTTGTATGTCATTTGCTGATTTTGGCTAATTTTGCTTGTTTTTGTGATTGGTAGGATTGTATAAATTGGTTTTGTAGGTCCACATGAGCATGAAAAAGACAAAGGAACTCATAGTCTATCTCATAGTATTTGCATATTTTTCAAGCTTATAGGTGGACAAAGCACTTGGAATTCTTCTTCCTCTTCTTGTCTATATTCTTGTTATTCCATCTACTTCTTCTTCTTCTTCTTGTGGGAGATCTTGGCCATTTTTTTTTAAGGAAGCAAAATTGTACACACTTCTTTTTAGTGCTTAAAATGAACCCCCAAATCATACTTAAATCCATTAAAAAATTAAAAAATTGCAAAAAAGAAAAAACCTTTTAACAAGTAAAACTAAACCAATCTAATCATTTGCATCCTTGAAACATCAAGGTTTTAGATGCATTCATGCAAAGTTAGGAACACTTCATTTTTGGGAATTTAAAAAGAACTTCAAGTTTCCATTTCAAAAGGTTCAAAATCAACACTAAGTGCACACTAAAATCTAAATCAAACTCAAAGCATCAATCAAGGATAAAATGAACCTCATTTGAAAATATTTTAAAGTTCTTTTAAAAATCTCATGAAAAGTAAGACTCCTAAAAAAATTTTTATTTGTTCCAAACAAATGTCTTGTTGCAAAATCTTGAATGTTTCTTAGGTTTTTCATGCATCAAAACAATCTAGGAATATCATTTTTGGGCTTAAAACATGCAAACTAGAACGCAAAATCTTGAATGAAAAGAAAAGTCCAAAGAGTCATTTTCACTTTTGAGTCCAAAACAATCTTGAATGATCTAAGGTTAAAACAAAGCACTTCAAAGTTCTTAAAACAACACACAAAATCTCAATCTTCAATGCTCAAAGGAAAAAACTTGAATGTTTAATCACTTATCTTTGAATGCATGTTGCTAAACACACTCTTGAATGCCATGGATTAAAATCAAATTTTCCTTTAATGCATGATTAAAACAACAAATCCAATCTTGAATGCCAAGGATCAATTAACCATTGCAATATCAAACACTTCATTTGGAGCTTCTAAAATTGAACAAAACAAATCTCTTTTCCACATGCAATTTAGGTAAAGTTTGATTTTTGGATATTTAAGAGACTTTGTTAAGTTAAATACAAATTTGCAAAAATCAATTTGAGTAGTTCCTTGGACTCACCTCTTTTCTAATCACCCATCAATTCAACCATTGGTTGCAATCTCAACACCATTTATGGGGATGGGTCTACTTGAAAAAGGTGTTAAATGTTCCACAATCTAACTCACTCACTTGGTCTTTGAACATTTGCTTTAACTTTATCAAAAATTTTAAATGACCAAAACTCTAGATTAAATCGATCACACTCTAAGTTTGGGCACTAAAATTGAACAACTATTGACATGGAGGGCCTTCGGGCGCGCGCTTGACAAAATCGAGTCTCACACATCTTTGCTTTGGGCTTAAAACAAAATCACACCAACTCTTGAATTCTTTAAAGAAAATTAATCGATACTTGACATAGAGGGCCTCTGGGCATGCGCGTTTGCTTTTGTTGACCCTAACTCTTCTTATTATTTTCATTCTTTGATTGATTTACTTTTGTTAGTGCTTCAAGTTGGAATTGAACATTGTCTCTTAAACATGAGTGCTTGCAAAGTCTAGATTAGCACACATAAGAGTCGGTAAAAGAACAAGCGTGTTTTTTAGCCCAAGGTCATCCAAGTCTTCTCTCCCCTTGTCGTCTTTTGAGGCCATCTTGGGTGCATAAGATTAGGATCCAAAATCTTGTCTTAGCTTTTTTGGAGGCATGCTTGGGAATTTCATCACCCCTTGGGATGACCTCAACTCCAGCGTTTCGGCGGAGTATAAAGATCAAGAGGTGAATCCAAAGACACCTCTCTTGGGATCAAAACTTTGTCACTCGGGCTAAGCCTCAAGGAACTTTATACCCTTGAGAAGTGAAAGAGGAGAAGTGGGTTACAGCTCCTCTCGGTTGTCTAACATCTTTTTGGTTTCATCTACGGATTTGGGCCTCACATACCTTGCGTATATCGAGGACTCCCTAGCTAAACCAAATTTCATCCTTGTAGAAAGCTTCCTAGGATGTTGGTGTGTTTGACGTGCTTGCTCCAAAATTTTGTATGCTTGTTTGTTCATAGCTTTTGAATGAATGTTTGCCACTTTTGGTCAAAATCCCAGAAAAGCAGAAATCTCCCAGCTCAAGGCATACTTAGCGTAGTCACTACCTTATCAGAAAATCATCCAAGCTCCCCTGTTGCAACCAAATCTATCTAGTTCTTTGCCTTAGAACAATCCCAAATCCAAAGTCCATCCAAATCATCCCCCCAGCCAGCTAGCAACCCAATCCAAAATCACCCAAGCCTTTAAAGAGTTGTTGTTACTCAGCCAGAGTTTGCTATCCAATCAATCCTACCAATCAACCAATCTCACCAAGGTTATCCCTTTGACAGAGCATTGTCTAGGGTAATCTAGCTTTGTCACTTGCATCCCTCATCACCTTGAGCTAAAGGTTGGGATCCACAAGTGGTCAATCTCGTGTCATGCCCATAGGATCATTAGTCTATCCTGAAGTTGACACAGCCACCACCAAATCCAGCACATAGGAAAGCAAAACTCTCACTTTTTGACAGCATACCCTTGAAGTCTTCCACCCACAAGACAGCCAAAAATCTCTAGCCAATCCTCCTTAGGTTTTTCATGCAACTTTGACTCTCCCTAGGAAATCTTTCATCAGCCAATCCAAAATCTGTGCTTAACCCAAATCCAACCATGAGCTTTCATGTTCATCCATACGCAAGACCCCATCCCCATAAAACTCATCATCAAAGCATGAAGTACCAATCCTATCATGATGTGTTTGGTCGCATTGTCCTTGCTCCTGCCACCTCCTATTCCAATGATGATGAAAATCTTGTTGACTATGATGGGTATATTGAAAGCCTTAGAAACATTCCCCCAAGCATCCTCCAAAATCCAAGAGTTATTCCAAACTATCTAGTCATGCCATCTAATATTCCAGCTTCCCCTCCATCACCCCATCAACCAAGCTTCCAATCTTCCACCCCCATCACACTAGCTATTCCTGTCAATCCACCTCCACCTTCGACACACAAGTCTCCAAGGAATCTCCTAGAGGAAATACAAGAAAAGTTGCCTCCAACAGTTGATAAGCCATGTCATCTAATCCAACCATGTGAAGTAGTCAGTGATGAAGCTTCCCCATCTATAATATCACCTCCATCTCCCATAGCTATCATCCCCATACCATCCATCAAATTGCTTAAAATCCTTCCACTTCCCGCAAGCATCAAAATCCCACCACCTGTCAAATCCCTCCAAATCCTATCCACATCACCTCCAAGCATTTCCCAAATCTCTCGTAATGACCCTTATGCATCCATCTTCTACTCACCCATCTCCACTACTAAATCCCCCATCTATCCATCCGCTGCCTTTGAAGAATCCATCCCTTCACCTCCTATCGCACCATCCACTCCAAACCAATCCTATCAAGATCCTACCCAAAAGCATGTTGACATCCCCCAAAGCATAAATGAAGATATCATCGTACCAGGTCTTCCATCCATAGTGCAGTCACCATCTCCTCCATCTCCAAAACCTCAAGCCATATCTCCTCCACTACAAGATATCTTGTCATCCCACCAGCTACATCAAGATCATATCCTTCCATCTCCCCCGCTCCATGCTTCCATCTTACCACCTATCAAAGCTATTCCACCATCTATAATCTACCCTCTTGGTTCACTTACATTCATCCATGGTGGCCCTCTCTCAACAGAAGAATTAAGAACAGTATCTCCCCATTGCAATACACCTAATAAATCACTTCTACCATTTTCTGCAAGCAAAAAGTTTCCTCAGCTTGTTCAAATGCTCAATCGATGGCATTATCAAGGTCAAGGTTTAGGACCACAAGAGCAAGGAATTAGAGAGCCTATTATTGCACAAAAAAATCTAGGATTTCATGGTCTTGGATATGTATCCAAAGGCTCACCATCTAAAGGTGTTGGTACACCACACCCCCAAACCAAGCCTATCTCCAAGCCCACCATGCCAGCCTCCCATCACTCCTTCAAGAAATCTTATGTCATCCCCCCTCCACCACCTTTGCAACCCAAAACAACCTACCATATCCCCCCTTCGTCCGCTAAATCCATTTTGGGACCCTATGTCCCAAAATCTACCATCCTCCATCCTCCTATCAGCCATCATAAAAATTCTATTCCATTCATTCCTATGCAAGATCAACAAAGGCACATATCAGGGCACATCATCCATCATCATTCCCCTACATGCTCTTTCATATCCTCTCCATCTCACAAAGCTTCTCCTAACCATCTTCCCAAAGCTTACCACAGGAATGTGAATGCCAACTTCAAAATGCATAAAGCTAAAAATCCACATCCTAGGCAATCATATGTCTATTCTAAAAGACATACTCCAAAAAGGCAAAATCCAATCAAAGAATGCAAAACAATGCAACAGCCTATGAAAAGAAAATCCAAAACCATGTGGATCCCCAAGAAAAAAGTTGAAACCCAATGCATAATGGCATCCACCATTTCTAATCCCCCATCTAGTGACTCATGTCCCCCATCTCCTAACTCTATCTTGGGTGCCTATATCCCCAAGCACACTTCCACAAATCCTCCATCACACCTGCATCTACCATCTATCCCCCATATGCTCTTTTCACACCCACCCCAACATGTGCCAATGTTGCTCTTGCAAGCATCCCCATCTCATGCTCCTTTCCAACCTTTTCATCCTTCCATCTCTTACCATCAATCCCATCTAATCCAATCTATTGCATAAATCACACATCCGGTGTACCAACAACTAGCAACAAAATTGAACATTCCAACAGCTAGTGAAAAATCCCAAAAAATCCAAAATAGCTGAAGAAAGCCAAAATCATTCCAGCTAAGTCCAAAGTCAAAAAGTCAAAAAAAAGTAAAGAAAAATAAAGTGTCCACTAGTGAAAACTTGGAAATTCAAGCACCTTGGACAAGTACCATGATGAAAACTTGGCAAACAAGCGTCATGCTTAATCTCGCCATCCCTAGCTTAGCCTATCACCCTCATGCTTTTGGTCATCTCTTGACATCCAACTCCATCTTCCAATCTATCCACCTATCCTCCACCCTCCATCTTCCATCTCACACCGTCCACTAATCTCCTGCAACTTCAACCAATCATCCCAGCTATCATCCATCTCCCTAGCCCCTTCAGCTTTTTCCATCCTAGCTTCAATCCTATCACATCCATCATAAGACCTCCTTCTGCATGTTATCTTCTGATTGGGGGCACTATATTCCTTGGAGATCTTTTCTTGTCCATCCTCCCTTGTCATTGTTATCTAGCTCTAGGCTATCTTCATGCAAACCCAATGTCATCTCTTTATATCCATCATAATCCTAGCTATCTACCATCCTATCCAGCCATCTCATCCTGCTCCTCTAGCTATCCTTGGTCACAAAATCTCTCATCATCATTGGATGCATCCTGCCAAATCCATATCTTTCACTATCACCCCACCCTTAGCTTTCGCATCTTGCACAACATCGAACCATCCTACTATCCTATCATCATGAGCTTTTGCCTGCTTGTAACTATCTTGGTTAGCTTCAGCTTGTAAATATCTTGGTCTGTCAGCTTGTACATCCTCTTTAGCTTAGTACCATTGTATCTATCCAGCTTTTGTGTCAGTTCCTCCTTGATCAGCATCTTGCACACATCGCACAACCCTTTGTTAGCTATCCCAATGCATCCTTTAGCTAGATCTCCTATCACCAAAGTGTTATCCTTCTTAGTTCAGCTTGCCAAACACATCACTCATCTAGATCCATCAGCTTAGGTGCTCTCCGATAGATCCTTGTAGGATATAGCTTTCCTCATGTCTGATCTTGGTCCGTTAGTACCTTGTCCTACCCATCTCGTTGGCAAAAAGTTCTCTTTTGGATTTTCACTTTCTTTCGATTTGGAATCTTCCCTTTTGGGTCTTGAAGTATCTTTTCCAAGCAATCCTTTTGTTCCCTCCTTAAGGTTGCCATGATCTTCCATATCATGGTATACTACGAATGGGGCAATCTGAGCGTAAGGTCTTGATTAGGTCTTTCATTTGTTTTTCTTTTCTGCTTGTGGGTTACCCAGTGTCGGTTCCACGCTACTTCCTTTGGGATTCATGCGTGATACTGAGGCAATCCTTGCGTGTTTTTTTTGAGTCAGTCTATCAGTCCTCTGGATGGTTGGTGACACGGCCTCGATGTTCTTGGTAACCTTGGCAATTAACCAACAGTCCTATAGCAAATCTAGTGCTCAACTACATGGTGGTACTTCTCTTTGAAGTATCCCCCTGCTCAAAAAGCTTCAATGGTTTTCCTTCATCTCCATTATCCCCCATCCATATCCAACATCAGTCTCTCCTACCCCAGCTTATGCATCAGTATCTCTTTGAATCACTCCTCACCTTTAGCTTTAGGGATCCACAATCCTAGTCTTAGGGATCCACCAATCCAAATCAATCCACCAAGCCTCATCTTTTGAGATCCACAATCATAGTCCTAGGGATATCTGAAACCCATCTTTTGCCAATCCGACTCTTTGAAATCCTGTTGCATCAGCTTTTTAATCCCCTCATCCATCTCCCCATCTTGGATTCCTTTCATAGCGCTCCGCTCCTTCATCCTCTGCAATCCTTGAGGTCTTAAGCTTGCTTCCTCTTGTGCATCTGATTCTCCTTTATCATTCTCCCATAGTGAGAGTTTGAGCTAATTCAACCCCTTCTCTTTGCCAATCTGAGTCTTCTTGCTCATCTCGAATTCTTTTACTTTTCAAGAAGTCGTCGAGCCTCACTTTCTCTCCCCGCCGCCTTCTTGAGGGGGCATCTTGCAGTCCATTCTCTCCTCTTCTGCTCTAGCCTTGGGCATCTTATTTTCTTATCTTTGATACCATGCCACTTGCAGCATCACATCAAAGAGGGGAAAAATGTAGACACCTAAAAATCCTTTAGAAAATAAAGTATTTTTATTTTCTGAAAAAGTCCTGATGACATCATCATTTATTAATTAATTAATTATTTAATTAATTAATTAATTTTTATGCCATTAAATCCCTTTATCTTAATTAAAAATATTTAATTAAGGAATCCCTCCCAAAAATGTTTAAATTTTATTTAAACATTATTTCCTTATTTATTAATTATTTAATTAATAAATTGACCAAAAAACCCAAAATAAATAAAAAATTTATTTTTTTTCCCAAAACTTGGCCAATTTCCTTATGACCAATAACCTCTTCCAAAATCTTCTAATCCTTCTTTAATTTCGATTAAAGGCTAATCCCATCATTTCCTACCCCTAATCCCAACTCAAAATATTTAATTAAGATTAAATATTAATCCTCATGCTTATTAAAAAAGTTTTAATAAATATCTCCTCAACCCAAACCCTTGAAATAAATAAAACTTTATTTATTTCCTAAAAATCTAATTTATCCTCATCCTAAGAAGTTCTAGACTCTTCTAGAAAGTCTTCATCCTCATCCTAGGAAATTCTAGACTATTCTAGAAAGTCTTTATCCTTATCCAAAGTCTAGACTCTTCTAGAAGATTTCTTTAAACCTAATCTTAATCCCCTCCTAACTTTGTCACATTCCCTAAACATGGGTTAAAACTTACTAACCCAAGCCAAAGTTAACAAATATCTCCTCCTTCACCTACCCTCATTAAATGCCATCCACTTGCCTATCCCTAAGCTAATCCTAAACCATCCTAATCCATCCTCTAATCATTTGCACAAGCCTAAACAAGCTTAAAACCTTCCTAATCAAGTCCAAGTCGAAATTGCTCTCATCACCCTCAAAATATCTCAACCATAAAACTTTATGAAGTCCACTAAGTCATAAATGACTCTTACAAGCCCTTTTATTGCTCTTACAAGTCATTATGAGGGTCTTTATGAAGATTTTATCCCTTGAGCCTCCTTTGTTGACTCATCCTTCCCCTTTCCTCCATCCTCTCACCATGTGACATGTGTCACTCTTTGATTGGTTGTAAGGAAGCACAATCCATGTGCTCTCCTCTCATGCAATCTAAGCCCTCCATGAGCTTTTTCCCATCCTTGCATCTTAGCCCTCAATCCCTCAAGCCTCTTGCCTATAAATTGGATCCTTCCCCTTTGCAAAAGAACACAATCCATTAAGTAAAGTCATAATGCCATTTTAAGAAGCCATTTTACATCAAAACCATACACTCACACCCAAATTCCAACTCCATTTGAAGCCCTTTTTTAAGCATAAGCTTGAGCATACATCCTATCTATTTAGACAAAGCCACTCAACAAGAGAGCTTCTCATTGAGAGAGCCCATTAATGGCTCATATTCTCAATTGAGAGCTCATCTTAGTCTATCTTGAAGTTTATGAATTTTGTTTAGTTCGTAGAAGCTTTATTTAAATTTGGTTTCTATTAGCATACTAACATTGCTCATATACAAGTAAAGCAAATAACAAAACTAAAAGTAAAATAACATGAAATCAAATGACTTGAAATTAAAATTTTTAAATGGACATTAGTTACAGAACACAACATGCTGCGAGTTAAACCTGCGAAAAAATTGATAGGAAACCAATGAAAATAGGAGCAACCCTTCCTAGAATCCACTGATACAATTGTCAGTAAGAATCTTTAACAAATCGAATGATGTTTCACTCTTTATCAAATCGCAAGGCCACAAAAAGTGCACTCATGTGAGACAAAAAGCTATGTAGACACAATTTGGTGATGTCTTCTCAAGGTCATTACGTCAATAGAATTCATATATCTATAGAAAACACCAGAACTAAAAGATCGCACAACCAGAAACAACGCAATATACCTTTGGCTCAATCACAATCTCATGAATAAAATCCACAAAACAATGACACATTCAAGCAAGAATAACTACACTCCAAATGTTAGCACCAAAAGCATAAATTTATTTCATAATAATGGTAGCCCTTCTTACATTTTACAATGGGATATTTATAAGAAATCATCTCCTCAATTTGTGTTGAGAGTGAGAGATATCTTGATGCAATAAAATGCTTTTAAAACATTTAAACAAACTAAATATATACAAATTGATAATCTAATTGGTGCTTAGAGGGACTCTATCCATATTTTACTCATTATTTAGAAGCATGAGCCCTCTACATGTCAAAAACAAAGAAGTGAGAGAGAAAGTAGGAGGCATAAAAAATGGAAACTAGCCCTTCACTAGGCATGTGTCAGAGTTAACTTGCCATCAGAATGTGCTCTTGATGCTTAGAAAGTGTTATTTTTAGAACTGGCAGTCAACTGTTGTGCACCTCTGAATTGCAGAGCTATGAAACTCAAAAATGTAGAGCTACAAACCTAGGTAGCTATGGAGCTCAAAAATGCGGAGCTGCAGAGCTACGTAGCTGTGAAGCTCAAAAATGTGAAGCTATGGACCTGCATACTTATGGAGCTATGCACCTCAATAGCTCAAATCACCAACAAATCAAAGTTGTTAATTTTGAAAATGATTTTTGGGTTTTTCTCAAGTGGGGTTTTAGATCACTTTTTGTATATATTCTTTGCCCAATTTTGATGATTTATACCCTCTTTATAGCCAATCACTTTCATAAACTTGAACTCCTTCTACTTCTTCGATCTAAAATCCTAAGGCGCTTGTGTTAAATCTTGCCGTTAATAGTTGCATAAGTTGAGGAACCTATTCTACTTCATGTGTCCAACCTCTGTATCTTCAACCTTTGTCTTCTCTCAAATTGCCCTATCATTCCGAACAAGAAACCAAGTGATCCAAATGATCAAATGTTTGAAACTTTTTCATATTTTTTTGCAAATTTTTCTAGGCATTTTTAAATGGTTTTTTTAGAGGTCTTCTACTCAAAATTTCAAGTTGAAACTTTCATCGGTCCCTAAAACTAAGCAACCAAAGGCTCACTATTTTAGGGACTAACATTAGATCTTCAGTTCTTCTTTCCAACAGTGTAAATGGTTTTGAATTTTGAGCTCTAAGTCAAAAGTTATGACCCTGACAAGTTGAGGATACCTTTTTTACCTACAAAAAGAAGAAAACATTAGTTCAGAGAGATGAAAAAATACTTAATTTAAGGAAAACCTTAATGACACCAGAATAAAAAAAAACACTAAAAAACTAGTTGCACTGCACATTGTGGCATGCACAACGCATTTGAAGTGCATCCACAGCCCGAATGAAGCATGTGTGGTGCTTAGTGCATGTGTGCAACATGAATGAAGCATATGCAGTGCGTATGAAGCACGCACGTCGCACCTTTTTGCATGCACGTAGATTTGAAGCGCGTGCAACACCTTTTTGCATGCATGGAATTTTTGGCATGCGTGCACATTTGAAGCACATGCAACACTTTTGATGTTTGTGCACATTAGAAGTACGTGCGCATTTGAAGTGCACGCAATGCCTTTTTGTGCACATGATGCTTTTTTGTGCATGCACACATTTGAAGCGAGTACGATGCATTTTGGCACTCACGCACATTTGAAGTGCAAGTACATGCATTTGAAGCACACACGGTGCCTCTTCACGTGCGTGACACCTTTTGTCACACGTGCACATTTGAAGCATGTGCGACACATTTTGTGTGGAGCTTTTTGGAGTTTTTTTTTCTTGGTTTTTTGACTCTAAAATTCTAACTTCTAACCAAATTTTCTTCTCTTGACTCTCGAACTATGAGTCTGGGAGTCAAAAAATGTAGGGGGTCCCCATTCCTAGTGAGGAATGGGGTGTGTGTTGTGGACAACACAACACAACCAAAGTGTCTAAAGACAATGTTGTTTACCAATTACCAATTACCAAGAGTCCTTTGTTGACTTTGTTCATCATAGACACTCTGCCATTGAGGAAGCATCAACATTCAATCTAGTCTAACAATGATGCTATGTACCCTGGACTAATGCACTTTTACATCTTTTAGTTTGAAATAGGCAGGGGCATAACCCCAAGCATACCTCTTAGCTACTCAAATGTATCCTTTGGTATGGCCTTTGTGAAAATGTCTACAATCTATTCGTTAGTGTTAATGTACTCTACTCTGATTTCTTTCTTTGCAACTTTCTCTTTCAACACATGATACTATATAGAGATGTGATTAGTCTTAGAATGTAAAACATGAATCTTAGACATGTTAACTATGCTTGTATTATCACAGTAAATAATAACAGGTTCTTTGAATGTAATTCCAATATCCTTCATCATCGGCTTCATCCATATAACTTTTTAATAGTTGTTTGCTATTGCAACATATTCCACCTCTGCAGTACTTTGTGAAGTTCAATCTTGTTTCTTGCTTAGCCAAGAAACCAATCTTCCACCAAGAAAGAATGCTCCTCCACTGGTGCTTTTTCTATCATTCATATCTCTAGCCCAATTGGCATTAGTAAAAGTGTAAAGGGTAAAATCATTACTTCTATTATACCAAATACCATAATCAGATGTCCCTTTTAGATATCTAAATATCCTTTTTATTGATGTGTAGTGATATTCTTTAGGATCATCTTGAAATCCTTTCACAATTCCAATTGCATTTTCTATATTAGGCCTACTATGAGTTAGATACTGCATTCCTCCAATCATAGATCTAATACCAATTTCTTTAGGATCAGCCTCTGGTTCAACAATAGTTACAAAAGTTGTCTCTTCTACTACTTCCTTTTTCTTTATCTTATGACAATCATTCATGAGTTCTTTATCTTTATCAGATGGTAAATTCTTTCTATATTTTCTCAACCTCTTAGGACATTTACTTGAAAAATGACAAAACTCTTTACATGACCAACAAAGAAGAAACTTCATACCTTCAGGTTCTCTCCTTGTCAACAGATCGGTACCTTCTTATATCTTAATATCATTTTTTGTTTTGGATATATCTTTGCTTGTTTTGTCACTCCTTTGTATGTAGCAGAGGGATTTTGGATTTGTAAACTCAACATTTTGTTCTTTACACAAATCTAATAACTCACCAAGAATTTCCATAACTCATGTGTCTAAATTTCTTTGGTTAGAACTAGGACTTCCTTCTTTGAATATGTTTAGCTAAAATACATTAGCTCTAGTTCTTGTGCCGATACCAAGCAATTTTCCTTCCTTGTCCTTGATGATACATGTGTTATCACCAAACTATAATTGGTAACCTTTGTCCATAAGTTGTCCAACACTTAACAAATTATGTTTTAATCCATCAAAAAAATAAACATCATCAATATTTGTTTTACCATCAAGTGTGATAGATCCAATTCTTGTAATGTGATAGGCTACATTGTGTACACTCAAAAAGTGCACTTCTCTAAACCCTTCTATCGAAGGTATTCCATAGATTGGAAATCTTGAATGGTAGCTTAGAGCTCCCTAGTCATGGTGTGCAAGAGGCATACAAATAAGCATAAAGAAAGCTCTTAGTTGAGCCTTAGAGACACAACCTTTGCTAGTAAACCAGGAGATGGGAGATCCTTTGAGTGAGAGAAAGAATGCTAGTGTCAAATAACTCTTGAGTATGCAATGCAAGAATGAAAGTAAGCTAATATGAAACACACAATGCAACTAAACAAAAAAAATGAAAGTTTTACATCCATTCTAATTAAACCATGTGAGCTAAACTATTGTAAAGGAACTACATTAACATGCAACTAGACTAGAATGCCATATGATAAAAAAATGGCATGGATGAGAGAATGTAGACAAGAAATAGAAGTTCTCCAAAAAGATCTCTCAAGAATTCAAATGGTAAACTTGCAACATAAGAATACTCAAGAGTGTGGATCCTTTGAGGGGGAAAGCTCTCTCCCTTTTAAAGTCATATAGATAGTTGAGATAAAGATGAAGATGGTGGATGATCAATGGTGGAATTTGAAAAGAGGAGTGATCCATGTGTACACAAAAGTCAACCAATAGAATATAAGTTAACTTTTCATATAAGACAAAATTCACAAAGCCTTTTCTTTTAAATTGAAAATTAGAAAAGGACTTTATGTGTGCACTTTAAGTGGGTTGAAGGAATGGGGTCTTTTATTTAATTAAAAGGGGACATGTTCTTTTAATCAAATAATGAACTCAGGATAACACAGTCAAAACTATAGGTTATAATCAAATTATTGATTATTAGCAATTTGGTCTAGGTAATTGATTAATTAAATTTAGCCAAAATGTTGAGAAGGGGGCTAATATTCTAAATCACCATTTTTAGGTGATTAAATTTGCCCCTCTTTGACTAATGTGTGATCAATTTGGTAACACATTACATTAAAGAAAATAAAAACCAAGTAGGCAACATTAAATGTAGATATTTGATTCTGAAGGATGAAGCGCATAAAGAGATAGCACATCCTAAATGTACAACCTAATAGTGATAGTACTGAACAGTAGGAAAATACGATGTCAGAATTCAAGATGAATGCTAACTCCTAGCAAAGAAGATAGATCAAGGGCAAGTGAAAAGATCGAACAAATGCTCCTAAAAATAGATAGTTGTTGCAAGCGATGATGGAGTATTTTTGCCCCCTTGGGATTGAAATAAAAATAAGGAAAGTGGATGTAGATGTAAGCTAGATATGATTAAATCAAGATATAGCAATGTCCAAGATGATAGATAGATGATTAGAACCAAAGATTGACTATTAAGAAGTGATTGAATGCCCCAAATTGACTAGAGTTGACCATGAAGAATACATCATAAAAATTAGGTCAAATCAAGTAAAAATATGATTTGAGACATGAAAGGGTGAATTTGAGTAGATATGGAACATGCAAATGATGAAGAAATAAAGAAATGAGGATGCCCTAGCGATGATTTAGAGATTAGACTGTAGGAAGTTAGCTAACTGTTCAAAAGAAGGTAGAATTTTAAAATACAATTTTGACCATCGAGATAAACTCAAATTTTTATTTTGATCACAAAAATGGATCTAGGACATCAAAATTAGCCAACGGTGTAATTTTTCCAAAATTCTAAGGAGTTCAAAAATTAGGTCAAAAGCTAGTATAAAAGGGGCCCAAGTGTCATTTTCAAAATCATTTATATTTTGTGATTTTGCAAGAGCTTGTGAATGGTTGAGAGAGCATCATGGCTATGGCAAAAATTTTGACTCACCAACACCATTTTGAGCATAGCCAATTGCATAACCAGCTAGAGCACTATGGGGCACTGGTAAGTGACTACTCTTTTTGTCATTTTTCAATTTTTTTGGTCTTTTCACACATTTTAAGATTTTAAACGCCAAATATCATGTGATATTTTAAAAGTATTGCATGGGTACTTTATAAAATATCATGTGATATTTTTGCAAAAGAAAAAGTATCACATAAGTAGTTTTAGGTTTGTCATATGGGCCACACCCATTTATTGACTACACTAGTGTGAAATATCATACAAAAGAATTGTATAGCACTACTTTACAAAAAGTATCGCATGATATATTTCCAAAATTTTGTATCGCCTGTATGTAGAAAAAGTATTGCATAGATTATTTCAAGTTTTTTTCATTGATTTTTGTGTGTTGTGATCATGTTTTTGAGTTGGTACTGATATTTACATGTATGATTGTAGGAGTTATTTCCAATGCTAATTAGCACAGCCCCCAAAGTGGTGGGGTTACGAGTTGTGTTGCATTTGATAGATTATGAGCATGCTGCAATAGAAGACATGGGATTGAGATGGGTTATTCAGATGCCCCATATATGGGTGAACCATGGGCTACTAACTATGTTGGCTGAGTGGTGGCACAATGAGCATAACACCTTCCATCTACCAACTACATAGGCCTCAATTACATTGGAGGATGTATATCAAATTATTTGAGTGCTATGCTATGGTGATCCTATGAGTTGTATTCTTGATTTCTCTTGTTATGTTTTGTGAGTGCTGATATGGTGCAAGGAATACTAATGCTAAGTTTGGTTAAATTTCACAAGTGTATTATGTTCATAATTAGATAGAGGGGTGACCTGTGATGCAACACTTGTTCTAGGATGTTACCATTCTAGACTATCATTTGAGCTGGGAGTGACTCATTGATAAGTATGGAGTGGATTATCTTCTTCCTAGCTTGCTCTATTCTCTAGTAGCCTAGCCCATGGTGAATGATAGGACCATAAGGACTTCCCACTAGGATGGGGTCGATTGGTGGCTGATCTGATTGCACGACCATGAAGATGGCATGGGGGCTAGCTATTCTAGTAGATATGTATCATGAGCTCCATGAGGTAGTATACCATAGTGGTCATTCCTAGGCATGCAGGGTAGTGTTGACACAAATCTAGGCTTGGGAGCACATTTCTGTAATATGGCCATGGGTACAACCATGAGAGTGAAGCTAGTCATACATTTTTGGTCACAGACAATTTATCCACAGACTCATAGTGGGGACGTGACATATTACTAATGTATTTTTGATAAGTTGACTCCTTTTACATGGAGACCCTATTGAGAGTGTCAAAGATGGTTTGATGTCTAGGAGTTGGATTACATGAGGTATAGCAAGCCACTATTAGGTAGGCATTCAGAGATTGTGGAGCGATTTGTGATCAGTCAGGTTTGGCAATAGTTTGTAGACCATCAAGTGATATCTATAGAGACTACCACCTATGCTCATTTTCATTTGATGGGGCATCAGGTTGGCTACCTATGTTAGATTATTAGATAAAAATGTGAGAGATAGAGGCTCTAGTGCAAGCTCCTTGGGACTATTGCCCAAATGTGGCAGATGTAGGGGTGGATCTAGCATATTTGTATGAGATGCAGAGACACCCATTTCCTTAGTTTATAGAGCCCAATGCATTTCCTGCAATAGATGGACATAGAGGAGGTAGAGGTAGGAGGATGGAGGTTGGAGAGAGCTCTCACTCTAGGAGGAGGAGGATGCAACCACAGTCTGCTAGAGAGGAGGAGGAGGATGCGGTACCACTAAGGCAATGATGAGTGGGGTGAGTGGAGAAAGTAGAGGTGTAGGCATAGTAGCCAACCTAAGGGGATGATGACCAAGATGCAAGGATCTATACCTTAGAGGTAGAGCTATAGGCAGCTCGGGTCATTATTATAGTACAAGATCAACAACTTGTGGATGAGCTCTGTAGGGAGCAAGATGCGATGAGGCAAGATGCCTCTCATCATGGTACATGTGCTACCTATTATTATGCTTCCTATAGGGGTGTGGTTCTGCTACGATAGGGACTTCCTAATTACTCAGAGTGGGTAGGTAAATCAGAGGGTGTGGTGTAGCTGCCAAATAGGAGACAAGCTCCACCACCAAGGTCACCACTAGCTAGAGAGGGTGCGAGCCAATCATAGGCCAATTTTGATAGTTTTGATTATACATCATGTATTTTTGAGACAAATATCTAGATTTTTGATCTCACACTTGTATATGTATTGTGACATGCACACACACACACACACACACACACACACACACACACACACACACACACATGAGATACTGGATTTGATTGGTAGTTTTGTGTACTTGTCTCTCGAATGTTTCAACATTTTCAATTTTCATGTGATGTTTCAATTTTTTTTGCTTGCTCATGTATGCATTTTTTGGATACTTATGTTTATATGCTCATGTATCTCTCTTATGTATGATGTTTTTAGCTCTCATGTGTATGATATATACTTATGTTTCAAAAAATATGTGAGACTTGGATAGATTGAATGTGATGTTCAGATTAACCCCTTATGATGATAGGATAGCAAAGGATGAAGTGAAAGATGAAGAAGATGAAATGAAATGATAAAGAAGAAACCAAAGAAAGATGTGAAAGTAGTTAGCTGACATGTCCACAAAAGATGAAGAGAGAGCTCTCCCCATATATAGGAATGCAAGACTAAGCTAAAAAAAATGAACCTATAATGCAAGCTAACATGCAAAGTGGTTTACCAACAAGGGACACATAACATTTAGACTCTTATTTCATCATTGAGCATTTATTAGGGATATCATGAGATCATACAACCATCACTAGTATAACTATGAGTATATGAATATGATTAATATCAAATAGGTATGTGGAAATCCAATCTAAGCATCAAAGACATGTAAGTTAGGATGAATACATGATTAGATTCCCTAAGTTTGATGTAGCAAGATTACACCTGTATCAAGGCATAAGTGCAAGGATTACCCCCAAGTGTGGTCTTATAAAATAGTCAAGGATGATACATTTATAAGTCAAAGTGTCAAATAGGAAAAGCATGAATTCTTTAAACACTATAGACAAATAAAGTATGCCCACAAGTAGAAATCAATAAAATATGCCCCATGCCCCTAGTCTTCTATTCCATGACATCTTTGAAAGACTATTAGGGAGGGAACATATAACAAATAAATTGTCATAGACAACACACAAATTAGATAAAAATTAGCATAGATCAGTTGTTTAAGTGTTTAAGTGTGTGTGTGTAAGTCACTTGGCCATTTCTTCAAGACTTGATTTTGATAGCAAGAAATACTGTGACATCAGAGATCATAGGTAAACTATCTGAGAAGTGTTGAGAAACACTTGATTTCAAGTTGGGGGAGTACAATTGAGAAACACTATTTTGTGAGATGCAAACAAAACCCTAATGCACAAGGAAACCTTAAGTAAACTAAGTAGCTATGCCCCCTAGACAAGGACAAGAAAAAATCCCAAGCTAGTAAGTGTGTAGTGAAATGAGTGATTGAGACTGATAGACATAGGTGTAAGGGTCTCAAGTAGCACCTATTTCTAGGTTTTGAAAAAAAATTTTAAGGACATTTTTCAAAATTTTGGATATTTTTCATTTTTTATTTTTTATTTTTATTTATTTATTTATTTTTAAATTTTTTTGGTGATACATCAAAGCACCTATTGCTAGGTTTTCACTAAGATGATCATTTTTGTCAAGACATTTTATGCTTTTTAGGATTTTTATAGGATCATAGATAAATACAAGATAGTTGAGTAGTAAGCCTTTAAGCATAGAACTTCTTTAAATGTAGTACATTGATAAGCTCTACAAGTTCTTCACCTTTAGGAGTAGACAATTGATAAGCACCAAACCCAAATATTGTTGTGATAATGTATGGGCTAAACCAGTTAGGTTCAAACTTTCCCTTCTACTCTCTGTGTTGCTCATCTTTTGGATTTTCTCTAAGCATGAGGTCACCAACTTGAAACTCATGTGGGTGAACTTTCTAGTTATACTTAGTAGACATGGGCTTTTGATAAGCCCTCATGTGATCAAAAGCTACCTTAACACACTCATTAAGAGTCTCTAGTTCCTGTATTTGCATAGCTCTATGGTCTTCTCGGTTATCAGCCCATGTAAGGAGACTAGAAAGGAGGGGATCTCTACTTCTAATGGGAGAATGACCTCAGAGCCATAGACTAAAGAAAAGGGAGTGGCCCCTATACAAGTATGGATGGTAATTATATAGGCCCAAAGTGCTAGATTTATCTGTAGGTGCCAATCTCTCCTAGACTTATGAATTGTGTGATGCAAGATTTTCAGCAATGTTTTGTTGGAGGCCTCTGCTTGGTTGTTCCCTTGAGGGTAGTAAATAGAAGACCAGTGTTGTTTGATTTTAAATTTCTTGCACAACTACTTGAGGTCCTTATTCTTGAATTTTCCTCCATTATCAATGACAATAGAGGAAGGAATACCATACAAAAAAATGATGTGATTTAGTATAAATAGGGCAACATGTTTGCCTGGAGCAACAAATAATGACATAGTTTCAACCCATTTGGTGAAATACTTAGTTGTTGTAATGATGAAATTTTGACCACTAGATAAACTTGGGTGAATTTTTCCTACCAAGTCAAAGGCCCATTGCTAAAATGGCCAATATGTCATAAAAGGAATCAACTAAAATCTAGGAGCATGAATTAAGTTACCATGAAGTTGACTTTTTTGATAGGTTATGTTGCATAGTTGGCTAGTAATAACCCACCCTAAGAAACTTTTGAGCAAGTGAAAAGCCATTAGAATGTTTCCCACAAATGTCATCATGGACTTTGACAAGTGCCTTTTTAGACTCTTCTAGTTCTAAACACCTAACCAACGTTCTGTCTAGACCCTTCCTTTACAAGTCACCAAAGACCAATGTGTAATATGAGGCATTATAGAGGAAATGGAATTTTTTTTTGTGCATGAGGTTCTTAGGAACAATTTGATTATGTAGGGAAGATAAGATGGCCGCATAGTGAGAGGAATCATGACCTACAATAGTGTAGATCACTTGGTTATCTGAAGAATCCTAGGCAGGATGACACAATTCTTCCACTACAAACTCAAATCAAGATTCATGTTCTTGTAGTTGGAAGATAGATGCTATAGTAGCCATAGAATTAGTAGCCTTATTTTCTACTCTAGGAATTTTTTGAAATGTCACAAAAGTGAAGTAGTTCCTTAGAGCATCTATCAACCTTTTGTAAGGTATCAATTTGTCATCTTTCATTTGATAGTCATTATTCACTTGGTTAATAACAAGTGAGAATCTCCAAAGATATGTAATTCAGTTCTCCTCCATTCAAGAGCCATTTTGATCCCATTTGTAAGTGCCTCATACTCTGTAATGTTGTTTGTATAGAGGAATAAGATTTTGTAAGATTTTGGGATCGTATATCCATAAGGGGAAACAAACATGATACCTGCTCTAGCTCCATTTTATGTATGATAATCATCAAAGAACATTTTCCAAGTTCTTTCAGTAATGTACATAATTGAGGCATCTAGAAATTCAAATTCTATGGGTGTCGTATCCTCTAGTGGAAAATCAACCAATTGGTTAGCTATAGCTTGTCCTTTGATTACTTTACATTCAACATACTAAATGTTAGATTCTAAAAGAATCATCATCCATTTAGCTAGATGACCAATAAGCGTAGCTTTTCTCAACAAATATTTCAAAGGATCAATTTTAGCAACTAGGTGAATTATATGTGCCAACATGTAATGTCAAAGTTTTTGAGAAGTAAAGACCACTATGAGACATGCTTTCTTGATACTGGTGTAGTTCATCTCATAAGAAACCAAAGTTAAACTAATATAATATATAGCCCATTCTTTACCAATCTCATCACTTTGGGATAATAGTGTTCCTAGAGAAGAAGATATAGTTGAGATATACAAGATAAAAGGTTTTCCTAGAATAGGTGGCATCAAAATTGGAGGTTTTTCCAAGTATCCCTTGATTTGGTCTAGACTTTGTTGACACTGATCATTCTAGATATGAGTAGAGGCTTTATGAAAATTCTTGTTAAAAGGTTGAGCTTTATCAGACAATTGAGAAATGAACCTTCTTATGGATTGTAGACATAATTGTAGACTTCTAAGTTGGTTGATATTTCTTGGAGGAGGCATATCCATGATAGCTTGGACCTTTTCAAGATCAACCTCAATACCTTTTGATTTTCCAAAAGTGACACCAAAGGCACACTTTTTTGGGTTTAGCCTAAGTTGAAATTGTTCCATACGGTCCAATATCAGACTTAGGTCTTCAAGATGTGTATCTCATTTTCTAGATTTTGCCAATGTGTCATCGACGTAGTCTTCCATATTTTTATGCATCATATCATGGAATATGGTGGCCATTTCTCTTTGATAGATAGCACCAACATTCTTGAACCCAAAAGTCATGACATTCCAACAGTAAGTACCCCATGCACATTTAAAGGTTGTCTTCTCTTGATAATCTAGAGCTATCTTAATTTGATTATACCCAAAAAACCCATCCATAAGGGATTACATTTCATAACCCACAGTCATGTCCACTATCATATTAATGTTTGGTAACAAAAATTCATCCGTGCGGCATGATTTTTTAAGGTCTCTAAAATCAGTACAAACTTAGATAGTTTTATCATGTTTAGATATAGGTACAATGTTGGAAATCCATTCTACATAGTCAATAGCTCTGATAAAATTTGCTCTCAAGAGTTTTTCCAATTCTACTTTCACCAACAAGGCTACATGTTGATGCATGTTTTTCAACTTTTGTTTAACAGGCTTGATATTAGGAGAAATAGAAAAATGATGCATGATAAGATCTATGTCAAGCCTAGGCATGTCCAAGTATGTCCATGCAAAATTGATCTTTTTTGCCTTGAAAAAATTGGGCAAATTGTTCCTTTTCTTCAACTGACAATGATTGATCTACATGAATTATTTTAGGAGATTCCTTTGTCCCCAAGTTGATAGGTTGTGTAGGTTCAATGAGAACCATTGATCTATCCTAAATATAGCTTGGAAAAATACCAAGTACCTCATCTGTAGGTGCCTCAAAGAGGTTTTCACCATTATTTTTACTATTTTTAGGCTCATATACCGCAACAATGTGGTTTTCATCATTTGACCATTTATTTTTTCTTTTGATTTTATGACTAAGGTACTTGATATCTAATTCCATCATATCAATCACAGGTTCATTGGTGGAAGAAGTGATGGGTTCAATTGCGTTCAGGTAACAGGTGATCTCATAGTCATTTCAAAAAGACTATATTTCTAGTTTCTGATGTTGAATGGACCAATCTATGAGATCGGGATGAATCAATGAGAATGAGGTAGAAGCTTCAAGGTTATTGATTTGAAAAGAGTCATCTTTGATGACATGCAAAGTTGAGTCTATAGCGAATGTCACAAAGGTATCCATATCAGGAATAGTCCTAGAGTGACCAACATGGCCCACTAAGGCATTTTGAAAAGCCAAACTCATTTGACCCTATACTAGATGCATCTACCCCATTTGATTGGATTGCATAAGTGTGAATAACATTAACCCCAAGTTCATAGGAGGCATCTGTTAAACTTTCCCATTCATACTCTTAAGAGTTTTTACTTTGATCTCTAGCAATTAGATGAGCAATATTTGTCTAATCCATCCTCTATTTAAATCTTCAAGGTTAGATTCATCTTTTTGTAGTTGTCTAGAGGTGGAAGTCTTGACATCATTATTGGTGGTAAATTTTTCTTCTCCCCAAAGGAGGGAAGTTATGGGCATAAAGTCTTCATCTTGTGAAGTGGTAGCAACAAAGGGAGGATCATCATCCTTTGGTTCACTAGATATGGGTGCGCTTTTGAGAAAATTTCAGTATATTATCATCTAACCCAAATCCTAGGCCATATCTCAAGCATCATGACCTTGAGTATGACTTAAAGGTTCAACTAGAGATTTTTTATTACCAGTTAAGGACCCATGGCCCTGGTAGCCCATGTTTGCAAGCATCTTATATCCTTTTCCATATCATTTAGAAGAAATGGGAGTGGTGACTGTAATGTCCTCCTTATCTTTCTCTCCCCTATATATCAAATCTTTAATAGCTTGTTCTTCTTTTTCTGCTTCTAGAAGAATTAAGGGCTACACAAAAGTGCCAAAAAGGGTCATAGTAGAAGCAGAGGGCTTTTTTTTAGCAAATGGTTTCCCATAAGACCAAGGGGAAATAGGTAGAGCAACAATGGAGTCTAGAGTATATTTGCCCATACCAAGGCTCATCATTTTTCATTTATGTTCACATTCAGTAAAGGACAGTGTCTGCTCATGAGAAGAGCAATTATGTGGAACCAATATTTCAGCAATAGATAGCATGTTGATAGACATTGAGTTGTCATTGGGGACAACTAATTTAGTACCATTAAAAGGGAACTAATGTCACAAAGGTTTGCACTGTTGTCCAAAGTCTTACCTAAGGACAACCTTGTGAAACATGGAAACAACCTCCAGGTTGTGGGACTTGAACTGTGAGGTTGAATCTCTGGAGAAGGCTGGCTTCCTCTTCCTATCCTGGTGCACCCAACTACTCTTGGAGAGGAAAAGGGAGAAGGAATGCATGAAAATAAAATCTACCTATTCTAACCTAAGGGGGTGATGCACCAAAATAGAGTGTTCAAACCAATCCCTGCCCATATATGCACTATTGAACCATCATGAGACTAAAAGATCTACACATTTAGACTTGCTTTAATCTAACAACCACATGTAGATCAAAAAACCTAGATGAATGACACAAGGAAAGAGAAGATTCACTTATATATCATTCATAGACCAGAAGAGATGCAGTCATGTAGGTTACAGATCTCTACAAAACATCAATGAGAGGCAAAGGATTCTTGCACTTTCACATTTATGGCTAAAGGAGATAAGGCAGAATGTCATACAGTTCAGAGGCAAAGGGAATTTACTCTAAAAATTGTAGAGAAATATTAGAGAAATTAGAGAAGGTCCAACTTTTACAAAATCTCCAAAATTTTCCTTTATAGTTTAGGCATAACTAGGATGTTCTCTAACTATAATTACTCTACAACCACTACATTGAATTCCTACAGAGAACAATCATGGAGATCTTGATGCAATGATATCTGATCTTGGTTGGAATACGGGCCTGAGAAGATAGAAACAACACCACTAAATCACTCTGACCAAGTGGATGGATCAAATCAGAGATGGTGGAGTGTTTTCTCGCATTCAACATTCATTCAAGGGTGGTTGGAAATCATCACAGAGATTAGATTATGCAAAAAACCTTGATTTCCTTTGTTTCTGGCTTGTGAATTAGCAAAGTCAGCAGGTCAAACAAATCCTACAAGAAGAATGAGCCATGTGGGCCAATGGTTTTTTATCCTTCTACCACCTCGCAAGGTCTTCCCATGGTTGACAAATCTTTCTTTACTAATTGTGCTACCTCAGCAAACCCTAACCATGATGGTCATAAGAAATTGTGAGCTTAATTGCACTACTTTTCATGTTAATACCTTGGCCAAGCCCATTGGGACACGTGTCCCTCAAGCACTTTCCTGCATTACTTAACTTTTTTGCACTTCCATATTGCGGGGATGCCCTAATTGTTGATCTGCACGATATCAACAATCGGGAAGGGCTCTCCATTTTACTGTTCTTACTCTTCAAAATCTTGTCCCCAAAAAACACTTGGTAGCTAACTCAACCTGGCCTGGCACACAACTGGTACCACCTGATGACTCACAAAGAGACAAGCCCCACAAGGACACACAGCAACAAGGTGCTTGCCCACATTATTTAACTACCTCCTATCTTCATCTTGCAGGCATGTGCCAATCATTGATCAGATTTGAATCTACAATAGTCAGAACACATGTAGAATTGTAGGCCAAGTCAGCTGGATAGGCCAATGAAACACCTTCATTGCACTTTGACTCACCTGACAATTGCCATGAAAGACAAGCTGTCGATACCTCTTTTAGAAGGGTGGGCCCAAGACATCACACCAGCCATGCATTGCAAGGGTACATACCTACAATACTTAAAATACTTGCATCTTCATCTTGCGGGCATGCGCTAGCTGTGGATCAAATCACATCGGATGGTGGAAGGCACAACTAAGAACAAGGGATGCCATGGGACACGTGTCACAAAGGGGCATGCCTGCATTTTTTAAAGACCTTGTAACTCCATCTTGTAGGCATGCACCAGCCATGGATCTCAGAAGATCTAACGATGCTCAATGCTTCTAGACCTCTATGCAACTATCCTCTGTGATGTCATTTGGACACACATCAAAAAGGGGCTCTCCCACACTGTTAGGAAGTCTGATGAGCTCAGAATACAGGGAAGCGAGCACCAACCGATCTACCAACTCAACCTGACACCCTGTCCACCTTGCGGCCCACAAGAGAACATAGACCCACCTACCATGTGTCACTAAGGGGCTTCCCCGCAATATTTAAAGGTCGAGCATTTGAAAAATGTGGGAAAGCACCTATCGTGGATCTAGGTAAGATCTAATGGCGCAAAAAGTTGCAGGCTGATGGCACAAAACATAAGGCTTTATCATTTTGTTTTTTTAATATTTCCATGACATTTAAATAATATTAAAAATGGAAGGTGGCCGTTGGGTGAGGCAAGCATTCAAAATTTGAATTTTGGCAGGAGGAAAAATGGATAACATTTCTGGCGACTCAAAAGGGGAGTGCAAGCCTACTATGCACATGACCAGTGGCCTTCTACATCCGTTGGGCTATAGAGTCATAAAAAATTGTAGATTAGTGCACCATAAAACCCTAACCCTACCTCTATGGTAGCAAAACACTAAAAATCTGGAAGAATTTTCCCTCTAAAACTGAAACTAGAGATAGAATACCTTCTACAAAACATATGTGCTTGTGCACTTCTTGGAAAGCTAGAAAAAAATTGAAAGGAAACTACTTTAATATGTATAGGAAAATCAAGCCTTCTCAAAAACATGGCTTGAGGTGGATCTTGTTGACTAGGATGGGCAAAACTTCACCATCAAGCCTGCTCAACTGAAAAGCATTAGCCTGCTTGCAATTGACAATAAGATAGGGACCGCTCTATAGTGCATCAAATTTTGAGTTCCTTCTTGGTTTTGCCTTGTCTGCCTCCCACTTCAAGACAAGGTCACCCTCCTGAAAGGCTCTGATCCTAGCCTTCTTGTCAAAGCTCTTTTTCACCTATTGTTGATGTCTCTCCAAGGTCTGCATGGCCTGATTTCTTCTTTCTTCTAGCTCTATCAATTCTACCATTCTCACTGTCATGGCATCATCTTCAATTAGCTCCAGTTGATGAGCTAGTTCTAGGGATGGGAACTCCAATGAAATTGAAAGCCTTGCTTCTCTACCATATACTAACATAAATGGTGAATTCCCTAATGACGTCTTAGGTGTTATCCTATCAACCCACAGTGCAGTCTTCAATTTCTTATGCCAACACCTCTGGTTATCTTCTATTGTCCTTTTTATGATCTTAATCAGTTTCTTTTTGGATGACTCATCCAGGCCATTACCCTGAGGGTAGTAGTTTGAAGACGTGCTCAAATAGATATTATGATCAACTGCCCACACACAAATCTGAGCTCCTACAAAAGACTTTGCATTATTTGAAATGATGGTTGAAAGAGTACCAAACCTGGTCACAATTCCATCAAGGAACTGAACAACTGAAGATTCTATGGCATCCTTCAATGTAACTGCCTTTGTCCATCTGGTGAAGTAATCTGTAGCAACTAAGATCCACTTGTGACCAAAACTGGAAGGAGGATTGATAGGGCCTATGAAATCCAGTCCCTACTAAGAAAAAGGCTGGTCCACCTAGATAGGATGGAGAGGAAGGGCTACAAGTTTTTGCTTACCAAAGAAGAAGGCACATTTCTCACACTTCCTTACATACTTATGACAATCATGAAACAAGGATGGCTAGTAGTAACCAGCTCTCACGATCTTCATTGCAGTTATTTTGGCTAAGAAGTGACCAACATTAGGACCATCATAAAGTTCTTTGATCATCCTTTTAACTTGGTCTATGTCAATGCATCTTAATAGGGCTCCATTAAAATCTTTCCTAAAAAGGACACCATCAACTATAACATAAGGAATTGACTGCAATCTATACTGTTTCCTTTTAGCCCTATCAAATCCTTGAGGATACCCATTGCCTAATAAGAAGTTCTTCATATCATCCATCCAATTCCTTGGGTTATCATTTCTTGCCTCTTGTCCCTCTGTTAATACCATGGAAATTTCCTCATCTGACTCCTAAGATGATATCATTTGTTTACACAATCCCTTCCCTCTCACCAACTTGGTGATCTAGATGTCAACATCATATTCCATCACTTTTGTAATCCTACCAGCTCTTTTCTCACTAATATCTTTGCTCAAAAGGAAATCTTTCACACTGGCATGGGGTACTAACAAATGAATCTTATTGTGAGATAGGAGGTGTCTGAATTTCTTCAAAGCTTTGATGACTGCAAGGGTTTTCTTCTCTACAAAATTGTACTTGTTTTCTTACTCTTTAAGCCCTTCACTAAATAAGGCTATGGGCTGCTCCTCATTTTTATCATTTGTTTGAGTCAAGACAGCAGAAATACCTGACTCACCACCTAGGGTATATAGGATGAAATCCTTCTCAAAGTTTGGATTAATGAGAGTAGGGGCTAAGGCTATGGCTTCCAGTTCAAAACTTTCTCTCCCTTCCTTGGTCCATGCAAAGACCATACTTTTCTTCAGCATAGCTGTAAGGGGTTTCACCATGGTAGCAAGATTAGGGATAAATATTCTCACAAAATTTATCCTACCAAGGAAACTTTGCAGCCCTTTCTTGTGTTTAGGAAGAGGAAAAGCAAGTATTTCTTTTGTTCTCTCTGGATCAATGGTTAAGCCATTTTTAGATACAATATGTCCTAATAATTTTCCTTGATTGGTAGCAAAGACACACTTGCTTGGGTTAAGAGATACCCCAAACTTTTTGCACCTTAAGAATACTTATCTTAAATGATCAAAATGATCTTCTACATTCTTTGAATACACTGCGATATCATCAAGGTAAACTAATAAAAACTTTTCAATCATGTTTTTGAAGGCCATCTCCATTGCCTTTTGAAATGTAGCACCTACATTAGTTAGTCCAAATGGAATCTTACAATAAGCATAGGTACCCCACTTGGTGGTGAATGTAGTCTTGTATCTATCAGACTCTTTTACTAGTACTTGATTATAACTAGAGAACCCATCAAGAAATGAGAACTTCTTTGAACCACTAATCTTAGACAAAATTTACTCCATGGAAGGAAGAGGATGGTGATCTTTATGGGAAGCTTGGTTAAGGTCCCTAAAGTCCACACACAATCCAATTTCTCCATTCTTCTTTCTAACAGGGACAAGATTTTCTACCCATGACAAGTGCTTGATAGGGAAAATTATGTTGGCCTTAATCAATTTGGATAGCTCTTTTCTCATTAATGACTCAATCTTGGAATTTACTGGCCTCTATTTTTGTCTTACTGGTCTAACATTATCAATTAAATCTATGGTATGATGAAACAACCTTGGGTCAAAACCCTTCAAATCATCATATGTCCAGGAAAATATATCATTAAAATCTTGACATAAATGAATAAAACTTTCTTGTTCAATTTCAGAACATACCTTCCCCATATTCAAGGAATTTCCATCAACAATCATGATTGGAGTGTGATCATCTTCATTAGCAACTAGGTTCATGACTCTACCTGTTGCTTGGTCATCAGGATTAAAAACATTCTCTAAGGTGATGAGACCCTTAGGAAATTTTTTGGAGTTGAGATTAATGATTTGGTCCCCATATTTATCTTGCAGTCTTGACTGATTTCTATCTAAAATTTCTACTTCATTCTGCAAGAAGCTCACAATTTGTTCATCAGATTCAAACACTTGCCAATGGATGTTGTTATTAGGGACGGCATGCCTTAGTACCATTCCAATTTGTTTCTCTTTCTTCTCCTCAATATTCCTTGGCACATCATAAGATGCACCTATTGCTACAAGTCTATCAGCATGTCTATTTTCTTTTCTAAGAATGCTCTGAATATTAAATGCATTGAAATCCTCAAGTAGATCCCATACCCTATGTTTATAAGACTTGAGCAAACTGTTCTTGGTGATATTCTAATTTCTCACTTGGTTAACCACCAAATCATTATCTCCATATACTTTTAAGGCCCAAATTCACCTTCTTTGAGCAAGTAGGAGACCTTGAAACAAGGATTTGTACTCAGCTACATTATTAGTGCAACTAAATTGGAGCCTGAATGCAAAGTAATACCTTACTTGTGCAGGAGAAACTAACATCACGCTAGACCTTGATCCATTTTTATTTCTTGAGCCATCAAATTACATACTCCATATCCCACTCATATCTTCTTTAGTCCCCACAAGATTAGGAACTAGAGCATCTTTTCTAATATACAATATGTACTAAGGCCTGTTTCAAGGGTTTCTAGCATAGGATCAAATTGATATGCATTAGCCCATTCATCTAAGAGAAAACTAGGTATCTCTGCTAGGAAAGTAGCAGGTTCACTCACTATGTCATTCTCATCCACTTCTAGGATAATGCAATTCATGTTGATGAGGTTAGGGGTGTAGGGCTCGATATGATGGAGAGCTAGAGGCTCTACTCTGATTGACACTTTAGCTCCATATCTTGTTCTAAAAAATATATATGACCAATAAAAAGATATGTAACCACCTATTTGGGCAGTGAAGTCTCTTGATAGACAAATGGAAAAATGTGGCTTGACCTCAACTATTGATATTTCTTGAGTTATAGTTAACCAAGGCATGCATGTAGGGCCATCTCTACATCCCTAACGATCCCTACAGTCTTGATAGTACTACCATCCAATTGTAATACATCCTTAACAATGGGCTCATATTTGATCTCCAAAGCATTAGCAACACACTTAGGCATCACTGAACTACTAGCCCTTGAATCAATCATGCAATTGTGGACTAGTTTATCCCCATTAATTAGAGAAACATAGAATGGAGGATGTCTAACCTTTTTACTTGTTTCTTCCTCCCTTGATGGTTGTACTAGGCTTGTGGCACTTTCCATGCTAGGTGGTTGATCCTTTGGTTCAATACTTTCTAATCCTTGCTCCAACAACCTCTTTTGCATGGGTATAGTAGCAACATTGTCCCACATGGAAATATTCACATTTTTCTTCTTCATTTGTTCTACCACACTGAATGGAGTAGAGGGCACTTTGGTAGAAGCCTTGGGAGCTATCCTTGTAGGAGGTTGAGATGGAACAACTAGAGGATCACTCACATCCTTTCTCACATTACTTTTCCTTTGCTATTGAAAAAAATTTGATTGATAATCTACTGCTAATTGCTCATGAGGTGTTGCATTCGAAGTTGAGGCCTGATTAGGAGGAGGAAGGGTAGCATCTTCAATAGCTCTTCTTTTGCTCCTAGTATTGTGAGCAATGGAATCCTGGTTTACATTAAAATGTTCCTCCATTTGATGATTCATAAAGGAGCAATCACCTTGTCCCTACATATATGGGGCCTCTTTAAATTGGTCCTCCTTGTATGATTGTCTTGTTGTAGGGTCCTGGATGGTCAAAGCCAAATAAGATTCAGCCTTCTAACACATGCAATGAGCATAAGAATAATTACAAGAGGGACAAAAGTCCTAATCTTGGGCCATGTTGTCCTGAGGGACTATGGCCTTACTTTGATTTACATTTGAGGTTGAAGCATGGCTATTCTGTCTATTCTGATCAAAAGAATTGTTCCCATAATTTTGATTTGGAGGCTTACCATCATTCATAGTTTGGTGTTGCAATTGATGAGCTTTACTACCTTGAGCTTGCTATCTTTCTAAACTCACCACCTTGTTGCTCATTTTCTGTATCATAGAGAAACTATCTTCCAATTTCTTTTCTTGGCCCTGCAATCTCTTATCTATGTTCAGCATCATAGATTGCATCATCTCTTTGATTTCATCTATCCCATTTGAATATGTGGAAGGTTGAGCAACTAGAGCAAGAGATTATGATGTAGAAGTTGTGGGAAGAGGAGCCATTGTTGGTTGAAGGTTTGGGACATCAGGGAAAAAAGGCCATAGGAGGCCTTGGAGCTAACTTCCCTCCTTGTATCAATATGTTTTCTGCCCTTATTTTTGTGTCATAAGCGTTAGGTAAGGTATTCCCTCCCATGGTTTGGATTGTAGTAGCAATATCACTATTAAAGGCTCTAAGGTAATGCAAGAAGGCATTACCAAGGGTAGGCTTCACTGAAATAGGTATTCTATCCCATGTCTTTTGAAATCTATAGTTGAAATCAATCATACATTCATGGGGGGTTCTTTTTATAGTAGTCAACTGCTCTAAAAGTGAAAAATAGTCACTTTTGTCCTCAAAGTGTTTACATAGTCCTACTCCTAATCCATCCCAATCTGTTATAAAACCATAAGCCAAACCTCTATACCACTGTAGTGCTTTTCCTTTCAGACATGAGGCTAGAAGCCTAACTGCAACATCATCCTCTATAATACCATGGATATTACAAACATTTTCAACCTCTTGAATGTGTTCTGAGGGAGAGATAGAAGTTTCACCAGTAAATTTTGGTATACTTTTAAGTGCAGCTATTGATATGTCATGTCTTTGGGCTAATAAAAGAGGACTACCACCATTAAAGGTGGAAAAAGAATGAGCTCTAGGCTACGCCATATAGACAAGTGATCTATTTATATGTGCTAATGGCAATCTAGGTTGAGATCTAATAGCAGGAGGGGTAGAAATAGATCTTGCAGGTGTATTTGTTACTATTGCACTCCTAATTGGTGATAAAGATACTCTAGCCCTCCTTCTTCTAGGATTTGAAAATGAAAGCTCTTGGTACTGAAATTTACCTCTAGAAGATGCCCTTGTTTCAACTTTGGGCATGAATTACTAAAACTTTGGTCTGGAACTAGATGTGTTTGAAGCTTAGATTCACCAAGTAATTTGAAGAATGAACCTCTTGAAGGCTTGAACATCAAAGCCAGTACTATCTCTTCAGTATTAATCTTGAAATCTTCTAATATATGTCCCACTGGGCATGCCAAAAACAATTGTCACAAAGGTTTGCACCCAGATAGTAAGAGGAAGCCGGCCTTCTCCGTAGATTCAACCTCACAGTTCAAGTCCCATAGCTTGAAGGTTGTTTCCATGTTTCACAAGGTTTTCCTTAGGTAATACTTTGGACAAGGGTGCAAACCTTTGTGACAAATGGAACTTAATGCACTGATGGTACATAGAGGGCACTACTTGCATATCATGAATCCATGGTCATCCTAACAACAAATTATATGCAAATGGTATGTCTAGGACTTGAAAAATGACATTCTTCTCAACTAGAACAACTCTAATTGGAAGCACAATTATACCTTTGGAAGGCCTTTCAACCTTTTCATAGGATTTTATAGTGATCTTTCATTTAGGGTCAATGGAAAATTTAGACATGTCCAACTATTGGATTACATTGAATGAAATGATGTTTAACCTTGCACCATTGTCAATCAAGACTTGACGAATGCGAGTGTGGAAGATTTGGACTTCAACATGGAGAGCAAGGTTCTGGGGATGACTAAGAGCTTTGTCATCTTCTTCAAAAAAGGTGAGATAACAAGGTGAAGAGATATGGTTCACCATAGCTTGGAATCATTCTGCATCACTATCTATGGGAACATTGGTAGAGCATAAATATTCTTTAAGGATATCCTTGTGCAAAGGGGACAATTCCAACAACTCAAAAATTGAAATTTGAGCCAGGGTACATTATAGTTGACTGATAAGGTCATAGTTGGAGATCCTGGAAGTAGTTGGTTGTTTAGAAGATGAAGCATTCTTAGGATCATGGGCAACTTTTAAAACAACCTTAGATTGCCCCCTAGCAACAACATTAAGTGGTTCACTTTGTATGAGAAAGTATCGGTCACCTGAAGCACCACCTTAGATCTAGAGTCATTATGGTGTTAAGGAACATCATGTGTTCTTAAGAAAAATTTGGGTCATTCATCTACATATTGGTTGTCATCATTAGAATTTTCAATGCATAAATACTCAATGGACTTGAGCATGCCTATAATATTGTCTATGTCAGTGTAAGCATAGCTAATCTTGGCATCATGATTCTTTTTAGCAGCTTTGTAGGTTTCACCCTTCTTGTATTCTAGCAAGGGTTGTTTAAAAGTTTTGTGATCAACATTTTTGATGAGGCCATCTATGACCACTTTGCCTTCCTCAATAAGATCTTGGACAACATCTTTGAGCTTGAAACAATTTTTAGTGTTGTGACCCTTACCCTAGTGGTAACTACATATATGATCCTCTCTCCACCATAGGGGTTTGACAGGTGGGTCATAGGGTTTAGAATTGTCTAGAAAAGTAACCAACTTATTAGTGATTAAATATTTTAAGATCACCTCATAAGGCTCAGCAGTTGGTGTATAAACACATCATTTCTTGATAAACTTAGAGCTCTTGTCAAATGTTTGTGGTTTCACATTTTTTTGTTGCTTTGTAGCATAGATAATAGTAGAAAGGTTAGACATAGGTTTCTTAGTCTAAGGAGTGTTCACTACTCCATCATTGACAACATACTTGTTTTTATTCCAAGGTTTACTTTTTTCTTTACCATTCTTGTTGTTGTTTTTGTCTTTATTTATAATAATGTCCCCCTTTTTGATAGCAACATCTTCAATGCGATAAACACTCTCAACCATTGCATTGGAGGATGTGAATAATTGTTTTCTTCGGTCAAAGTATAGCTTTGGTACAAGGGTATTAACAAAAATGTTAATTTTTTCAGCCTCATGAACTTGCCAAGGATAGTCAGAGTATAAGGATATCCAATGTTGAAGATATGTAGTGAAGGGTTCTCCAAGTTTTTGTTTGATGTTGCATAAGTCCAACACTATTTCAGGATGTTGAATTTTGTAGGAGTATTATTGGATAAAATGTTGCGCAAGCTCATCAAATCTTGTAAGAGTAGGACTCAATTTTGTCAACCATTCCATAGCTTTCCCTCTTAGATTCCTAAGAAAAAATCACATAAGAAAGGCGTCTTCATGCATAAAATCCATCCAAGAGCATAAAAATGCCTCACATGATTGTGAGGATCACCATTTCCATCATATTTTTCAGACTTAGGAACCTCTATATCCTTAGGAAATGGTAGCATGTAGACACTCCTATCAAATGGAAGAGTACATATTGATTCAACAAATGAATTTTTGGGCAATTCTTTTGAAGTTTACAGTTGTGCAAATTGTTTCCTCAATTCTTGTATTTCTTCCCTTAAGATATCAGCCTCAATGGGTTCTCATTTTGGAATTATATGCTCTACATCAAAATCATGAGGGAGTTTCCATCCTCTTGCTGCCATGTATTAGAAGTATCGGTCTCCATTTTCCTCTAAAGCTCTAAGCATCAATTTTTGAGAAAATTAATCTTATAGGAATTTTATAACATCCTTGCTAGTTACCTCTTCATCACTTTCATGATGAGAAGGGCATGCACCCATGGTGACTCTAGGAGTCCTTGGAGGTGTGTTGTTTCTATCATTGCCATTAAAATGATTATGAGAGAAAGTCCCCTTGTTCCCTTCATGGTGGGTATGGTTATTATTTTTAGCTTGTTAATGTTATTTCTCCCTAGCATACATGGCTTCTAGGATCCTTTGATTTTTATTTGCTTGTTCTTCTAAGTGGCATTGGACTTCATTGGGGTGCACCATGGTGACCAAACTATTCTCACCCTTAAGTGTCTCACATGGTGTGCCGAACGGGTTTTCAAAACTATAAAGCGGATTATGCCTAATGTTAGTTGTTTTTATTTCAATAGGTTCAGGGTCTTCCACACAAGGTTGTCCATGAGGACACCTAGGTGGGGTTTCTAATTATTTGAAGACAAAAGGAGTATGACTACCACGCCCAACTTGAAATCTAGTTGTAACCAACATGTAAGGACTTGTCTTTGTTTAATAAGACAAGAAAAGTAAGTCAAATTTGAAGCTCTTACAATCAAGATTACTCCCTTTTCAAAGTATAATATATGACTTGTCAAATAGTGCTTAAGAATTTATAGTAGTGGCGACTCAAGCTGAGTGAGCAAGCAAGAAGCTCAATAGAAAATAACTAAAATACAATAGTAATTAGATATTGACAAGTGATTAATCAGTGATGTTTCAAGACTTACATCTAATAGAATAAACTGATCTTTTCAACTTAGGAAAATTTCCTAACACACGGATGTGCAATCAAAACCAGGGAGGATGGAAGTGATGAGACCCTTGATTAGAAAAATCAAAACACAGACCCTATTTTGATAGCAAACAATCTCAAGTGATACTTTTTCAAAGACCAAGCAATATTAGGATAGCATAATACATCGTATGACATAGTTCATAACACCCATGTGATACTTTTCTTGTAGATGACAGTTCAACCAAGGTGAGACGTCAGACTTTTGAATATTGGGACAATATACTTTAGTAAAGACATATCACAAAATTTGTGAAAAATAATGTCATGTGATATTTCTTCAATGAAAAAATGATAAAGTGATATTTTTTGTGCAAAAAGAACAAGTTTGAATCAAAAATTTTATGTTTCGGTTGGTCAGTCAAGTGATTTTTGGATCAGACAATGTGAAATTTCAGTTTGTGTCAATTATCAACAAGGTTTGCAAATAGAAGGGGTGTTAACATGTCTCAAACAATTGAAAAAGGGTAAAAGCAACCTTTCTACCAATATTACTAAGATGTTTGATAGGTAAGAATGTTAACACTGGTTAACTCATTTGAAAACAATAGCCAAGCAATCTACCTTAAGGTCATGGTTCATTACTCAACAACTTGGCCCATGTTTGATACTCCTTTGCCTCACACCAAGTGGTTGCCCACAAGAGATATTGGCTTTGTCATGGAATTTCCATAAGAACACCCAAGGGAACACATATGGTGAGTGTAAATCTTGGGGTGATATGGGTAGTCCACTAGGATTATCCTTGCACCAAGAAGTTGAGTGGCAAAATAGGGTAGTGTTGCCCCACTTTTCGTCTTGTACCCATTATGAAAAGTGGGAAATGATATTGTGTCTCAATTAGGTTTAAGTATGTCTGAGTCTTTTTCTATTCACCAAGTGAAAAGTCTCTCCATGGTGTTTTCATCTTCCTTCTTCTCTCGCATTACATAACCAGGTGGGTTTCCATTGTTGTCATGAATTTTGTGGGTAGTCTAGGATCCTTTTTGATGGAAATTCTTGGGTCATATCATGATCTTCACAAATTCATTTCTAAGAATGAACTTTCTCACCACTCATTATAGTTTGCACAAAAAGAAAATGAAGTCTAAAAAAACCTAGCATTGGCATCTTTGTGGTGGAGTTTTGAACTGTGAAGGTGATTTTTTGCCAAGGTCAACAAACGAGAAAGAAATGAGTTGTTTTATGGATCAAAATTTAACATAATGATCAAAATAGCAATTGACAAAAAACTATCCAGTAGCTTCTCCATGGCGGGTTTTTGACCCAAGAAGTCAAAATGAGAAAGAAATGAGTTGTTTTGAAGCTAAAATGAGAAAGAAATGAGTTGTTTTATGGATCAAAATTTATCATAATGATCAAAAGAGCAATTGGCAGAAAACTGTCCAGTAGCTTCTCCATGGCGGGTTTTTGACCCAAGAAGTCAATTTTTTGACAAAGGCATTTGTAAGGGAGAAAAGCAGGTAAGTGGGTTCCCTTTTTAGATTTTTTGAAGCTTGGAGACACATTAACTTAAAGAGTTAAGTGAAAATAATGACAAGGGCAAAAAAATAGAAGTTGCCTTCTTCTTGGTGGACTTTCAACCCTGGAAGGCAATTTTCTGCATCTATTGAAAAATCACTTTTGCAAGCGTGTTGGGCTCATAGATCAATTGCAGGATTCTTAAAAAGGTTAATGGAAGCTAGTTAATCATATTTGGGCAGGTATCTTGAGAAAAATATGGCTGAGCAGATTTTTTCCCATGGAGTCCTCCGTGCTTAATTTTCTATAGCTTTGTGAAAAATGGGAAAGTAAGTCTGTAGTAAAGAAAAGTTACCGTTGGGCCAATAGGAATAGTGAAAAGGCATGGAAAAATCCATTAGGAACCCACACATTTACTAATCTAATGGATTTATCCTTTAATTCACTCGTGTGGCACAGATCTTGAATATTAACAGGTGGATTGGGATTTTTTATATAGAGATGAACATAATGGATTTTCAAACTACCACTTTCTTATTTGAACTGTTATGTTGTTGAATTGAATAGTGATTTTAGAATTCTCATAGTTGCAAAGCTCTACTCTCTATGCTATTTTCAGTTTTAAGATTTTCAATTCATCTCTATCTCAGTTACGATGGCAACAAGATTCTCCAGATTCGATGGACTAAATGGGATTAAGTCAACATTGCAAAATGTTATAGATACCTCACTCCATTTCTTCAACATGCCAAAGAAGGTTGAAGATGAAACCAATCCACCCAATAATAGAGAAACTCCGTGGAAGAAGGCTAGTGGAAGTAGCCAGGTTTCTAGTGGTAATTCAAGCCCCCAAACTAATCATTGAATGTATTAATCATTACAATCTAGACACTAAACAAATTTTGTTGCTGGATCATATAGTTTTGATTGCAATTTATTGGTAAGCTATAGTCAATTGCCTCCAGATTCCAAAGCGGGATGAAGTTTTTGAATTGACCATAGGAGGAGCTCTATCCAGTTCTCCTTGAAGAAGATGGTGTGGTGGAAGTAAATCATGAGGTCCTAGTTCCAAAAGCCATGATGAGCTAACAGTAAGGTTCCGAAGACCCTTTTTGGCACCAATCTCAAGCCCAAAATCATGGACATTCTAGTTCTTTTGCATCGATTGAAAGGTGACATAGAAGCACTCAATTTAATAGAACAATATTTCTTTTTAGTGCAGATAATTTGTTTAGACACACATTATGTTGATTGGGCGTATGAGGTGAGTGAACATCTATCTAGAGCTCTCAATGCTGTAAATTTCTACAATACCTTCTACATGTCTTTTTTCCTAATTTATATGTTGGCTTATTTACAATTGTGGCTGGGCCTTCCTAGAATAGAGGATTTTCCTGATGATGTAAAAGGTTATGAATTTTATTCATGCTTTTAATTATACAATAGCTATGCAGAGTATGTCAGAGTTAATGACTCTTTTACAATGAATATTTATAGGGAACTACAAGGATGCTTGGAGAGAAGGTTTAGCCTAGAAGTGGTGGTCATCATTAGTTAGTTTGGTAGCTATTTTATTCAATTCTCATCCTTCTTGTATTTGCACCTTGCAGCCTTCGACGAATTTCCTTTGAAGTTGCCTAGATACCCAAGAGACATGATCATTCTCATAGAGATTGTGAGACAAGCTATCCAAGTGAATGTGCTAAGCACCAGTTTAAGGAAGAAGGGCTATGAGTTCCCCATGAAGGTTGTGGATTACAGTTGTGATTCTTAGTCTAATGCCAAAAACATGCTCAAGGCATTCAAGAATAAGTACAAATTGGAGGAGTATGAGGTTGTCAAACCCATGTTTGACCCAAATGGATATGCAAGAGAGGTGCCTCAAATTGGGAGTGTGATCAAGCATGTCACCACTCTAGAGGATTATTGAGTAAATTGTAGGGATGAATTGGAGAGTCGAGATTATGCTTTCGCTAGGCTCACATTGGAACAAATAAAGATATATGGCATTGATCTCAATGTAGAAAGATTGGAGGATGATGGTCAAAATAATTATAGCAATAAATATTTGACTAAATTAAGGGGTATTCCTATTAGTTCTGAGTAATATGTAGATGTGGAGGATAATCTCAATATCATGATGGCTAGGATTATCCAAAAAATTGGGAAATGGGTTGAGTGGACAACCAAAAAGAGCCAAAGTAAGGGAGCAACCATTCAACATTCTCTAGTAGCTACAATGTCAACTTTATACTAGAGTGCTACACTAGGTGTGACCATAGCTTCCACTCAAGGGCTAGCTCAGCCTACTGGCAAAGGTGATCAACCTCCAAGCAAGAATAACCCTATAGCCAAGACATGAAATGATGGCTCCTTGCCTGTCATAGGAATGCAAACTAGTACTGAAGAGAAGAAGGTGGAAGAACCAAAGGAAAATGCCACTACTCCAATACCTTCCCCACATACTACTCCCATTCCATCTCCACATACTACCCCTATTCCTTCTCCACATACCACTCCAATTCCATCTCCTCATCATAGCCCCATGCCATCTGCAAATGGTTCACTTTTGCAGCTAGGTGGTTCCCCTATACAAATAGTAGACCTAGGGGATGTAAAAAGTACTAGCAGTGAGTCTACCAAATTAGATGAAGAGACAAAGAAGAGTTCGGAGATGGAGAAGGGCTAGGATTCTTCTAGAATCATCTCAAAGGACTCAAAGAATCCTTTCTCTTCAACTACTGTAGCCATGACTCCAAAAGAAAGAGAAAAGATGAAAGTGTTTCTATGAAGGACACTTTATCTCTCACAGTTCATTCTAGGACTGCATTGACAAAGTTCAAAAAGAAAAATAATTTGTCAATACTGGGGCAAGATCTAGAAATAGTGCACTTGACAATGGAAATAGCCAAGCCAAAAAAGGAGGGAGGATTGAGGATAGGATACCTGAAGATTTTAATCTACATTCGATTGATCTTGGAGAAGCCAAACATGATACAAAAGTTGGCTTGTGGAGATCAAGTAATGAAGTGATAGAAAGACAACTAGAGAGTCTAAAGTTGTCAAAGATCAAGATTAAAGTAGAAATAGAAGAATTGAAAAAATTTATCAAGTAACTGGTCACTCCACTAGCAACTATTTCTCTCATAGATCAAATTGGAAATGTTATCCTCAGACTAGAAATAGAAAATTACAAAATATTGTCTAACAGTAATACTCTGGCTGGAGAAAGAGTTAGGTGTGATGAATGCATCTCCCTTTTAAAGATAATCATCGAGATGAAAGCAAAAGAAGTAGTCGAAGCCAAGATTCTAAAGAAAGGAAATGAAACTTTGTTTGAAAGGCTCCAAAGTATGCAGTTCAAGTTAGAAATGATCCAGGAAGCTGAGAAGGGACTCAAGCAAATGGAGGGTAAAATAAAGCAAACCCAAGATAGAAGATTTGAGCTTATGAGAGGGCTACACACTGATTCTCAACTAGTGGTCAAGGAAAGGATCTCATTAGAGTGGAAGTAATGAAAATTAACTTCTCTACTTTTTTGGGTAATCTATCCATAGTGGCTTCTAGTAGCTAGAATAGAACCACATAGCTCCAAATTCTTAGTGGATGGATACATGTGGCCATGGAGGTTGGATCAGTTAAATGTTGTAAAGGAGTTGGTGGGGGAACACTCAAAGTGGCTTTTGAGATTCACTAATATACACATGCCTAATCATGAGGAGCTGATCCCAATAATGGTTGTTGCTAAGTCACATAGAGAAAAAATAGAAAAGGGGAAGAAATCTAAATGATTCATATTATGCCCTCTTTTCATTTTTCTTTTGTAATTTTGTAATACAAAAAATTGGCATCTTGCCATTTTTCATTTTTAGAGGATGAACCGATTAAGCTTCCATTGTAATGGTCATCTCAAAAACTCTATATGTATGAATTGAAAAGATTAATGAAAGGTCAAAAAAAATTTAGTGTGAAGTACTTTTTGTTGCAGAGACAATCGAATGGTATTTTATGTCAATAATTTTTTTTTATAGTTAGTATTATATTTGGTTCATGTTTTCTCTTTTGTTTGAATTGGAACAAGGGAAGAACAGAGTTCTACCTCCCCTATTTTGAGGCAACTGATGAATGTGATAAGTATTGTTATAGTTCATTTGAAGATGAAATCCTTCTAGCATTTCTAGTTTATTAGTCATAGTTTAGATTTAAATTATCTTAGTTCAGCATTAGTTAATTATGTGGATGGGATTTATGGATTCATAAGATGTGTGGATTCATAAATCTATTTCAGTGTGGATAAACTTCTATCTACTTGAGTTGGATTTTATTTAGGTCTAGCTCAGTTATCCCTCTACTATTCTCACGTTAAGAACATACCCCAAAGTAGTTTAGGAAGAAAATAGAATTCATTGCAAATCTATCTTAGGGAACTATACCTACCAATTTAGAGGAAAGCTAAGACATCTATAAGGAGCTTTCTAACTATTTGTGATCAGATATTGTTCTAAATCGGGCATTAAAGAGTAATAATTGTAAAGAATGAATCTATTTACCAATAGATTTTTGGAGACTCTGTTGGGGAGACAAATAGTCGCTTGACCAAAAAGCTCATGTCATGAGGGAAAATGGTACTACCTTATGAAAACATAATTCCAGTGCTCCAACCTAACCTTGGTTTTCAAGATGACCAAGAAGACATAATTTCATCCCTTAACACATTCATTTGGAGACATAGAAGGAACACTAAACATTACAGGAATGCTAGCCAGGTATTAGAAGAAGAAGAAAGAAAAGTTGAAGCCTTAGAGAGAGTTGTTCAGAGGAGAGATATCTGAGGAGCAAAAAGACAATTGAGACAAGAAGCTCAGAGATAAACCTAACTTAGCATCTTAGAACAATTTAGGTTCCTCAGAAGTACTGTTATCACTTAAGTTTGCACCCTTTTCCACAACCTATGCGTGAGGACAACCTAGTGAAACATGGAAACAACCTTCAAGTTGTGGGACTTGAACTATAAGGTTGAGTTTTCGGAGAAGGTTGGCTTCCTCTTACTATCAAGGTGCACATAACTACTCTTAGAGAGGAAAAGGGAGAAGGAGAGCATGAAAGAAAATCTACCTAATCTAATCTAAAGAGGTGATGCACCAAAATAGAGTGTTCAAACCAATCTTTGCCCATACGGGCACTATTGAACCAGAATGAAACTAAGGATATACACATTCAAACTTGCTTTAATCAAATAAACACATGCAGATCAGAAAACCAAGATGAATGATACAAGGAAAGAGAGATTCACTTATATATCATTATCAGGATAGTAGAGATATAGTCATGCAGGTTACAAATATCTACAAAATATCAATGAGAGGCAAGGATTCTTGCACTTTCACACCAATGGCTGAAGGAGATAGGTAGAGAATCATACAGTTTAGAGGCACAGGGGAATTTACACTAGAATTGCAGAGCAATAGCAAAGAAAAGTCAGAGAAAGGTTGACCTAGACAAAATTTACAAAAGTTTCCTTTATAGTTTAGGCATAATTTAGATTTTCCATCCAACTATAATTACTCCCCAACCACCTACCATTAAGTCCTACAGAGAACAATCATGGGCATCTGAAGAAATCTAATTTTTTTGTGTCAAATAATGCTTTGAGAAGATAGAAATGGTTCCATAACTATGCTCTGACCAAGTAGATAGGTTGGGTTGGAGGTAGAGTGTTCCTGTATGTTTTGCATTCACTTTTGGTAACTAGAATCGATCATGAAGATCAAATTTGTATAAAACTCTTAATTTCCCCTATTTCTAGACTAGGAGTCAACATAGTCAGCAAGTCAAATGAGACCCATAAGTAGGAGGAGCCATGTGGGCCAATGAACCTCCTTTCTTTTTGCCACCTCGCAAGGTCTTCCCAAGTTGACCATGCTTTTTTTTTATTACTAACCGTGCCACCTTGCAACCCCTGACCATGATGGTCACATTAATTGCCAGCCGTTAACTGTTACTACCCACATTGGTCCCACTGGGACACATGTCCTCTAGGCACTATGTCACTATGGGTATCCTCTAAGCACTTTCCCATGGTGAGATAGCACTCACTGTGGACATTCCCAAATCTGACGATCGTGGAGACTCATCATATACTGCACTTTGCCCTTAAGACTGCTAGGCCCATCAAACAACTCAGTACACCTGACACAACCTAGCACAACTTGACATCTGACTCAGCCTGAATTGGTACCATCCCTATGGCTCATAATACTTGGCCCCACCCTACTTGATGTAGCAACATTATTATTTTTGACTGGGCACTATGTCGCTAACGTCGAGAAGCATGGATTTTTTGATAGTGCCATAGCACCCACTGGGTGGAACAAAACCTAGTGTTAGAGGAGTAATAAGGAAAAGGAAGGGCCCACTTGACACACAAAAAAAGGCTGCTATATCACCAATGCAAAACAACATGCAACTCTCAATGGCAACATAACGCCATTCGTCGATATCCTCAGATTTGACGATGGAGAACTTACGGACCACAGAAACATATCATAAGGCTTGATCGTTTAATTTTTTTATTTTAATTTTTGATATCCCTAGAATGTTCAAAATAATATTAAACTGGGGGAGTGACCATTGGTAGGGTAGTATTTAAAATTCAAATATTGGCAGGGGCATAAAAATGAGCAACATTTCTAGCGACTCACAGGGGATGCAAGCCTGCTATGCATATGACTAGTGGCCTGAAGAATCCATTGGGCTACAAAGTCATAAAATATGTAGATCCTAAGCACTATGAAACCCTAACCCTACCTCTGTAGAAATAGAAAAATACTAAAGAAACTTTGCTTCTGCAACTGGAACCAGAAATCAAACATCTCTATAATCTTCAAAATTTTGAAAACCTGCTATCTCACAGTGAGACAGCTGTGCCCGTGCACTTCTTGGAAAATAGGAAACCAATAGAAAGAAAAAATACTCTAATATGTACAAATATCTACAAAGAAAGGGGTCAAACAAACCCATTGACTGGTTTGGTGAAATAGCTGCCCTTCCTTATCAACTAGTTTCTTGTTCCATACAAAAGGACAACCAAATGGATCAGGAGGTATGACAAGCACACTGCTACACGAAATATCTTTTTCCCAATGCTGAAAATAGTGAAGCTTTCTAGCACCAGGGTGTTACCTTGTGGAGAAAAACATACCTGCTCCTCCTTGTGATAATCTTCCTCATGCTCTGGAGTGAACATGACTGGGGGTAACTTGCTAATTTATTGTAGAGCTAGACACCTTATAGGAAATCCTCTTGATGGTGTAGAGCTAGAGGGATCATCCTTGACCACTTGACTATGCTTTGCAATGATAGTCTTTAACTGGTTTGGAAGTGGCTCCTCCTTTTGATTTTTTTCCACATCTTGTTCATGCTGCCCATGAACCACTTCCTTTGGATCTGCTAGTATGGTGTGATCTTCCACTTGTTTCTATTGTGGAACATGTTCCTCATATATAGGAGATACTAATTCAATATCCATGGAAGAGCAGAGAGCATCCAACTCATCCAAAATATCATCCTCATCATTGATCTCCTCCATTATAGTTTCAAAGATATGCATAGGTTAGGGAAAAACCTCATGCAGGTTAGCATATTCTTCCTCAAGGACAAAGCTATCCTTGAGTCCTTCTTGTCCATCCTCCACATCACAAAGGGCTGTCTACTGCAGAAGATGATCATCTTCCTTCCCTAGCAGCAGATAAACATTCACTAGCAAGGGCTCAAAAGCCATGACTTGCTCCTCAAGAGGAGGAATAGACTTATTGTCTTCTTCTTCTTCCTCAACAAAAGAGTGAAGCTCTTCAAATAAGAGGGTTGGGTCCTCTTCCTTTGGCTTAGTAGCCTCCTCTTTGTTCTCCTCAGTAGACTGCAACTCCTCACATGGAATCCTTGTGGGTTTGGATTCACTCTCCCAAAACTCTATATTTGAACCATCAGAAGTCCATATAACCGGCCCACCTAGAAATAATCTAATAGTAATAGGCTTGAGGGGTTCATGACTAGTCCAACTCTCTCTTACAGGGGATGGAGGGGCTACAATAGTAGGCTCTTGTAAGGGAGGGGGCTTCCTAAAGCTTGGGATGACATATTTGGGAGAAGGGGGGGTATCTACCTCCTTGGCTTGAAAATGAGTTGATTGGAGCCTCATTTCCTACCCTCTTGTTGCAAAAACTTGCCTTGCAAGGTTCTCCTCAAAATGTCTCTATTTCTCCCTCTCTTCTTTCTCATGTTGGAGGTAGGCCATCTCCTCATGTTGTCTCTCAAGTTCATGTTTCCTTGCAACCTCATCAAGCTACTCATCCATCTCCTCAAGATGTCTATCCTAGGCCAATAACTGCTCATCTCATTCATCTATCTTCCTATCCCATGAATCCATCCTCTTTTGGAATCCTAACAACATATCTTTAAGTTCTTCAATTAAGGATGCTAGGACTAATAGAGTAGAGGCAAGTGGAAGGTCAAAGTTTGAGTAGCTTGGCTATAAAAAGCTTCGGCTGGAGATTGAAATTGGCAATATGAGGGCTAAGGAATAAAATTTTCATGATATGGGGGGGAATAATGACTATTTCTATGAAATGAATCCATAAAAAAGTTTTCATAAAAGCTACAATTTCATAGAAAACTTGAAAATCACAAAAAGATCAAAGGTGATCTTTACATACAAGCACTGTTTCTACTTGAAACCAGTAGATTTGCACTAGAGTCGCCATGGTGTTTGATTGAATGCCTCCAAAGGCTGGTAACACTAAGAATAACACCCAAATTCTTAGTGTATTAGGATCAAATGGCTAACCAATAGACTTTAAATCTTCTAACTATTTGTCCCACTAGGCATGCAACACACACTTGCCAGTGGGTGTTATTGTCAGGGATGGCAGGCCTTACTACCACTCTGATTTGTTGCTTCTTCTCCTCCTCAAGATTCCCTGGCACATCATAAGATGCACCTATTGCTACAAGTCTATCAGCATGTCCATTTTCTTTTCTAGGGATGCTTTGAATGTTAAATCCATTGAAACCCTCAAGAAAATCCCAAACTCTATGTTTATAAGACCTGAGCAAACCATTTTTGGCGATATTCTGATTCTCACTTGATTAACCACCAACTCACTATCTCCATAGACCCTTAAGGCTTGAATTCCTCTTTTTTGAGCAAGTAAGAGACCTTGGATCAAGGATTCATACTTAGCCACATTATTGGTGCAACTGAATTGGAGCCTAAAGGAGAAGTAATACCTTATTTATGCAGGGGAAATTAACATTACACTAGCTCCTGATCCATTTTTATTCCTTGATCCATAAAAGTACATACTCCATATCCCACTTTCATCTTCTTTAGCATCCAAAAGATTGGGAACCAAGGCATCTTTTTCCAATATACAATATGTACTAAGACCTGTCTCGAGGATCTCTAACATAGGGTCAAATTGATATGCATCAGCCCACTCATCCAAGAAGAAATCAAGTATCTTTGCTAGGGGAGTGGTGGGCTCCTTCACTATGTCATTCTCATCCATCTCTAGAATAGGGAAATTCATATTGATGGGGTTGGGGGTGTAAGATTCAGTATGATGGAGGGCTTGAGGCTCTGCTCTAATTCAAGCATTTGCTCCATATCTAGTTTTAAAAGACATATGTGACCAATCAGAAGATATGAAAACACCTATTTGGGTAGTAAAGTCTCTTGATAGACATATGGAAAAATATGGCTTGACTTCAGCAATAGAGATATCTTGGGTTACAGTACAACTAGGGCATGCATGTAGGGTCATCTCCACATTCCTAAGGATCCCTACATTCTTGATAGTACTACCATCCAACTGTAATACATCCCTAACAATGGGCTCATATTTCATTCCTAAAGCATTAGCAACACACCTAGGAATCACTGAACTATTGGCCCCTGAATCAATCATGCAATTATGGACTAGTTTGCCTCCTATAATTAGGGAAACATAGAATGGAGGAGGTCTAACCCTTTTACTTGTTTCTTCCTCCCTTGATGGTTGTACTAGGCTTGTGGCACTTTCCATGCTAGATGTCTAATCCTTTGGTTCAATTCTTTCTAACTCTTCCTGCAGCAATCTCCTTTGCATTGGTATAGTAACAACATCATCCCACATGGAGATATTCACATTTATCTTCTTCATTTTCTCTACCACACTAAATGGCATAGCAGATGTTTTGGTAGAAACCTTAGGGGCTGCAGCTATATGAGGTTGTGATGGGATGGCCTGAGGATCACTTATATCATTTCTGCCATGGTTTTGCCTTTGCTGCTAAAAGGCACTTGATTGATTATTTGTTGCTTGCTCATTAGGTACAGTATTCAAAGTTGAGGCTTGATTGGGATGAAGAGGGAAAACATCTTCCATAGCTCTTCTTTTGTTTCTAGTATTATAAGCAATGGAATCCTAGTTTACATTACAATGCTCCTCCATTTGATGATTCATGAAAGAGAAATCACTCTATCTTTGCATATCTGAGGCATCCTTAAATTGATCCTCCTTGTATGCTTGTTTTGCTGCAGGTTCTTGGACTATCAAGGCCAAATAAGATTTGGCCTTTTGACACATACAATAGGCATAGGAGTAGTCACAGGAGGGACAAAAATCTTAGTCTTGAGCCATATTGTTTTGATGGACTATGGCTCTACTTTGGTTTAAATTTGAGGTTGAAGCCTGGCCACCCTGCCTACTCTAATCAAAAGAATGGTTCCAATGATTAGGATTTGGAGGCCTACCACTATCCAGAGTTTGATATTGCAATTGGTGAGGCTTACTACCTTGAGCTTGCTGTCTTTTTAAAGTCACCACTTTGTTGCTCACTTTCTGCATCATAGAGAAATTATCCTCCAGCCTCCTTCCTTGGTCTTCTAACTTCCTCCCTTGATCTTGCAATATTTTATCAAGGTTCTTGTCTCTTTTGTCCATGTTCTGCATCATAGATTGCATCATCTCCTTGATTTCATCTATCCCATGTGAGGATGTGGAAGCTTGAGAGATTGGAGTAAGGAATTGTGATATAGAAGCTGTGGGAAGGGGAGCCATTGTTCGTTGATGATTTGGAACATTAGGCAAGAAAGGAATAGGAGTCCTTGGAGCTAACTTACCTCCTTGTATCAAGATGTTTTTTGCCCTTATTGCTATGTCATAATCATTAGGCAAGGTATCTCCTCCCATAGTTTTGATTGTAGTAGCAATGTCGTTGTTAAAAGCTCTAAGGTAATGCAAGAAGGCATTACTAGGGGTAGGCTTCACTAAAGTAGGTATTCTATCCCATGTCTTTTGGAATCTATAGTTAAAATCAGTCATACATTCATGGGGGGCTCTTTTTATAGTAGTCAACTGCTCTAAAAGTGACAAATAGTCACTCTTATCCTCAAAATGTTTGCACAAACCTGCTCCTAATCCATCCCACTCTGTTATAGAACCATGAGCTAAACCTCTATACCATTGTAGTGCTTTTCCTTTCAAGGATGAGGCTAGGAGCCTAACTACAATATCATCCTCTGTAATGCCATGGATATTGCAGACATTTGCAACCTCTTGAATGTGTTCTGAGGGGGAGGCAGAAGTTTCACCAATAAATTCTAGTATACTTTTGAGTGCAGCTACTAGGATGTCATTTCTTTGGGCTAACAAGAGAGGGCTCCCACCATTAAAGGTGGAAAAAGTATGAGCTCTAGGAAATTCCATATAGACAAGTGATCTATTGATATGTGCTGATGGCAGTCTAGGCTGAGATCTAACAGCAAGAGGAGCAGAGATAGATCTTGCAAGAGTATTTGTTACTACTGTGCTCCTAACTAGTGATAAGGATATTCTAGTCTTCCTTCTTCCAGGGTTTGAAAGTGAAAGCTCTTGGTATTGAAAATTACCTCGAGAAGACATCCTTGTCTCAGCTCTGGGCATGAATCACTGCAACTTTGGTCTAGAACCAGATATGTGTTTGAAGCTCAGAGTCGTCAAGTACTTTAAAGAATGAGCCTCTTGAAGGATCAAACACCAAAGCCAATACTATCTCTTCAGTATTAATCTTGAAATCTTCCCTTTTGACACCAGTAGACTTGAAATTTTCTAAGATGTTGTCCCATCGGGCATGCCAAAAATTGTTGTCACTTAGGTTTGCACCCTTGTCCAAAGCCTATGCATGAGGACAACCTAGTGAAACATGGAAACAACCTCCAAGTTGTGGGACTTGAACTATGAGGTTCAGTCTTCAGAGAAGGTCAGCTTCCTCTTACTATCAGGGTACACCTAACTACTCTTGGAAAGGAAAAGGGAGAAGGGGAGCATGAAAAAAATCTACCTAGCCTAATCTAAAGAGGCGATGCACCAAAATAGAGTGTTCAGACCAATCTCTACCCATATATTCACTATTGAACTAGAATGAAAGTAAGGATATACACATTCAGGCTTACTTTAATCAAATAACCACATGCAGATCAAGATGATCAAGATGAATGTCACAAGGAAAGAGAGATTCACTTATATACCATTCACAAGCCAATAGAGATATAGTCATGCAGATTACAGACTTTCACAAAACAATGGCGAAGGCAAAGAGTTCTTGCACTTTCATACCAATGGCTGAAGGAGATAAAATAGAGAATCATACAGTTCAGAGGCATAGGGGAATTTACATTGGAATTGTAGAGAAACAGCAGAGAAAAAGCCAAAGAAAGGTTCGATTGCAAAAAAATCTACAAAAGTTTCCTTTATAGTTCAGGCATAATTGAGATCTCTTCCAACTGAAGTGACTTCGCAGCTATCTGCCATTAGGTTCTGTAGAGAACAATCAAGGGGAAATCTAATCTGGATGTGGATCCAGACACAACAATTTGGAACAGGGCCCTGAGAAGATAGAAACGGTGCCATAACTATGCTCTGACATGGTAGATGGATCAAAAGATGGGTGGTGGAGTGTTCTCATTCTGCATTCATTTCGTGGTAGTTAGAATCAATCATGAAGATCAGATAGCACAGCAAAATCGACTACCTTCATTTTTTGGTTTGTGAATTAGCAGAGTTAGTGAGTCAACCTATTTCTATAAATAGGATGGATGACATGGACCAATAGCCTCTTTTTATTTTGCCACCTTGTGAAAGTCCTACATAGTTGACCATCTCTTCATCACTAACCGTGCCAACTCCTCAAACTCTAGCTGCGACGGTTACACTAACTGCCAGCTGTTAACTGTCAACCTTGGCCGGGCCCATAAGACATGTGTCACCAAGGTTCTATGTTGCTATGTTTAAAATTCTCATAGTTCTCCATAGCGAGATAGCACTTGCCGTAGATCTACCTTAATCTAACGATCGTGGAGACTCATCATGTTTTGTGCTTTGCTTTTCAACTTCTGGTCCCGCGAGACACTATCAGCACACTTGGTATCTACCTGGCACAACCTAGCATCATCCTTGAGGTTCACAAGATAATACAGGCCCATCTGACATGTGTCACTAAAGTGCTATGTCGATATGGTATATAGTGTGCAACTTTCAATAGTGCAATAACACCAACCATTGATCTTCTGGAAATCTGACAATCGTGAAGACTCATTGTAATACTACACTTGTTCCTACCCAGGCCCATCATACCTAGTGCCATCTTGGCAACTGCACCATACTTGAATGACACCTAGCAATCCTTGGCACACATACCTTGGCAAGACCTAGCCCCCTAATCCACATGGCAAAAGGGCACTATGTCGCTATGGTTAAAATTCTCACACTTCTCCATAGCAAGATAGTGCCTGTCGTGGATCTGCCTTAGATCTACAGTGGTCCACAAAACTGTACAACTGCATCTCGAGCTGGCTAAATGGACCAATGAAAAAATGCCACTGTATTCTGACCCATCTAACAATTGCCACTGAGGATGAGATGTACTATCATTTTGAAGAAGGGCAGGCCCATTATGTCATCTATGTCATGCATCATCGAGGTGTTATGTCACTATGGGTATCCATCATGCAACTCTCAATAGTGACATGATGCCAACCATGGATCAAATTCACATCTACAGTGCTCAAACTCTTTGCAAGACTGCATACCTAGGACCCACAAACATACGGTAGAAGGGCGCTATGTCGCTAATGGTGAGAAGCTCAAATTTTTTGATAGCGCCATGGTGGCCACCATGGAACTAGCAAAACCTAACATCGAAGAAACAAATGAGAAAAAGGGGACCCATCAAACATGTAGCAGAAGGGCGCTATGTCACTAACGTATCCATCATGCAACTTCCGATGGCGAGATAGTGCCAACTGTAGATATTCTTTAGATCTAACAATGGAAGACTTGCGGGCCACAGAACACATTATAAGGTTTGATCGGGTATTTAAAATAATATTAACTATGCACACTAGCCATTGGTAGGTAAAACATTTGAAATTTGAATCTTAGCAGGGCGTAAAAAATGATAACACTAACTGCGCCACCTTACAACCCCTGATTATATTGGTCACATTAACTGCCAGCTGCTAACTGTTACCACCTGCACTGTACCCACTAGGACATGTGTCCTCTAGGTGCTATGTCACTATGGGTATCCTCTAGGCACTTTCCCATAGCGAGATAGCACCCGCCATGGATCTTCCCAAATTTGACGATCATGGAGACTAGTCATATACTACGCTTTGCCCTTAAGATTTTTGGGCCCATCAAACAACTCAGTACACCTGGCACAACCTGGTGTCTGACTCAGCCTGAACTAGTACCATCCCTATGGTTCATAATACTTGGTGCCACCCTGCTTGATGTAGTTGCAGTTTTATTTCTGACTGGGTGCTATGTCGCTAATGACGAGAAGCATGGATTTTTTGATAGCGCCATAGCACCCATCGGGTGGAACAAAACCCAACGTCAGAGAAGTAACAAGGAAAATAAAGGGCCCACCTGACATGTGGCAAAAGGGCACTATGTCACCAATGCAAAACAACATGCAACTCTCAATGGAAACATAGCGCCATCCGTCGATATCCTCAGATCTGACAATGGAGAACTTGTAGGCTACAGAAACATATCATAAGGTTTGATCATTTAATTTTTTATTTTTATTTTTTTGATATCCCTGGGATGTTTAAAATAAGATTAAACTGTGGGAGTGACCATTGGAAAGGGTGTAAAAATGAGCAACAAGTACCAAGGAACAAGGTGGGAAAGACCCTATTTTTGATAAGCTTACAGAGCTTTCTTTTCCTATCTAAGATGTTCCAAAGCAAAAAAGTGAAAACAAGTGATAGAGCAGGCTACCTTCCCCTATTAGGAATCATGACACCAGTACTTCACATTCTACTTGTCAAGTGTTAGCACTTCATAGAGTTAGTGCTCCTCCAATTGTAAATTTCCCACCATATACTGCCAGGATAATCATGGTTGCTCCATGGGCTATGGCAATAGGACTGTTAGCATTAAAAACTTATCATCCACTTCCAACTAGTTCAAGGAAGAATTTCCCTAAATTCTTAGGTGATGGGAAAGTTACAATAGAGGAACACATTAAAGCTTTCTTCATAGCCACTCATATCTTAAGGGTGGGACATTAAGATTTTGCTATAAGGTTATTCGTAGAGACCCTCACAGATAATGCAATGGACTAGTTTTATCATCTAGCTGATAGCTCAATAACTAATTGAGATACACTGAGGATAGATTTTGAGACAAGATTCAAGACCGTAGAAGATGAGCATGCCCTACTAACATGATTGACTTCAATTAAGAAGCAACCAACTATGAGCATGGGGGATTTCATTGCCAAATTCAATAAAAATATTAGCAAAATTCCATTTGCTGATAGACCCACACCTAGTAATTTGAAAACCTTCTTTATTAGTGCAATGCCTCTAGATGTCAATTATGATTTAAGGAGAGCACATCCCATAGATCTAGCTAAAGCACAAAAGAAGGTGATTGAGTGTGAGGATGATTTGATTTCCACGAGAAAGTGGAAACAAGAACTACAAACTAAGGGAAGTTCCAGTAATACCACATCGTCTGAGGAGATGATTCATAAATTATCAAATGAGTTGGTAGCAATGAAGAAGCAGTTACCTAGATTCAATAGTCCATATCAGTGGAATTATCAAAATTCATTGGGAAGGAACAATGAAAGTAGATTTTCATAGCTTACAAGTTCACAACCCAAGTTGCAAATTGAGGTAGCACCAAAAAAAGGAAATATGTGTGTCTTTCATTTGACCACAGATCATGATAGTGAGAGTTGTCCAAAAACTGCTCGCATGATGTAGTTGTTATCTACTAATGAATTAAACACTGTAACTCCTTGTTTGGAGATTGATTCCTATCCAAATGGTGACTCTAGAAATTTATTTTTGGAATACAAATTGGATTATGAATAAAAAGGTGAGTGTTACGCAACCATGGATGGAACTTCAAACACATTACTTACCCATTGGCAAAGGTTGAAGAATCAGTCCTCTAGCCACACTCACAAAAATGACTCCAGTCCTTCAACAAGTAATCTACATACTGATCAAGGAGCATCTACCTCACAAATAGGTAAGGACAAGACATCCTTTGATTTCATTCAATTTTGTGAAGAATCAAAAATCTAAATTTCCACTATTGATTATTTAAAGTCACATCCTTCTGAGTTAAAAAGACTAGTAGACCAATATAAAGGAAACACATTAGATGCAAATTGTAATGTAATGGTTGAGAAAGAGGACGAAACCCTAATATCTAGTTTGTTTAACCAAGAAGATTCTATAGTCTTAGCAACATCCCCTAGGCAAAAACCTAAGCCTTTTTATATTTCATTTTATATCAATGGATGTAAACTTAGTAATTGTATAATAGATTCAGGTGCATTAGATAATGTTATGTCTTGTTCCATAGCCAAAGCCTTGGGTCCCAATATCACTATAGTGCATGGAAGATGCTACTCAATAGATACCAAACAAGTGCCATTACTTGGGCAAATTAAAGATGCTTAGGTAGCCTTAGCTTCTCACCTAGAAAAGAAGCTCCTATTGACTATTTTGGTAGCTGATATTCCAGCAAGCTATGGACTTCTTTTAAGTAGAAGTTTTTGTAAAGACTTAGAAGGGGAAATAAAGCTAGACTGGTCTCAAGTAGTGATACCTATTGGGAATAAGAAAAATTAGAACCTGAAGAAAAGGAAAAATTCATAGTCTTGAAATCAGATGACCCTAAAGCTTAGATTCTCTACCAAGAACTGGAATTTTCTAATTATATGTTGTTTACTGAAGAAGGCTCAGATGCACAAATAGATGAGAATCAAAGCAAGGAAGTTTCTAATGTAAATAAGGATGCATCAAGTATATGGACACTTGAATTTGATGGAAGTTGTGCCAACTCAGGATCTGGAGCAGATGTAGTATTGATATCCCTAGAAGGAGAACATGAACCTATGGCTTTCAAATTAGAATTTGGGAATACAAATAACAATATGGAATATGAAACCTTATTACTAGGGATAATAACATCAAAAGAAAGAGGGATGAAGATTTTAAAAGCTCAAGGTGATGTAGAGCTTATTGTGAAGTAGGTAAAAGGGCAATATTCTATAAAAAATCACAAGTTGAAGAATTATAGAAATAGAGTTTGGGATGAGATAGAAGGCCTAGATGCCTTCTCTATTGAAGCAGTTTTGAGAGACATGAATACCAAGGCTGATTCCCTTGTAGTCTCTACCTCCCTATTACTTCCTCACCTAGATTTCAAAGACAAAAAGTATCAAATTGAAATTGTGTATCAATTTTCTATTCCAAACAACACAAAACCATGGAAAGTATTCAATGATAATAAGAGTTTACAGATGTTCATTGAAAATGACAAGTCTAGTTTTGAGCATGAATCTAGTGGAAGTGATCATGAAAACTTTGGTGCAAATGAAGAACAAAATCAAAATGGAGAAGTTCAGTTGAAAGGTAACATTATTCCCCCATATTTCATGGCTTTAGAAAAAAATATTTAATAGACATGATGTCTACATAAAGTAGAAGAGAGTAGAAAAGAGGCCTACTATGGGTGAATATGAGGGAGTAAATATTGGAGATATTCATAATCCAAGAATGATTAACATTGGGAAGTGTTGTTCACCTAAAGAGAAAGAAGGCACAAGAAATCTATTCATGGAATATAGGGATGTTTTTGCATGGAGCTATGAAGATTCAAAATGTTATAGAGATGGGAAGGTCAAACATCAAATTCCACTAAAGCCTGATGTAGTTCCTTTCTAGCAAAAATAGAGGAATTATAATCCTAAAGTTACAGATGCTATCTTTTGGGAGGTAGATAAAATCGTGAAAGTGAGGATAATCTATCGAATTCATTATTCCACCTGGATAGCCAATATAGTACCTATCAGAAAGAAGAACGGGGAGATTAGGATTTGTGTTAATTTCTACAATCTAAACTAAGCATCTCTTAATGATAACTTTTCTCTTCCTAACATGGATTACCTATTACAAATGGTGGTAGGATATAAAATGATGTTGATGTTTGACAGTTTCTTAGGCTATAACTAGGTTGAAGTAGAGGAGAAAGATTAGCATAAGACAAAGTTCACCACTCCTTGGGGTACATTTGCATATCGTAGAATGCCCTTTGGACTTATCAATGTTGGTGCTACATTCCAAAGATGCATGAGTAAGACATTTGACGATATGAAAGACCGTATCATAGTCATATACTTGGATGACCTCACCATGTTCTTGAGAAAAAGGAAAGATCATATGGAAGATTTAAGTAAATTTTTGCAATGATGTAGAGAGATGGGATTTTTCTCAATCCCAAGAAGTCAATTTTTTGTGTAACAGAAGGGACCCCGAGGGCATTAGAATTGACCCTAAATGGGTAGAAGCCATTCAAATATTGAGCTTTCCTTTGAATAAAATAGGAGTTAAATCTTTCTTTGGGCAATTGAATTTTCTCAGAAGATTTTTGCTTGATTTTGTGGAAACAACTAAGCATATAGTGGATATGATGAAAGGAAATTCAAAATTCAAATGGAATGAGGTGGGAAAGTGAGCCTTTCAAGATATAAAGATTGCTATTGCTAATGCCCCAATTTTATGCCATCCCAATTATAAACAAGGTTTCATCATTTATTGTTACACTTCTAAACATGCTCTATTGGTGATACTTATGCAAGAAAATGATGAAGGGGTACAAGCCCCAATAGCCTTCATGAGCATACCTTTGAAGAATCATGAACTAAAATATTTGTAGATTGAAAATAATGTTGTTGCAATGGTTAAAGCCTAAAACAATTTCAATTTTATATCCTACATTCACATTCTATGGTCTTTGTCCCAGATGTAATAGTAAAGAGTGTATTAACACAACATGATGTGGGCTGTAATGTTAGATGAGCATGGGTGGAAAAGATACAGGAGTATGATATAGAAATAAAACCTACCAAGCTAGTAAGGGGAAATGCTCCGTGCAAGGTGATTGCATAAAACAAGGTAACTAAAGAATCAAAAGAATTGGGAGAAAAGAAGTTGGTGTTAGCTGTAGGCCTCTATGATTCATGGTTTAAAAATATTTCTTATCTGCTGACATATGGTGAATGTCTAGAAGGCCTAAATGCAAGACAAATAAGAAATCTTAAATTGAAAGCAGCTAAGTATGTGATTTTGGATGGTAAGCTATTCAAAAAAGCCATTGATGGCACTTTCCTTAGGTGTGTAGACAAACAATAGCAAGAAAAACCATTGAGAACATTTCATGATGAAGCTTGTGAAGGAAATTTCTCATCTTCAGTTATAGCCTTTAAAATACTAAGGCAATGTTATTACTAGCTTGCAATGTTTAAAGATGCCTATGCATGGGTAGCAAAATGCTAGAAGTGCAAGATGTTCTCTAAATGCCCTCAATTAGCTACTCTACCTTTGAGACCCATTATCATCGAAGGACTTTTTCAACAATGGGGTCTCAACTTCATTGGTCTAATTAGTCCTACATCCAATGCTAGTCACCAATATGTAATAACTACAACTGACTACTTGACCAAGTGGGTAGAAGCCAAAGCTACTAAAAAAACTACTTCCAAAGTGGTGTGCAAATTCATAAAGGAGAGAATTTTGGTTAGATTTGGTGTCCCCATTAAACTGGTGATGGATAATACATCTTATTTTTCTTCAATTGAAATTACCAATTTTTGCTTTGAGTCTAGGATCACTATGGCTCATTCATCTGATTATTTCCCTCAAGGAAATGGTTAAGCTGAGTCAAGTAATAAGAATTTGATGAATATTGTTAAGAAATTAGTTTCAGATAATCAAAAGACTTGACACAAAAAGATTCATGAAGCACTTTGGGTAGATAGACTGACAACTAAAAGAAAAATTGGCATATCTCCTTTTGAATTGGTTTATGGGATTGAAGCTAACCTTCCCTTACCTCTAGAATTAGCCACAAATAGACTCAGAGTAGTGATTGAGGATGATGTTTATAAAGATGGTCTGGAGAAGAGGATCCTATACCTGAGAAAACTTGAAGAAGAAAGGGAAGAAATTGTAGATCACATTACACAACACCAGATGTGAGTGAAGGATCTGTTTGATAAGAAAACAAAATCCCAAAAATTCATGGTAGGAGACAGTGTGCTGCTTTGGGATAAGAAAACCACTCTGAAAGGAATGCATAAGAAGTTTGATACTTTATGGAAAGGCTCATTCAAAATTCATTAGGCATTTGAAAAAAATTCTTTCAAATTGGCATATGAAGATGGCGAAGTACTACCCCTGACCTATAATGGCTAGGATCTGAAGCTTTATCAAATTGCTAATTGAGAATAGGTAACCCCTATATTTGTATTATAGTTAGGTTTAGTATCTTTTTGTGTTTCCTAGCTAGTTTATTTTTCCTTTTTTTTGTTCTCTTGTTCTTTGCCTCATTTTTGTTTTGTGTGTTGCCACCTTTTTATCTTCTTTTGTGAAACTAGATATTTTGAGTTCCTTGCTTGGGTATGCTCAACCCAAGTCCCTAGTCAGAGCTAGCCGTTGCCCCACTTTTCATCTTGTACCCATTATGAAAAGTGGGAAATGATCTTGTGTCTCAATTAGGTTTAATTATGTTTAAGAATTTTTCTTTTCCCCAAGTGAAAAGTCTCTCCATCGGGTTTTCATCTTCCTTCTTCTCCTGCATCACATAATCGAGTGGTTTTCCCTTGTTGTTGTGAATTTTTTGGGTAGTCTAGGATCCTTTTTGATGGAGATTCTTGGGTCATATCATGATCTTCACAAAGGCATTTCTAAGAATGAACTTGCTCATGACTCATTATAGCTTGCACATAAAGAAAATGAAGTTTGCGAAAAACCTAGCATTGCCTTCTTCGTGGTGAACTTTTGAACTATGAAAGTGATTTTCCACTGAGGTCAACAAATGAAGTATACAAGCTAAAGAGAGGAAGAAATGAGTTTTTTTATGGATAGAGTGTTCCTACATTACAGTATTCTACCTTGGGAATCACTTAGAATTCGTCATAATGATCAGAATAGCATCTAGTGAAAAACTCTACAGTAGCTTCTCCATGACGAGTTTTCGAACCAGGAAGTCAATTTTTTGACAAAGGCATTTGTAAGGGAGAAAAGTAGGTAAGTGGGTTCCTTTTTCACTTTTGTACCCTTTTCTATATTTTTTTAAGCTTGGAGACACATTAACTTAAAGAGTTGACTGAAAATAAAGACAAGGGAAAAAAATAGAAGTTGCCTTCTTCTCAACAAGTTTTCAACCCTTGAAGGTAATTTTCTGCCTCTATTGAAAAATCACTTTTGCAAGCATGTTGGGCTCATAGATCAATCACAGGATGCTTAAAAATGATAATGGAAGCTAGTTAATCACATTTGGGAAGGTATCTTGAGCAAAATCTAGTGGACCAGATTTTTCCCCATGGAGTACTTCATTCTTAATTTTCCATAGCTTGGTGAAAAATGGGAAAGTAAGTCTATAATAAAGAAAAGTTACTATTGGGCCAATGAGAATAGTGAAAAGACATGGAAAAATCCATTAGGAACCCCTAAATCTACTAATCTAACAGATTTATCCTTTAATTCACTCGTGTGGTGCGGATCTTGAAGATTAACGGTTGGATTGGGATTTCTATATAGAGATGAATATAATGGATTTTCAAACTATCGCTTTCTTATTTGAACTATTATGCTATTGAATTGAATAGTGATTTTAGAATTCTCATAGTTGCAAAGATCTACTCTCTATGCTATTTTTAGTTTTAAGATTTTCAATTCATCTCTATCTCAGTTATGATGGCAATAAGATTCATTAGATTCGATGGACTGAATGGGATTAAGTCAACATTGCAAAATGTTATAGATACCTCACTCTATTTCTTTGACATACAAGATTTCCAAAGAAGGTTGAAGATAGAGCCAATCCACCCAATAATAGAGAAACTTTGTGGGAGTGGGCTAATGGAAGCAGCCAGCTTTCCAGTGGCAATTCAAGCCCCTGAGTTGATAATTGAATGTATTAAACATTAAAATCTACTAGATCATACAGTTTTGATCTCAATTGATAGGAAAACTATAGTCAATTGCCTCTAGATTCCATAGTGGAAAGAATTTTCCAAGTTGACTATAGGAGGAGCCATGTTTGATTTCTCCTTGAAGAAGATGGTGTGGCAGAAGGAAATCATGAGGTCCTCGTTCCAAAAGCCACGATGAGCTAAGAGTAAGGTTCCTAAGACATTTATTGGCACTGATCTCTAGCCCAAAATTGTGGACATTCTGGTTCTTTTGTATCAGTTGAAAGGTGAGGTAGAAGCACTCAATTTCATAGAACAATATTTCTTTTTAGTGCAAATCATCTATTCAAACACACATTATGTTGATTAGGTGTATGAGGTGAGTGAACATCTATCTAGAGCTCTCAGTGCTACAAATTTCTACAATAACTTCTACATGTCTTCTTTCCTAATTTATATGTTAGCTTCTTTACAATTGTGGCTGGGCCTTCCTAGAATTGAGGATTTTCCTAATGATGTAAAAAGTTATGAATTTTATCCATGCTTGCAGTTATAGAATAGCTATGTAGAGTATGTCAGAGTTAATGAATCTTTTACAATGAGGATTTGTAGGGAACTACAAGGATGCTCAGAGAGGAGGTTTATCCTAGAAGCAATGGTGGTCATCAGTTAGTTTGGTAGCTACTTTATTCAATTCTTATCCTTCTCATATTTGCATCTTGTGGCCTTCAACAGATTTTCTTTGAAGCTTCCTTGATACCCAAGCGACATGATCGTGCTCATAGAGATTGTGAGACAAGCTATCCAAGTGAATGTGTTGAGCACTAGTTTAAAGAAGAATGGGTATGAGTTTCCCATGAAGATCGGAGCTTAAAGCTATGATTCTCAGTCTAATGTGAAAAAGATGCTCAAGGCATTCGATAATAAGTACAAATTGGAGGAGTATGAGGTTGTGAGGCCCATGTTCAACCCAAATGGATGTGCAAGAGAGGTACTTCAAATTGGGAGTGTGATCAAGCATGTCACCACTCTGGAGGATTATTGGGTAGATTGTAGGGATGAGTTGGAGAGTCAAGATCATGCTTTCACTAGGCTCACGATGGAACAAATAAAGACATATGGTATTGATCTCAATGTAGAAGGATTGGAGGATGATGGTCAAAATATGTATAGCAATACATATTTGACTAAATTAATGGGGATTCTTATTAGTTCTGAGCCATATGTAGATGTGGAGGAGAATCTTGATATCATGATGGCTAGGATTATCAAGAGAACTAGGAAATGGGTTGAGTGGACAACTAGAAAGAGCTGGAGTAAGGGAGGAGCCACTCAAGCTTCTCCAGCAGCTGCAGCATCAACTTCATCCTAGAGTGCTACACTAGGTGTGACCATAGCTTCCACTCAAAGGCTAGCTCAAACTACTGGTTGAGGTGATCAACCTCTAGACAAGAATATCCCTATAGCCTAGACATATCATGATGGTTCCTCGCCTATCATAGGAACCCAGACTGGTGCTGAAGAGAAGAAGGTAGAAGAACCAAAGGATAGTGCCACTTCTCTGGTACCTTCCCCACATACTAATCCCATTCCAACTCCACATACTACCCCTATTCCTTCTCCACATGCTACTCCAATTCCATCTCCTCATCATAGCCCCATGCCATCTGCAAGTGCTTCACTTTTGAAGCTAGTGGTTCCCCTGTACAAATATTAGACCTAGGGGATGGAAAAAGTAGTAACATCGAGTCTACTAAATCAAATGAAGAGACAAAGAAGACTTTAGAGATGGAAAAGGGCTAGGCGACTTCTAGACTCATCTCAAAGGACTCAAAGAATCCTTTCTCTTCAACTTCTATAGCCATGACTCCAAAAGAAAGAGAAAAGATGAAAGTGTTTCTATGAAGGACATTGTATCTCTCAAAGTTTGTTCTAGGACTACATTGATAAATGTAAAAAAGAAAAAGACTTTGTTAATACTAGGGAAAAATATAGAAATAGGGCACTTGACAATGGAAATAGCCAAGCCAAACAAAGGAGGGAGAATTGAGGATATGACGCTTGAAGATTTTACTTTGCATTCGATTGATCTTGGAGAAGCCAGACATGATACAAAAGTTAGCTTGTGGAGATCAAGTAATGAAGTGATAGAAGGATAACTGGAGAGTTTGAAGTTGTCAAAGATCAAGATGAAAGCATAAATAGAAGAATTGAACAAATTTATCAAGCAACTAGTCACTCCACTAGCAACTATTTCTATTATGTCTATGAACTAGACTCCTAGTGCAACTGAAGTGGAAGTCCTCATTTCCTAGCTATAGGAAGAATTAAATCAAAAGGATTTTCTCTCATAGATCAAATTGGAAATGTTATCCTTTGACTGGAAGAAGAAAAGGACAACATATTTTCTAACAGTAATACTCTGGCTAGAGAAAGATTTAGGTGTGATGAATGCATCTCCCTTTTAAATATGATCATGCAGATGAAAGAAAAAGAAGTAGTCAAAGCCAATATTCTAAAGAAAGGAAATGAACCTTTGTTCAAATGGCTCCAATGTATGCAGTTCAAGTTAGAAATGATCTAGGAAGCTGAGAAGGGACTCAAGGAAATGGATGGTAAAATAAAGAAAACTCAAGATAGAGGATTTGAACATATGAGAGGGTTACACACTAATTCTCAAACTAGTGGTCAAGGAAAGGATCTCATTAGAGTGGAAGTAGTAAAAAGTAACTTCTCTAATTTTTTGGATAATCTATCTACAATGGCTTCTAGTAGCTAGAACAAAATTGTAGAACTCCAAACACTCAGTGGATGGATTAATGTGCTCGTGGAGGAGTTGCCGGATAAGTTAAATGTTGTAAAGGAGTTTGTGAGGGAACACTTAAAATGGCTTTTGAGATTCACTAATATACACATGCCCAATAATGAGGAATTGATCTTAATAATGGTTGCTGCTAAGTCACATAAAGAGAAAACAGAAAATGGGAAGAAATCTAAATGATTCATATTATGCCCTCTTTTCATTTTTCTTTTGTAATTTTGTAATACGAAAAAATAGCATCTTGTCATTTGTCATTTTCAAAAGATGAACTGATTAAGCTTACATTGTAATGGTCATCTCAAAAACTCTATATATATATCAATTGAAAAGATTAATGAAAGGTTAGAAATATTTTGGTGTGAAGTACTTTTTGTTGTAGATACAATCGAATGGTATTTTATGTCAATCATTTTTTGTTCCAGTTAGTATTATATTTAGTTCATTTTTTCTCTTTTATTTGAATTGGAAAAAGGGAAGAACAAAGTTCTATCTCCCCTATTTTGAGGCAATGGATGAATGTGATAAGTATTGTTATAGTTCATTCGAAGAGGAAATCCTTCTAGCGTTTCTAGTTTATTAGTCACAGTTTAGATTTAAATTAGCTTAGTTCAGCATTAGTTAATTGTGTGGATGCATAAATCTATTTTAGTGTTGATAAAATTCTATCTGCCTGAGTTGGATTTTATTTAGGTCTAGCTCGGTTATCCCTCTACTATTTTCAGGTTAAGAAAATATGCCAAAGTAGTTTTGGAAGAAAATAGAACTCATTGCAAATCTATTTTAGGGAGCTATACCTACCAATTTAGAGGAAAGCTAAAACATCCATAAGGAGCTTTCCAATTGTTTGTGATCATATATTTTTCTAAATTGGGAATTAAAGAGTAATAAACTAAAAGAACAAATCTATTTACCAACAGGTAGATACTAACCTAGGGTGTTTAGAAAGGGCTTCTGATTGTAGTGTTCCTCTTGCACCCAATTAAGGGACACCCCACCTTGCAGTGGTTAATAGACCTCATAGCCACAAGAGCATCCTAAGTGTTCTTGCCTAGTGATCTCCCTATGGTCAAAATCCCATAAGTGATCACACTAAAGAAAGATAAGCACTACATCTACCAAGGTTTTGTGTCCTTGATAGTCTTGAGTTTATAGTGGGTTGGAAGAGCCAAGTAATTTTCTTTTCCCCACTTGGATCATTCCTCTCAGGTTGTCCAAGAGTAGGCCCTCTAAAGGATCCTAACTACCACAAAATGGATCCACTCTCAAGGGTTGAGATTTATGATTCACCTCAAGGGTCAAGAGCATACTCTCCTACCTCAATTGTTTCCACCAAACATGCCAAGAAGATTCAATTACCCACTTGCTTTCAAAATCCAAAGGTGGGTCAAGATTTTTTATTCACCAAAAGGTTGAAGAGCATACTCTCCTATCACCAAGGAATCCCAATTGGAAGTTTAATGTGCCTACAAAAAATGAGCAACTAGTAGATTCCACCCATGAAATTAAAAACAAGCAAGTTGGGTTTTTATGCATGGGAAAGCCTTGCAAACAATTGTTAGTAGCTCTGATGCATTTGAAGCTTTGACATGCATTCTTTTAGAAAATTTTAGGCAATGTTTAATGCTTCAAAACAACACCTTGCAACCACAACCATTATCACCATGAGTTAGCCTTAAAATGAAAACAAATCTATAACTAGACATTTGTGAAAATAACTAAGAATCTGTAAAAACTAGCAAGCAGTAAGCAACAACTAAGAAACTACTCAAAATACTCCAAACAACAAGAAAATTCAAACCCAATGATATTTTATGCTAGAAGAATTTTGTATGATACTTCACAGTATAAGTGGGTGACAAAATCTTCCTGTGTGATATTTATCACTAAGCCAAGTGACATAATCCACAATACTGGTGCGACAATTCTTAGTATGGTCATATGATACTATTTCCAAAAAAGTATTGCCTAATAGTTATGAGAGCTATCACATAATATTGGAAAAATATCACTTGAGAACTACGATTAAAACAAAAAAGAAAGTGCAAATAGAAAGTAGAAAAATGCAATAAAAATGGTGAAATAGGAGACAAAACCTGATGTTCAGCCCCACGATGGGCACCAAAAATATACACTTGAAAAGTGCACTTCTCTAAACCCTTTTATGCAAGGTATTCCATAGATGAGAAAGCTTGAATGGAAGCTTAGATCTCCCTAGTCATAGAGTGCAAGAGGCATACAAATAAGCATAAAGAAAGCTCTTAGCTAAGCCTTAGAGACATAGACCTTGCTAGTAAACCATGAGATCAGAGATTCTTTGAGTGAGAGCAAGAACACTAATGTCAAAGAACTCTTGAGTATATAATGCAAGAATGAAAGTGAGCTAAGATGAAATGCACAATGCAACTAAACAAAGAAAATGAAAGTGTTACATCCATGCTAATTAAACTATGTGAGCTAAATTATTGTAAAGGAACTATATTAACATGCAACTAGACTAGAATGCCATATGATAAAAAAATTCCATGGATGAGAGAATGTAAACAAGAAATAGAAGTTCTCCACAAAGAGCTATCAAGAATTCAAATGGTAAACCTGCAACATAACAATACTCAAGAGTGTGGATCCTTTGAGGGGGAAAGCTCTCTCCCTTTTAAATTTGTATGGATAGTAGAGATCAAGATGAAGATGGTGGATGATCAACAATGGAATTTGAAAAGAGGAGTGATCCATGTGCACACACAAGTCAACCAATAGAATATAAGTTGACTTGTCATATAAGACAAAAGTCACAAAGCCTTTTCTTTTAATTTGAAAATTAGAAAAGGACTTTATGAGTGCACTTTAAGTGGGTTTGAAGAATGAGGTCTTTCATTTATTTTTTTCTTTTAATCAAATAATGAATTTATGATAGCATAGTCAAAACTATAGGTTATAATCAAATTATTGATTATTAGCAATTTGGTCTAGGAAATTGATTAATTAAATTTAGCCAAAATGCTAAGAAGGGGGCTAATAGTCTAATTGATCATTTTTAGGTGATTATACATTGTTCCCTACTCTAAAAATTCCTCCATCATAGCTTCTGAATTTGACAAATTTGCTCATATCAGTAGTCATGTGATGTGAACATCCACTATCAATGATCCAATCTTTCCTTTCAACTTGCGAAATTTGTTGGTGTAAATAAATATTTACTTATTACACTTACTTAAGTTTACTTAAGTTAATGCATTATATTAATATTTATTTATTAGTCACCTAGGAGTATGTGCACTCTTTTGAGTTGTCATGATGACATCACAGGGGTCCTCACCTCTTTTAATCACATGTTGTCTACAACACAAGAATCTTCTATGCACATATGAAACTTTGTCATTCTTATCCATTCATCTAGAATGTTGGATAAGGTGCTTAGTTGTCTTATCTCCTAGTTTTTTCTAGAGACATTCTAGGTGCTTCATGAGAGGCCTTTATATACAGGCACTCCTAGTGTACTCTTTATCATGGCATATTGAATATATTGTCATTCTGATCATACTCTCTCTCTTGGTCTATAGTTATGCTTGTGTTTGAGTTCTTAGTTCCTAGGTGAATTTTTCCCTTAGTCAAATTCTTACATGGTATCAGAGCAACTTGGAGATTTTCTCATCACATAGCCATTCAAGACCACCTATTGCTTCAACACCTCAACTCAAATCTAGAGTACTGTAAAAATTGGGAGCATCTAGAGCAAGATATGACATTGCCATTGCATTGGAAACACTAAATCAGTAAAAATCAACTATAAACTTGACTATCTTGGCCCAAAGTCGACCATAGGCAAAATGTTTTTGCAAATCAAAACCCAGAGGCCCTGATTTGCAGTTTGAAGAAAATTTTAGCAGGTACTAAGCTGTTAGCTCCTAGCCTTGCATGTGGAATATTCCTTTCTTATAGGGTATATTCTATTTATTTAGTAGGCTTTATATGTCATTTGTCAAAGTTAGCACATCATAAATCAGGTGGTACCATTAGCAAATATTCCTACACATCCAACAAGTATACCTCTGGATCAGACATCTTCCAAAGCCAGTGCTTTCCACTCAACCCACACTTCATTTTCCTCTTCGCAGGCAGTGTTTTTTATACACCTTGGTCTGTAGACATTGGATCAATGTGGGATAATCCCACTTGACCTTAGGCAACCTGCATTACTACTTCTGGCACCCGTTGTTATCCTCTCTCACACATGGTTTTATCTCTAGTAGCCAGTAGAGTATATAATTTAAAAACATATATTGCAAATCCAATGACATCGGTGGTTTATCTCATTTTCGGTGTGGCTTTTGGAAAAACCTAGCCTAGCGATCACATTTTTTGGCCTACATTGAGTGACATCTCATTGAAGGTTCCAGATTTTCTGACACTCGCAGCAAGTTTTTCGGTACCCACAATTTTAATTATTCTGACAAAGTCTCACTTTTTTTTGGCATTTGCAATTACTATTTTCCAACTACTGCGACTACCTTTTCTGGTTGGGAACAGTATATTATGGCACATCAGAGAATATACTGGCATTTTTAAAAAAAAAGGATTGTGACTACATTTGAACCTACCGCCCTCCATCATGGTGAAATCCTCAACTGCCATGTGTCTTTAATAGCAGACTCAACACCCAACGAAGACACATCACATTTATCATACTTTTCCATATGGGTGATGTCATTACTTGCCTATGAAAAATTTGTACGGTATGGTAACCGAGTCAGCTGACACGTTAGCAGGGGGCCCATATATTTTTGTCGATGTCATCTTTTTCCTATGTTAAAATTGATGATCATTTGACTGTCAAAACTAGGCAATTTACAATTGTAGTGACAGCTATTTGACCATCAAATTTAGCACCACATTTTTCGCTCCAGACCCCTCTCTAGATTGCTTTTCATTTTGGCATCCAGACTTTGCGAGCCCATATCTTGAACATCCAGACTCTGATTTAGGTGCAATTTTTTAAAAAATTGGGTAAATTTTCCTAATTTTTTTAGTGGTGGTATTGTTTTCTAGTTTTGGTTAACAAAATTTTGTAGAAATTGCATTTTTTGGAAACTTTAGGGTAAAAGCACAAAGCTATGTCACTCCTTGTGATATCTTTCCATGTTTCGGCCAGAACACTTTCGGCCATAACGGTTTCGGCCATAACGGTTCCAGCCAAACATATGTGGCAGTTTCGTGCACCTAAGTGGCTCGTACCATTTCATACGAAACCCGTTCGGCCAAAACAGTTATGGCCAAAACTCCGAGCGGGTATAAAAATTGCTGCAAACCTCTAGCGGCTATCATTGTTACTGTTGCGGTTCCTAAATTTTTGGAGAGTGGGTCAAGGGTTTCGGCCGTAATTGGTTAGTGGTTTTTCACCCCCATTTTTTAATAGTTTTTAAATGTATTTTTTGATTAATAGATGTTAATTGTACTTAAAATAGTTTTTTTTGACCTATTTTGTGAGTGAAATGCTTAAAATTGTTTATTTTTTAATATGTTTAAATTATTTTAATTATTTTAGATTGTTTTAGAATGGTATTTGTTAGCAAAAATGTAGTTAAACATGAGATAAAAATGTAAAAAAACATTAATTAAAAGTGTAGAAAAACATTAAGTTAAAATATAAAAAAATATTAGGAAAAACATTAGGTTAAAATATAGAAAAACATTAGGTTAAAATGTCAAAAAAATTAGTTAAAAAATATAGAAAAACATGAGGTAAACATGTAGAAAAATATTAGTAAAAAATGTAGCAAACCTTTAGGGGACATTATTCAGTTTCTAACATAACTTGATGAATCTAGAGGTGAAACAATAATATCTTATGGTGAAATTAATTTTGACATTAAATACACCTTCTAACATAACCCTATATTAACTATAATCATAACCCATACCACATTCTAACCATAACATAGGCCCTCTACTAACCGAATGAACCACACTTAGATATTGATGATGTTCATTTTAACAACTAGTTATTGTTAGGTAATAATGAGTCTTACATTACCAAACAACACATTAAGATCAGTTAAATGATATGTTTTTAGGTACGTTATCCATGCATCTATGTCTTAAGGGGACAAAGGAGTCGTAATAGGTCATACTATTTTTTATAGGTTCTAATAAGTCTTAATATGTATTATTAGGATATAATAGGTCTTATTAGGTAATGATGATTCTTACATTACCAAATGACACATAACGACCTCATGATACATTTCTAGGTATTTTTACCCATATATATGTTAAGGGGACCTAGGGACTCCTACTAGGTCATTACGTCTGTTATAGGTTGTAATAGGTATTCATATGTTTACTAGCACATAATAGGTATTGTCAAGTAATAATGAGTCTTACATTACCAAACAACACATTAAGATCACTTATGTCAACTGCATTTTTCAATACGTTATCCATACATGTGTGTCTTAAGGGGACATAGGAGTCGTAATAGGTCATACTATTTTTTATAGGTTCTAATAAGTCTTAATATGTATTATTAGAATATAATAGGTCTTATTAGGTAATTATGATTTTTACATTACCAAATGACACATAACGACCTCATGATACATTTCTAGGTATTTTTATCCATATATATGTTAAGGGGACCTAGGGACTCGTATTAGGTCATTATGTCTGTTATAGGTTGTAATAGGTATTCATATGTTTACTAGCACATAATAGGTATTGTCAGGTAATAATGAGTCTTACATTACCAAACAACACATTAAGATCACTTATGTCAACTGCATTTTTCAATACGTTATCCATACATGTGTGTCTTAAGGGGACATATGAGTCGTAATAGGTCATACTATTTTTTATAGGTTCTAATAAGTCTTAATATGTATTATTAGGATATAATAGGTCTTATTAGGTAATGATGATTCTTACATTACCAAATGACACATGACGACCTCTTATGATACATTTTTAGGTATTTTTATCCATATATATGTTAAGGGGACCTAAGGACTCCTACTAGGTCATTACGTTTGTTATAGGTTGTAATAGGTATTCATATGTTTACTAGCACATAATAGACTGACCTTACTATCAACCTTAATAAAACTATATCTCATTTACTTTATTAACATTCTTAACTCTAATTCAAACTACTAAATTAAGTCATGAGTTCTAAATTGTAAACTAACATTTGCTAACTAAACTCATTTACTTATCTAGTAACAAATTTTTCTATCCCTATGTCCTAACTCTCATCTACACTCCCCATAATCATCAAAGCATTTACATCAAAATCTAGATTTTAGTCAAGAATTATATTTTTTTATTGCATGTATGTACATGTGTACACTTAGTTATCATTTAATCAAGAAATTTTATTTTATTTTTATTGCATATATATGCACATGTACGAATATTTATTTTTCACATTTGCATGAACACATTACAATGTACATTAGATATGGTCTCTAAGATAATTTGTTTTAAAATACATATGTATGTTACATGATTGAATTTAGCACCATAAATTTAATGTTGTGTATTTATATGTACATGTGTTTCAAATTAAATTTAACTTTAAGTTATTTTAATTTAAATACACTTGTATGTTTATATTTGTATATATATGCATGTGCAGATCTCTAGATATTTATCACTCTTGTAGCTTCACATTCATATCCTCATATTTATTTTCATATATACATTATGGCATCCGGTTTTGGGGATCATGCTCCTGCATCCTCAGGGGATGCCAGTGTTCATGGTGGGGGGTCAGAGTGTTGAGTCTGGTACAGCACGTAGATCGACCTCCTCCACTCATGATAGATAACAGTTATTTAGAGATATAGTTGCGAGATTATCTCGTGCTATGCAGGTTTTGGATACCTCACTTTCCTCTTCTACCACCCTCCCTAATAGGGAGAAAGTCACAGTGATGCGAGAGGAGTTATTTCGTATGATTTAGACAGTTGAAACATACAACCCTTTTGATGATATAAGCATTGAGACATTTTATTCTTCTTTATCTCACAGTGTCACTGGCACTGTGAAGTACACACATATTGACACTGAGGTTTCCACCGGCATGGTGAAATCCATGTTTCCATCTTATGCAAATTGTCGCAAAGTCAGAGGCTACTCTACGATCAAGTTTACTAATCCATTCATCACACCATTGATGTATCCTCATTAGTTGGCTACTCATCATAGATGGCCACAGAAGGATGAGTTCCCCCTATATTTCTGCAAACAATTGTTTGCAAAATTTCATTTACACTATGATGTTGACTATACAAATTATCCAGGGCATGTTGGGTAGGGTCAGGGGAGACTTTCTGATAGATTTAGACCCGCGGACACTCCTGCACCCGTTAACAAACGGGAAATGGTGGGTCCAAACCTTTTGGTTATGTCGAGAGGTCCACAGATTGCTACTGCAGGTGAGAGTGTTCCTGATGACACAATTAGGACACAGATTTTTTCGAGCATTTCCACCATCGCCACATAGTTACACGAGATTTCTTCTGATCGATGTAGTTGATATATGCTACGGTCTTGAGGTACCGCTCCCATAGCTGCATCATCTAGCACACCTGTTGATGATGATTATGGAGTTGCAGACATACCTTCTCCTGTAGACATTACTGCAGTCTTAGAGGTGGACGCATTGCATCGTTTAGCATCATATTTAGCATCTAATCTTTTAGATGCATATCGAGCATTATCTACACTCTCAGGGATTCCACTTCGTGACATGAGCTCTCAGATTAGACATATTTTTTCATGTATAGCAGTCCTAGAGGATTCACAGAGGTAGGAGGACATTCCTGCACCTTCTACTACTCCTACTACTACACAGGCCCAGGCTACAGCACCAGCCCCAGCTACTAAGGACCCTACAGCACCCGCCCCCCCCCCCCCCTACTCAGGATCTCAGTGGCACCATACAACTTGGTCTATTTACTTCCATGCTTTCAGATCAGGGCCGCACTATTGACTTGGATGCTGATACTATTTTTTCATTACATGATTCAGATATCAGTCAAATCGACAGAGCATTACATAATGCTACAGTGGATATCTCTGTATGTTTAGATTTATTTTTATTATAGTAAATAATATGTCTATATGTTTAAATTAATGTATATGTGTGTGTTTGTGTATGTGTTATAGGGTTTGAGTGATAGTATGTTACGTTTTGCTAATCTACAAACATCGATGGATCCTACACGTTGTGAGTCCCAGGTATGTTACAATATATATATATATATATATATATACATACATATATATATATATATATACATACATACATATATATATATATACATACATACATATATATATATATATACATACATATATATATATACATACATACATACATATATATATACATACATACATATATATATATATACATACATACATATATATATATATACATACATACATATATATATATATACATACATACATATATATATATATAGATATATACATACATATATATATATATATATATATATATATATATATATATATATATATATATATATATATATATATATATATGATTTATATACATGTAGATCTTGATATAATTTGTCTATACACATAATTAAATGGTTCAAGTTATCATTTGACACAGAGTTCAGACGCAACTGATAGACCCTTTTGGGGACAAGGCCCAGGATCATGAGGGGGGATGTAGCTGATTAGATCATATGTGGCCTTTTATTTTATTACACACATGTTATGTCTAGATACATATTTATATGGATAGTTTGATGTTTTATATGTTATTTCCATATGCATACATTTTATATCCAGACACTTTGATGTCTTATATGTTATTTTCAGATACATGGTTTATATGGACACTTTGATGTTTTATATGTTATTTCTAGATACGTGTTTATATCATGGACACTAAATGATGTTTTATATGTTATTTCCAGATACATGTTTATATGGAGATTTTGATGTTTTATATATGTTATTTCCAGACATTTGATACATGATCTATTTTTATACATTTGATATGGGTACATTATATTCTCCAAATATATGCACATGTATGTATGCACTTGTCTTTTTACTTCTTCAAAAATCCTGTCTTTTTGAGAAACTCTACAAATATTCACCCAGTTATTCTCAATGTTATCATCTAGCATATTTCTCCTCTTGATGTATCTCTAGACAGTTCTTCTCGATATATGTAGTACATTAGAAATTGCACGTACCTGTTTTCTATGTGTCAATTTTCTACTAAATATAGTAGTCATCAATGCTCTGCGTGCATTACTCAAATCACCTCCTCGAGTTGTGTTGTCAATTTTGTTATAAGCATTTTGCAAATTTTCAACTATTGTTTTATTAATATTATGGGCATGGCTTTTCCTGTTATCAACACCCAACAACTCTAAAACAGGTCTCATATCTTTTCTCCTAAATAACTTGACAAATAATTGTGCCTGTCCAAATATACTTTTATCCTTGAAATATTCATCCCACATGTTCTGACAATGCTTTCTGATAGTGTTATCATTTATCATATCTTTAGATGGAATTTGGTTTAAAAGTAGTTCTTCATCCAATTCCATCAAATTTTTTATGCTTTCTAATTTGTCTCTATCAATAGAACTGCCAATTTCTTCCTCTTCATTACTTTCATTTTCTTCATGAATCTCATCATGTTCAGGAATTTCAGTAGGTTGTTTTTTAGCATGTTTTGTATGGTCTTTCATTTTGTCATCTCTTTTTCCATCATATTTCCTTAATCTTTTCCTTTTACTACCCATTGAATATTTCAATCTATAGAAAAATAAAATTAAAAAATTAGATTTCACTAAATATCAGCTAATGGTTCAATATATAATACATAAAAATAATAATAATTAGAAGAGAAAAAAAGCACCTTCAAAATTTTTGATCCTTTGCAATATTGATTAAATCCGCAGAACAATTGTCGAAAATTGCTTCAAAATTAATTATTTTTTGAAAATCTTCTTCCAATTTTTGTTGTCCCTATATATTTAATTTTAAAAAAAAGGAAAAACAATATTTTTTTATATAAAATAGTCACATTAACCACTAGCGGTTTATTCTGCCAATAGGTGTTTTGGTCGGAACTGTTTCTGCCGTAATTGTTTCGGTCGAAACTGTTATGGTCGAAACCATCTATGTGGCAGCCAAACAAGCAAAACGTAGAACTTCTGTAAACATCTCACTTTGAAGGCCAATTTGACCTACTAAATTGAAGTATTGTTTAAAACTAAAAATATACTTTTGTAGTTCTCGGAGTCACGATTATGATTGTATAATTTTTTTAACGTTTTGATAATAAATAATATGTTATAATTTGAAAATATTACAAGTAGGTATCTTAAGATTCAGGAAGATGTCTATTCAAGAATAAGAAAAAAATAGTAAATCATGTTAAAAAATTAATTTTTTTTTATGGTGCACTAGAGGAGAGATTCTTCTTCAAGAATATGTAATTTGTTTTAAAAAATATGTAGATTTGATGGAAAAAGTTTGACGGGAGAAAAAAACTGTCTATTTATGATAACTTTGAGTTTGACCAATTATAACTTCAAAAATATTAGCTAAATTTCAATTTTTCTTTTTCGGTGCACCAAGTATACATGTTAACTCTAACATATTCCAAAATCAAACCAAAATATGAACATTTGCATATATTTGTTTGACGGGAAAAAAACTCTATATTTTTAGTATTTTTTAAAAATTCAAAAATACACTTTAAAAATTCAAAAATAAATAAAATTTTCACTCAATTTAAAAAAAAAAAATTATACGCATAAACTTCATCCAATTTTACACATTTTATTAGTTTACATCATCTTCAAATTCTAAGCACAAATGCCACTTTTATTTTGTTAAAGTTGAAGACTTTAAATTCTGATATCACTTCTCCTTTATAAAAGGTGACACAAGTTTCTACTTTTACCCTTTACCTACATAATCCTATATTTTACAACTTTAGAAGCTTTGTACGGGCACATCGGGTCACTTTTTCAGGTTCTAGTTTTTTTTGAAATTGTGTATTTCTTTGTCTACTTTCTAGATCTAAAGTTAGATTCTAGGGTTGTGTGGACAAATTTCTCACTTTCAGAATTAGGCCTTTTTCAGCATTGTAAAGATTTGATTCTTTTTCAAAATTGTTGTAAATCTAAGCTACAATGCTTAAGTGACAGATTTAAGCCTTATAAGGTAGTTGTAAAAGCAAAATCAAAAAGTCCACTTTGTTCATTTTGACAAGTGGCCCACTGTAAATGCACTACTTATAAAGTGCCAACAACATCTTTTTTGGGGGGGTCTTTTGATTGAGTGAAAAGGCGGGGGGGGGGGGTGTGTGCTGTGTTTTTTGTGTCTCTCTATTGTGCTCTTTTCATTTATGCATCATGGGTTTTAAATGTCCTCTAACTTCACGCAACTATTCTAAATGGGTAGATTAATGAAAAAAGGATAGTCTTTATGTTGATGGTACAATTACCAAACCTACTGATGCTAAAGAACTCACTGATTGAAAAAATCAAGACCCCCCCATTACGACATACATCCAATATATACATAAGAGAAAGATGAGAGAAGGAAGAGAGACTCACAAGATCTTTATGGAGAAGGATGTTCACTTTGAGGAAAGTTCACCCAGCTTATCCTTCATTCCTCTCCACACATCATACATAGTGGAAACTGATAGTGACACCAACGATAGTACTTCAATAGGCTCAAACACATGGAATTCTATTGATAGCTGCAGTGAGAGGTCACATCAGTCTAGTCCACATGCTTACGTTGCCATAGTGAAAGGTCTAGCAGAACATGGTACATCTCATCTTCCAGCTCCAACTTTAGTTGACTTGGGAGATAGACTTGAGGACTTACATCTTCTCATTGATGAAGGTGATCCTTCTACAGTTGTTGTGAGGGTTCACTCTAACCCTCATGTCCATTCTCTACATGATCAATCTTTACAAGTTGACATGATTGTGGATCCTTATCAACAACGATTAGTGGAGGTCTCTTTGTCAGTTGAGGAGATAGATGGTTCAATGGAATAGGTTCAATAGACATCCTTGTCAAATCTATATTCATTATTTTCAGCACAGTTGGAAGGAGTGAACACCAACATCAGAATAGGGATACTTGAGTTGGTTTCAGGGCCATCACACATCTTCATGATTGTACCTTTGGCATTGTTTCTTCCTAAGGGGAGGAACACCATTCTACATTCTTGGACTAGTTTCTTTATCGGAGTAGCTTTCACTTGTTGGCATTCTTCTTTAGGGGGGGGCCTATTTTGTCTCTCTTCCTTCTCTCATCTTTCTCTTATGTATATATTGGATGTATGTCATAATGGGGGGGTCTTGATTACTCCATCCATCGATGCATCCCTATTTATCTCTCTTTTTAGGGGAGGGTTTTTCCCATGAGGTTTTCCCTCTTTCTCTACTTTATGAGAGATTGCATATCATTATGTACATGGTTACCTAACATGGCCTAGTAGGCGGGACCCATTCTGCATTGCATCTGAGATTTCGTAAGCTTAAGGGCATTCCCCTATGTTGCACTTAAGAGGGGGTCTTGGTGTAAATAAGTATTTACTTATTATACTTACTTAAGTTTACTTAGGTTAATGCATTATATTGATATTTATTTATTAGTCACCTAGGAGTATGTGCACTCTTGTGAGTTGTCATGATGACATCATAGGGGTCCGCACCTCTTTTAAGCACATGTTTTCTACAACACAAGAATCTTCTATACACATATGACACTTTTTCATTCTTATCCATTCATCTAGAATGTTGGATAAGGTGCTTAGTTGTCTTATCTCTTGGTTGTTTCTAGAGACATTCTAGGTACTTCCTAAGAGGCCTTTATATACAGGCACTCCTAGTGTACTCTTTATCTTGGCATATTAAATATATCATCATTCTGATCATACTCTCTCTCTTGGTCTACAATTGTGCTTGTGTTTGAGTTCTTAGTTCCTGGGTGAATTTTACTCTTGGGAAAACTCTTACAAAATCAATGCACTTTCTTCTTTGATTTCTCTGTCAAGATCATCCTCCTTTATAGCTATCAATCCTAATTGATCTTCACTTTTATTTTGATCAGATTCTTCTTCTTCTTCTTCATTAGCATGTAAACAATTTTCTAGGTCTTCTAGATTTGAACTTTCTTTTTCTTTTAGGACACTTAGATGCATAATGACCATATTCATTACATGTCCAACATTTAAAGATATTCTTACCATCTTTTTCTCTTTCAACAAGAAGAGCCACTCCTTCCGAGATCTTTTCCTCAATAGATTTTCTACTACTATCAATGTCTCCTTGTGCTTTTGTGTTCCTTGCTAGACTAGGTTTAATGTTAAATGCACTAGATGTTGTCTCAACTTTTGTTAACTCTCCATATTGTTTCAGATTGAATTCTTCAACTTCCAATCTACCAAGCAATGTTATTGTCTATGTTATTGTCTTGAAAGGCGGTATCAAACTTTTCAAGATCTTCCATATTACTTCATCATCATATTTCTTTCCACCGAGAGATGAGATTCTTGCAACAATCTCAAATTTTCTTCCAATATAGCTTCTTACAGATTCATATTCTATAATTTTAGCATCTTGGAATGTGAAATAGATATTTTTTAACTTAACTCTTTCTGCATGTGTATCACCCTCATAATTAGCTTCTAATGTTTTCATAATTTCATGAGATGACTTGAGTTGTTTTACCTAGCTATACTCACTTCTAGGTAGATCTGACAATATTGCTTCTCTTGCCCTTATGTTGCACATGAATACTTCTCTTTGTTCCTCAGTACAACTTTTAAGATCATCTTCTTCTGCAATGTTTTTAGATGCCTTGGTTGCAAGCCAATATCCTAGACCCATGCACAAAAGATGAGTCTTCATTTTATCCTTCCAACTATCGTAGTTTGTTCCATCAAATCTCAGACTTTCTCTTCTGAACATGTTTTCCATGGATCTCCCAAAGTTGTCAAACTTTTTCTTCAAGGACCTAACGCTCTAATACCAATTGTTAGAAACAATAGTCCACCAATATAACTTTGGGGAGGGGGGCGCAGGGGGTGGGGGGCATGAATCAATTACCCCTTTTAAATAATATTTGATCAATCAACCAATGTAAATAATAACCATAAAGAGATGCTCATACACAATTACACCAAATATGTTGACTAGGAAAACCCTTGATCAAAGGGAAAACCCCGGTGAGAATGATGCCCACAAAATGATGTACTAATATGAATATTCCTTGTTAGAGGATGGACCCCATTAGGAATCTATTACAACATTTAGTACAAAGAGTCTCTATTAGGAGACTTTGAATCCCTATTAGGAGATTCCAAACCTATTAGGAGTTGTGGAAGGTAGTTGAACCCACTATCCAAATAGCTTCAGGATCAAATCAACAAACCTAGTATCCAATTGACCTCGGTTCTATTCCTTTTAGAATAATAGATGTGTAATAGTTTTTTCCATCTTCCTCTATCCAATACGTTAGACTTCTTCACCTTCAGATCTGGAACTCTGTGATTAGTAACAGTAATCCTTAAGGTCACTTACACACATTAGTATGTCACTTTTCTCTACTACTTAGTAATTCACAAGTCTTCTTCACTTCTGTAATGTAAAACATGGAAAACATCTTTCCTTTATACCGCACTTAATTAATAAATCCTTGATTTGGCTTCATACTTTATTATCATACATTAATTAAATGAAATACACATTTAATTAATGTTGTTAGCTCATGGTACAAACTTTCACATTTGTGACTTTCATACATGCACACTCTCTGACATCATCAATGGTTAGTAAACTATCTCCAATTTATTGTGCAACCCTTCATTGCAATTGTAAAGAGCTATAGCAAGCATGCAATAGAAACTACTTTCCTAATACTCTATTTCTATATGGTTCTCTATAATTCAATCACATCTTCCATACACTATTGATTAAGGTTCTACACACTTTCCTATATAGTAAATACACACTATAGTATGTGCTGGTAACTGCACAACATCATAATATAATGTTCTCAATACATAAATCATAGTCTACTATTTTGTCAGTCTTTTACAAAACTATGTTGTCATCAATGACAAATACAGTTATAAATACATCATAACAATATTTTGCAATGCTCCCCCATAGCATCAACATTCATGCTAATAGATATGATGAGGGTGTATCTATGCAGTTCGTGAACTCTTGGAATAACATGAGAGTGGTCATGGATGGGATCTTGTTTGAGATCAACGAAGAGGTATGTTAGCTAGAGTTGGAAAACTTTTGGAATGAAAAAAAAAGAGAAAAAAAGCTCGTGTCACTGATCAAGTGAACCTCAGCCAATTGTTTTTTCACTTGGTGAGAGCCCTATGTGTGATCACGGTGGTTTTGTTAAAATGGAAATTTTGGATCCTTTGAAAGAGGTATGTTATGGTATTATGAGATATCTTACTCTCGAGGGTAGGTTTGATATCTTCTATTGTACCATTTCCCCATTTTAAATCATTTTTTAAGTCGGGAACTCGTACCTTTCCTGTTCTCTCTTCTACACTCTATAGAGGATAATATCTTTAGGGCTAGGGAGAAACTCAAAAAATGAAATCCCTACACTATTTTGCACTAGGCCTTTATGTATAAATTATATGATTTCTATAAGAACCTTTGCCCCATACAACCCATAAATATGTAAGAAATTCTTCCTAACCCTACCCTTTCTACCTATACCCCTAAAAACTGTATTGAGGTTATGTCCACTCAGGAAAATAAAACCCTGAAGTCCACCATCCTTAAACAAATCAAAATGGAGGAAAATTCTCATATTTTGGACTCAGATGTTGAAATTGAAGGTGGTAGGAGCAGGTCCATGAGGAATATGAAGAAGAGGGTTAATGTGGACCTTGGACCTAAGGTTGGAAGTTCCCCTAGTTCTAACTCCACTGATAGTGGCAAATTCAAACCACCTTAGAAAAAGAAAAAGATCCTAGAGAAAAAATGCAATAGAGGCGGAGGAAACTATTAGTGAGGTAAAGAGTGAAGATAGTAGCCACTTATGTCCCCTTCCTTCTCATGTCTTTGATACTCAGAAAAATAATAACCCTGATATACCAAGGCGTGAGAACAGGGGGACCCTCACCTCCCCCCAATGTGCTACTAGAAAAGGTTGTCATATTCCTAAGAAGGAAATCCCTCGGTCCCCATCTCATGTTGTCCAAAATGATGATCTAGGGATAATTTATAATAACTTGAAGAAGGTAGAAGAAAGGTAGGAGATCCTAAAGTAGAGGTTCAATGAGATCACAATATTTGTTGTGCTAGTGATGCACTCGACGGCCTCCACTCTTCACTTGCTTCATGCAAAGAAGGAATGCCTATCTTCTGCAGTGCGGGTGGACACCACGAGTTCACTTTATAGGTTCTTATCTGATGATTGGGTCCAATTGCTATTGGACAAGCCTAAGGGAAAGGAGAAGAACAAGGGGAATTAGTACCCCCTTTTGGTTATGTTTCAAGTTTTGTTTCGATTATTGTTATACCACTCAGCCAATGAGGGTTTTGTTAATGGTGCTTTTATGGACTTTGGTTATTGTAAAGTTTGTATATTGTTCGTAGTTTTCTTTATCGTAGTTGGGACATGTTAATATGGCATTTTTCGAAATTGAAAAGAGGGGTTCATTAATTATGGACATGGCTATTAATTAGTTATTTTTCAGCATCATGTACTTCAAGCCAACCGCCATTTTTTGGTTGATTTCAATTTAAAAAACATACATAGACCCTAAAAAGACCACTAAAGAATAGACAAAAAAAACTAATCCACAATGCAAAGGAAAAAAAATCATTTCCAAATTAAAATACATTATTAGGATTTGTTTGCATTCACCGACGTATAAACCTTCATCCATAGCTTCTCATTCAAAATAATAATTTATAAGAAATTTCAAGGATTAAAATCTAATGTATATAATACAATAATGACTAATAAAGAAAGTTATTCATGAAAACAACTAACATATTATCATGTCATTAAAGTAAATATCATTTATGAAGATTTGACATTCAAACAACTTTATACAAACAAACTATATTTACATTAAAAATAAGGCATACATAATTAGTCAATTTTTGATACTTGAAGCTCTCCCTCTAAAAGAAGAATACATTAATAGAAATTGAAGCAAGTATTCATTCCAAAGGCACATGGCAAAATCCCAAATTACATTAGACTAGCATTCTCACTAACATTGTAAAGCATAATGATGGTGCTTATGATAAAGAAACTCCCATACATATTAGTGGCCACCCTTAAACATTACATGCTAAGGAGAAATTTAAGGTTTAAAAAAAAGTCAACTTTGACTATTTAACACTGCTGATCTTAGAATGAAACTTAGAGTCTGATGTTTAAGCCATCCCCACATTGACAATGAAGTTTCCATTCCCATAGAATTGTTAAAAAATAATTTTAGTTTTTATATATATTTACAATTTTATACAAAGTTAAGTAATAAAACATACAGCCATAAAAGAAAACTCCTCGAAGAGAGCCAATACAATGATAATTTTACAGAGGCGACTCTAATTGTAAGGTCAAAAAGCCGCTCTCAACGTTACGAAGCTGCAAATATGCTTCCTGAACTCTTGTCCCATCTTGACGTCGTATGATATGGCTATCTTTGTACAAGAAGTTTTCCTTGCATGGGCACACCACCTTCTCACAATTCACTTCTTCCTCCATTATATTTCTCACATCAATTTCAGCTTTCCCCATTTTGTCATCACGCCCCCATCTATCCTTGTCCCACACATACTGTAAAGCCCATTTTGAATCCCAAAACAAACTATTAACGCTTTTCAAGCTATTGTAATAGATATAGTATAGACTAATAGATGTTATAAAATTTTGAATAAGATTTTACCAGTTTGAGTAAGTGGTTATTGTCCGTAACAGGGAATACAAACTCTTCATTCCAAACTGGGTTGAGGTTTTTCTTCACCACATGAGTGGAAGCCACCTGCAACAAATGTTAAATATAATTGTTGCATGGCATGCAAGCAACAAATGTTTTAAGGAAGAAGAAATTAACGTACATTAGGACCAAACTTGAGGATGACGTAAGGGTCGCTGCTCCGAAGATCTCGAACAGCCAGATGTTTTCCCTCCTTCACCACAACTCTTAGTCGCTTCCCCATTTCTCTTCTTCTTCTTTGCCTTGAAAACACAAGGTTTACAGATAGATAACTATCAAACTGATGGTGCTTTTATAATGTTTATGGAATTCTTTCTGTCAATGGAATTGTATTTGTCGGTGATTCCAATGAATAACGTCGACTGGATAATAATGGACGAAGATGATCATAAATTGGATAATAAAGAATCAGAGTACTAGTTGTTTGGAATGAAGAATATGGCTTTTTACCGACAAAAACCTGGGCGCCATGGGAAAAGATTACATGGGTAGATATTAGACCAAGATTCATCTGACCTTTGACACGTTACAAGATGTACATTACGTTGATTCCAATTATCTGTTTTCTATCTACGGATAAGATTCAGTATTTCATTAGTCAAAAACTAATATGATATATTAAAAAATGTATGGACACAAGATCACGTCTCCAAACAAATGGATTCAGTCTAAAAGAAAAAAAGAAGAAAAAAAAAACTATAAAATTTGCATGAACACATATTACATTGATAAAAATAAATTGTTTATGATAAAGATACTATGAAATTATAAATAATAAATATAATTTGAGTTAATAGATAAATTGAAACAAATTTAAGATCAAAGTCAATTCTTATGTTTATTTAGAAAGAAGTATAATCTATTTTTAATATAGAGTTCGTGGAAGAGAGCAAATATATATCAAACTTTTGAACCATTTAATTGAAAAAGAACCATCCACTCTAAAGATGTGAACATATCAAAAAGATTATGGTTATTGAAGAAAACATGCAAATAATCCTAAGAAAAAGGGGAGGAGCATTTTACTTACAAAAGAGTGGGTGGTAGATTTTGCAAGATGAATATGTTCAATTCTTGGAAAAATACTAAGAATGAAGGGAGATCCACTGTAGTTGAGAACTTTTCCAAGCATCTAAAATTGGGGTCTTAAAAATCAATCAACTCTTAGAGAAGAAAGAAGAGCTCCCACTAGCAAAAAAACCACATACCATAAAGAAATATCTAATATAAGTTCTCAAGTAATGGAGAAGTTCGTTCACCAGTGGTTAGAAGAACTCCAAATCAATATTATAGAAGAGATATCTAAGTATTAGTGGACTAAGGGAAAAAAACATTAGATGTGCGGTGAATTAGTAATCAACCAAATAATCAACTTTTCAACATTTTACATCTTTAACTAATAAGAACTCAACAACAACAGATAAAAGCATTCAACATGATAAAAACATCCTTAAGTTAACATAGAGATTTTGGTATCACGAAAACCCAACTTGGACAAAACCACAATGGGGATTAGTACCCACAAATTATGTACTCTTCTAAAGTACACCTTGTTAGGAGCTTAACCCTATTAAGAGTTACAAGGATACTATTAGATACTACCCTATTAGAGGATTTACCTATAGCCCTACTAGGAGCTTTACCGTTTTAGGGGTATCCTTGTTGAAGGACTTGAACACTCGTTAAATTGTCACCTCATTAAAAGATTTTGAAAAAGGGACCTATTAGGATCCAACTGTTTAAGGAATTTTGACTACTGTAACTGCTAGGGAATAACAGAAAGAAGACTCTTTGTAATAGTACTAATTCTATCTGGTCAAATCCACTGAAGCTCAAACTCACTTCTCAACACACCTAACTTCTTCCTGTTAGCATACCTGACTAGGCAATGGACTAATGATGGTTGTTGGTGTTAGCATGAATATTGATGATTCTTCTTTGGGGAGGATCTTGATCATTGGAGAGTATTGACATGTTGCATTCATGACATTGTTTGTCATTAATGTCAACATAGCATTGTTTTTATAAAGACTGGCTAACTAGTAGACATAGATCTTGATGGTATGGACAATGGTTTGATTGTCTAGTGATGCACAGTTATGAACATGTTCAATATAGTGTCCTGCTGACATGGTTAGGTGCATAGAGTTTGAGTCGAAGACGTACGGAAGTTGTACCTAATTTACAGAGAGCAGTTTAGAGATAGATTAGTGGAAAATCAATTCCTAATGTTTTTTGGCTATATTTCATCTGAGATGTAATGAAAAGGGGTGTAGTTAGAAAATGATAGAGGATAGTCCACTGATGACATCAGCAAGTGTGCAACCCTTAGTATCGCATATGTGTGAAGTTTTTATAGACTATTTGCCGACAATGTTGTGGTAATTGTAATTAATTAATTATCTTATTTTAATTAATTGGGAAAGCCTCAAGGCCAATTCAAGGAATTATTATGAAGATATGGTATAAAGGAAAGATGTTTTCCTTGATTGTAATATGATGTAATCGTTGTATGAAGTGCAAAGTGCAAAAACAAGAAGAGTTCTTGAGGAATGTGTGTCATAGATCCAAGGAATTATTGGATGTGAGATTTTTTATTTGGTTACAAGATCAGAAAGAACAGAGGTCCAATTGACATGACAAAGAAAGAGGAATGAACAGTACAATACAATTCTATTACTTTGCAAGGAATAATATAGAGATCATTTGGACAATGGGTTCATTGGTCTTTCTCTTGAAGCTATTTGGATAGTGAGTCTAGTTGTCTTCCATGACTCCTAATAGGGTTGGCACAACTCCTAACAGGGTTGGAATCTCCTAACAAGAATTCAAATTCTCCTAACAGGGAATCATATGTACTAAATGTATTCATAGACTACTAACATGGTCCATCCTCTAACAAGGAATATTTATATTAGTACATCATCTTGTGGGTACCATCCCCACTGGAGTTTTCCCTCTGATCAAGGGTTTCCCTAGTTAACATATTTGGTGTTATTATGTATGATTATCTTGTTTTGGTTTTATTTTATATTACTCATATGGTTAAGATTGTTTAAGGTTGATAATTGTGATAATATTTGGATAATTGATTCACCCCCCCCCCACCCAATTATATTAGTTGACTATATATGCTAATAGTTGGCATAATTATTGATAAATGATCACGAGGAGATTGTTGGTTATGATTGATAATGAGTTTATATATATTGGAACAAGATTGTATGATAGTTAAGTCAATTATATGGTTGTCATTAATGTAAACTATTAACTAAGTGTTTTAACATGTTACCACATATTCATTGGAGAAAAGAATGAATTGCAATGTGAATTAAGTGTTTCTATCCTATAGGAAGTCTAAGTGATGTATCTTGGAGCCGTTTCTATTATAGCACCCATTAATGTGAAGAATTCAACAATTAATGAATGATGGAATCAAATTGGGTACCTATTAAGCTAGTCAATGATGAACAAGTTAATTGAGATGAATGTTTCTTCAAATGAATCAATCATTAGATATGATAGAGGATGATCTTAAGATGTTGTGATTAAGATAGCACTTCAAAATATTTATAGGTGAAGGAACTTTGATGATCAAGAAGTGATGCTAATATGAATAAGTAAATAGGTGAACTAGACAGCTAAAAAGGTAAATAGGGACAAATTGGTTAACTAAGTAAATAGGTAAAATAGATGAACATTTCCAAAGGATGGATAGATAAATAGATAGGCTTATTGATAAAAATAAAAATAGTTTGTAAAGGTTTAAGACATGATCTTAAGATTCAAATTGTTATTGGGATTTATGATTAGTTTTGGAAAGCTAGTAGGTATATGTGTGATTTACAAAAATAACTGACCACACATTAATTGAGGTAATATGATTGAGTAAGATTCTTCAAAAAGTTTCTAGATGGTCAATGTGACTTATAGAGTTGGAACAATTTCCAAGGTATAGATTGATTGTGAGACGACATGGGGAAAAAAGAAAAGAATGAATGGTTAAATTTATTGTAATCAATTTGGATTATTGAATCTAGGTTTAGGATTTGATCTTAAGTTGGTGGAATGAATTTTTACTTAAGGGTAGAGAAAGGATAACCTAATTGTTGATTGCAAGTGGAATGTGAAGTTGGAGAAGGTTGTGATCATAGAGGAAGTTAAATAATTGAGTGTGATCAAGCCAGTTGACCAAGTATGGTATGTTGTTGAGTTATAGAGCTCAACTAGATCTAATCTAGAAGAGGTAGTGCAAATTTGAAATCATTTTCCATTTCTTACTCTCTAACCATTATAGTAGATCCTAATAGGTCCCTCTGTAAAATCCTTGACTAGGTGGAATTCTAAAGAGTGTTCAAAATCCTCTAGCAAGGTTACTTCTAGTAGAGTAAAGACTCTTACATGTCTTGAGGGAAATCCCTTAGTAGGGTAGCATCTAGAGATTCCTTTGTAACCCTTAATTGAGTAAGCTACTAATAGATAATATCCCAGAAGAGTGCCTAATTTGTTAGCATTATTCTCATACCATGGTTTTCACCCTAATTGGGTTTCCAGGAGATATATCTGGTGTCATACAAGTGTGGATGAATTTTTAAATGTTTGCATATTACTTAAAGTTTACTTTATCTATTGTGCTATTTGAAAGTTTACGAGATTGAAGTGCTAATCAGTTTAATCAGTTTGATTAGGTGTTACTTTAAGTTTAATTTTTGTGAGTTTAAGTTTGGGTTGGTGATTACTGATTCACCCCTCCCCCTCCCAATCATTCGTATATTAACAATTGGTATCATAGCATTGGTTCCTTGATTTAGGAAGACTAAAAACTAAGGGATAATATCTTAAAGATGTATAGGAACGAGACACTCAAGTTCACAAAAGATAACTTTAACACATGGGAAAGTGTAATGAGGTTGAATTTGTCATCTTTTCAAGAAACAATGGTGGGCTACCTTACTACAAAGTATACACCACCTATAAGAGCTCCTAGTGTAGATGATAGAATAGAGATGTTGAATCACAACTTAGTGATGATAGAAATTTTAAGTGTCGTATTTGATACAAACTATATTGATGTTAGTAACATAGAAAGTACAAAGAACATGTGGGATAAAATGATGAAAGTACATGGAGGTGATGAGCATATATTGAAGGATAAGGTTGATAGTCTTAGATGCAAGTATGATTATATGAGGATGTAGGAGGGTGAAAACATTTCTCAATACATTAAAAGGCTAAATAAGATTGGTGTTGTAATCAAAGAAGCTAGAGCCTAACATGAAGATGAGGAAGTTGTAAGTAAAGTCTTGAGAACTCTTACACCTAGATATGCAATTAGAGTATATTTTATTCAAGAGTTAAGGTCTATTATCCCCAATAATGTTACTTTGGATTTAGTGTGATGTAGTGCAAGGCAGGAGAATCCCCAAAGGAGATGTACTAGCCCCCAACAAACAACCACACATTGGAATATAAAGAATAACACAAAGATTTAGATCCACACAATGTCAATTCTCATAATAAGATTTTCATCCATCATGTCTGGTTGTAAGACCTATCAGGATACGATGAAATAAAAAGAAAGTAATAGATATACAAGATCCCTCAAGATCCAATCCAAACTATAGTTAGTCTAGATCTACAATAGAAACCTCCAAGGAAAATCTAAATTTGTGCTCATAACCCACCAAGAAATCTCCTTGTTTTCCAAGCCAATCAATAGCATCAACAACTATTCCAACATCTCTTTAGGTCTTCACCATCTCTACTAACCTCAAACTTACATTTAGATTCACCCTTATGCCTCCTTAAATAGGTAATTTTGATCTCTTTCTACTAAAACATCACCGCAGATATTAGGATTTGGTCAAATTCATTGAATCCTTCCAACATTTTGAATCTTCTTTTTTCTCTTCTAGAAAATTCTCCAAACTTTTCCTTGAATTCTTGCATTGAAATGCTCAAACACAGTTTCCCTCAAATTAAATGTTCTAGCTCATCCATCCTTATCTTCAACGCATGTTACATATTCCACAAATAGAGTATGCCAACTAGAAATCAAAATTTCCTCTTAATCTATCAAATGATATCCTTTGGCCAAAACTATGTTTTGATGCTTGATCATCACTAGATTACTCAGTCACTACTAGATCTTCTATTTGACACATATACCAATGCTTAATCAATACTGATGCTCAGTCGACACTAAATTTTCTCATCTTATACTAGCACTCAGTCAACACTAGCATCACTTGATATAAACTTCTTGTTTCATATTCTTCTATTATTTTTCTTGGTCAACCCTATGTATTTTGTGAATCTTCAATCACTTCTTCTAGGCTTTAGTAAAATTATCTTCTTCTCTTGTAGCATTATTAAACAATCACTTTATCTTGTCAAAGTCCAATAAATTAAGTGCCCATTGTAATTCCTTTCATAACTCAACCTTTTGTCTAGGTTCTTTTTTTATGTCCTTCTCAAATCCTCTTCATCAATCATCTTGATATGACACTAACACTAAGCTACCAGCTCTACTCAAACTTCACTATCTCAGCTATTCATCTTCTCCATGATAGATGACAATGATAATGACTATAGACTCCATGAGACCTTCTACTTATATAAACCAAGCCATTTGTTGGCATAGCCAATAAAATTAATTAATATGCACCTACATGATATACACCCTTCAAGCCATCAGTCGGCTTGATAACAAACATTAAATACATTACATAAATAAAATACTTAGGACAAGCCCCAAGTCTACAATGCATAATTAAATAATAAGAATACATAAGAATATGCACACTTAGACATAGGTCAATATTCCAACCAACTATCCAAATCCAAGAGTGCACACACCAACTCCCTTGGATCAAAGCTCACAAATACAATCTCCAAAGATCTTCTTGTAAATAGGAACACATTACTAGCAACCACTAAAATGGATCTAACTCTGAGATGATCACTCCAAACATCATGCACATTTAGGACAAGGTTTCCCAACATATCTTGAATACAACACCAACTGCACAAATGATAACTACACAAATCCAAGCTCAAAGCCCATGCATATAGGATTGTTGACTTCCCTAGGATGTTGGACTGCATCAAACACCCTAAGTGAGAAGAAATGATGTTCTTAATAGATGGAAGAACATCTTTCAGGGTTCAACATATAAACCCTAAACTAGTTCTTCACATACATGTCCTCCTCCACATCAACTTGTACACTCTTTCCTTTGTTCTTCTGCAACTCTTCTTCTACAAATACTTTTGGTATGTAACATATATTTTTTCCATGTTGATGTTGAACTCTTTCAAAATCCCTCAATTCAACTTGGCTACTAAAACTCAAGCTCATTCTATGAAATTTTGCATCTTGCAAAGGAATCAGGTAATGCTTCCTATCACCCTTCTCAATAGTAAATACATTCTTAACACAATCATGCACAACCCTACAATCATACTTCCAAGGTCTACCGATTAATAGGTAAAAACTACTCATGTCCACAATATCACACAAAACATAATCAACATACTGTCCAATCTTAAATTTAACAAGGTATTGCCCCCTCACTTCCAAAGCATGTTCATCTTGTAACCAACCAATCCTATAAGGAAAAGGATGTTTTACCCTCTTCAAAACAAGTTTCTAAACCATCTCTTTAGAAACTAGGTTATCATTACTACCACCATCCACAATCACATTATAGATCTTACCACCAAACATACAATGAGTTCTAAAAAAATTCTTCCTTTGCTAGGGATCTAGTGTCTTCTTTCCAAGAAACACTCTATGAATCAACAAAATATCTCCATTCATTTCAGGTTCATTTATTGACTCTTCAACCTCTTTCACCATAGTAGTTCTTCTATGACAAGCTTTAGGACATTCAAAGGATCTATGACCTTCTTCACCACCTCTATAGAAAGTACTCTTAAATGAACCTTTTTTTATCATCTTCCTTTGTTCAATAGGTTTCAGTTCATCTTCAACAATTTTATTGTTCTTCACAAAGTGATCTTACTTCTCCTTCCCTCAAGGATTTCCTTGATGTCTCCTCTTCTACTTCTCTTCTACTCTCAAAGCATACTGATAAGCATCCTCAATCAAAGAAATATTCATCATACCAGTCTCATCCTAAATATTAAATCTCAAACCACTAATATATCTAGCTACCTTCTTCTCATACAAATCTCTATGGCCAGACTGAATAGTCATTTTGTAGAACTCCTCTGTATAATCCTTCATGGTCATATCTTTCTATTTCAGATTCTACAACCTTTTAAACAACTCAAATTCATAATCAATAGGAATGAACTTAGCCTTCAATTTAGTTACCATTAATTTCCATCTAGTGATCTCCATTTCACCTTCCTCTTCTCTATCTTGCTACAATTCCTTCCACCATAAAGTAACATGTCCTTTGAACTTAGTTTGTACCAACCTCACTCTAAGAGGATCTCCAATATCCTCAAGCTCAAAGTATTCTTCCAATTTGCCAATCCAATCAATCAAGTATTCAAGATTCAAAGTTCCTGAAAAATTAGAAATCTCCATCTTATGCTTTAGCTTTAGTTGAGATCTAGATCTATCAAACTGACCATCCCTATTTTCCATAGGTCTCTCAACTTGATCAGTTCTATCTTCACTACTCAATCTAGCAACTCAAAGTTTTCAACAATTTCCTCATAACCATCTTTAGTATCCATATCTCAAGGAACACCACCTATAGAACTTATGATCTCAATGATCATATCACTCTTCATCAATGCAATCTTAGATCTAAATTCCACTTTGGTCCTCTCTAAAATCCTCCCTTCTATAACATCATAGAGATCCTCAATCACCCTAGGAAGTGAAACTATTTCTGAAATAATAGAGTTGTAAAACTTAAGAAGTGAAAGTAAATCCTATGGAAGATATTGGCATGGAGATAGCTATTGAATTTATGTCATTTTCATTATGTGTGAATTCTTTTTTAATGTTCTTTAGTCTTTGGATCATGTGGGTTGTGCTCTTCATACCACCTACTTTTTTTTCCAAGGTGATAAAATTGTATATGCAAATGCATCACTTGCATTCCAAGAATGGAGCGCATTCTCCAATTTATAATGAATGGTTGGATATAAAGGCTCCATACACTAGCACAAAAATGGAAGCCAAGGATGTAACCATGCATGTATTGACATAGTCTATCTATGAGGATGCCAAGTTGTTAGATTGTGCTGACTGATCAAGAAAGTACTGTACATGCTTCATAAATTCTTTGGGGCTCAGGGCAGCCAAATAAAACATTTTGGGCCCTATTTTATTGGGATTTTGGGATGACATGTAATTTTTAATTATAACCCTAAAGAAGTAAAAATATTTGTATAAAAGGGCTTAGGGTTAGAGATTGTTTCATGATGGTGATGCAAAAATTGGTTCTTGCGGTGGTATTGAGCTATAAGGGATTACGGATTCTAATCAGGTTGTAATTATTGGATTGTAATTATATCAAACTTGTTGTTTGGTGGATGTAGCCTAGGGATTGGGTGAACCATGTAAAATCTTTGTGTCTTGTGTTGTTTTATATGTGATCTATTATTTTTTGACGTTGTTTAGATTTGCATGTAATTATTATTTCTTTCTATGGTTTAATCCTAACAAGTGGTATCAGAGCGATGTTGTTTTTCAATTATCCTCTACAAGAAAGTCTCATGGTTGAGTGGGAGTCTCACGGTTGACTAGGAGTCTCACAGTTGAGTGGGAGTGATGACAAATGAGGGTAAGCTAAGGGTTGATAGATTTAATGGGAAGAACTTTCAATTATGGAAGATGCAAATGGAAGACTATCTTTATCAGAAGGAATTATGGAAGTTGTTGGAAGGAAAAAGCAAGAATCAAGGATCTATGTCAAATGATAACTAGTATTTTTTATACAGAAAGGCACTTGGAAGCATTCGATTATTCCTAGCACCATCAATGACATTTAATATTACAAAGGTAAAGACAATAGAATAGTTGATGCAAACCCTAGCGAAACTGTATGAAAAGCCCTTTGCTTCGAACAAGGCATTTCTCATGAAGTGTTTATTTAACATGAAAATGATAGAAGGTGGATCTATTTTAAATCATTTAAATGATTTTAATACTATTACTAGTTAGTTATCTTCTATGGGTATCAATTTTGATGAAGAAATTAGGGCTCTCTTGATTTTTTGTTCTTTACCTGTAAGCTGGAATGTCTTGGTAATGGCTATCAGTAATTCTATTCCTAGATTTAGTACCCTAAAATATGATGATGTGATCAGTGTTATTTTGAGTGAGGAAACTCGTAGGAAATCCCTAGGTGGATCTGCATCAGGAAGTGCTTTGAATGTACAAAGCAGAAAAAGAACGATTGAGAGAGGAAGTAATTTTAGAAATCGTGGAAATCAAGAGGAAAGTCAAAGGGGAGGAGTTCTCAATCGAGAGGAGATAAACTAGATGGAGACAAGGAGGAAAATGTGGTAAGTAACAAATCTAAAGAGGATGCTTTACTTATGTCTTTAGAAAGTGTTGATGATTCATGGATTTTAGATTCTTGTGCTTCATTTCATGCTACACCTCATAGAGGTTATTTCATTGATTATGTCCAAGGGGATTTTGGGCTTGTTTATTTTGGGGATAATGAACTCTATTAGATTTTTAGAAAGGAAAAAATTAAGGTTAAGTTACAAAATGGAAATCATTGGCTACTACATTAGGTAAGGCATGTTCCAAGGCTGAGTAGGAATTTAATTTCAGTAGGGCAACTGAATGATGAGGGTTGTCTAGTTACTTTTAATGATAAAAATTGGAAGATTTCAAGGAACATGCAAGGAGCATGAGGTTACATGTTGGGTTACCCTTACACATGTGGGTAGAGGCTATCAATACTACTGTATATTTGATTAATAGAGGTCCTTCCACTCCTTTGAGCTAGGGTGTTCCAGAGGAAGCATGGACTAGTCAAAGAAATATGTATTTTTTAGATATGGCATTAATGAATTTGGTTATAGGCTTTGGGGTTTTGAAAATCATAAAATTGTAAAAAATAGGGATGTCATATTGAATGAGAAAGTGGTGTAAAAAGATCTATTGTAGCAACATGAGAAGAAAGAAGATGATTATGTAGTGTTGGATGATACGCCAAAAGATGATGTTCTAGCCATTCCTCATGATGTGAAACAATCGTAACAATAAATATCACACACATCAGTGAATGTTAGATTGTCAACAAGGCTAATTATACCTCCAAAAAGATTTTCTCCCTCTTTGTATTCCATTTTACTTATTGATGCTGGTGAACCTGAATGTTATGATGAAGTTGTGCAAGTGGATACTAAGATTTAGTGGGACTCTACAATGAAAGATGAAATAGACTCTTTGCTGAAAAATAAGTCATGGGATTTACGTAAGTTGACTCCAGGTAAAAGGGCTTTACAAAATAAATGAGTTTAAAGGTTAAAAGAAGAGGATGGAGGTAAGAAAAGATTTAAAGGATTTTCACAGAAAAAAGGCATTGATTTTGATGATATATTTTCTCTTGTTGTTAAGATGACTTCTATCTGTACTATTTTAAGTATTGTGGCTACTATAGATTTGTATTTAGAGTAACTTGATGTTAAAATAGCCTTCCTTCATGGTGATTTGGATGAAGAGATATGTATGGCTCAGCCATAGGGATTTGTAGTCAAAGGTAAGGAGAAATTAGTGTGCAAATTAAGGAAAAGTTTATATGGCTTCAAGCAAGCATCTTGAAAATGTTATCTAAAATTTGATAGCTTTATGCATGAGCATGGATATAGTAGGTGTCAGTAAAATCATTGTGTTTACTTGAAGAGGTTGGATGATAATAGCTACATTATTTTATGTTTATATGTTGATGATATGCTTGTAGCTAGGTCTAACATGGATTAGATTAAGGGGCTAAAATGCCAGTTAGCACATGCATTTGCTATGAAGGATTTGGGGGCAAAAAAAAAATCATTGGTATGAAGATTTGTAGAGATAGGAAGAACATGAAATTGATGCTATCTTGGGCTGATTATGTTGAGGTGTTAAAATATTTCTCTATGGAGAATACTAAAGTTGTCTGCACACCTTTACCTGGTCATTTGAAGTTGACTAAGAAGATGTATCCCAAGATACAAGAAGAGGAGAACACGATGTCCAAGGTACCCTACGTTCAATAGGTTTCAGTTCATCTTCAACAATTTTATTGTTCTTCACAAAGTGATCTTACTTCTCCTTCCCTCAAGGATTGCCTTGATGTCTCCTCTTCTACTTCTCTTCTACTCTCAAAGCATACTGATAAGCATCCTCAATTGAAGAAATATTCATCCTACCAATCTCATCCTAAATATTAAATCTCAAACCACTAATATATCTAGCTACCTTCTCCTTATACAAATCTCTATGTCCAGACTGAATAGTCATTTTGTAGAACTCCTCTGTATAATCCTTCATGTTCATATCTTTCTATTTTAGATTCTACAACCTCTTAAACAACTCAAATTCATAATCAACAGGAATGAACTTCGCCTTTAATTTAGTTACCATCAATTTCCATCTAGTGATCTCCATTTCACCTTCCTCTTCTCTATCTTGCTACAATTCCTTTCACCATAAAGTAACATGTCCTTTGAGCTTAGTTTGTACCAACCTCACTTTGAGAGGATCTCCAATATCCTCAAGCTCAAAGTATTCTTCCAATTTGCCAATCCAATCAATCAAGTATTCAAGATTCAAATTTCTTGAAAAATTAGAAACCTCCATCTTATGCTTTAACTTCAGTTGAGATCTAGATCTATCAAACTGACCATCCCTATTTTCCATAGGTCTCTCAACTCGATCAGTTCTATCTTCACTGCTCAATCTAGCAACTTCAAAGTTTTCAACAACTTCCTCATAACCATCTTCAATATCCATATGTCGAGGAACACCACCTATAGAACTTATGATCTCAATGATCATATCACTCTTCATCAATGCAATCTTAGATCTAAATTCCACTTTGGTCCTCTCTAAGATCATCTCTTCTATAACATCACAGAGATCCTCAATCACCCTAGGAAGTGAAACTATTTATGAAATAATAGAGTTGTAAAACTTAAGAAGTGAAAATAAATCCCATGGAAGATATTGGCATGGAGATACCTATTGAATTTATGTCATTTTCATTATATGTGAATTCTTTTTTAATGTGCTTTAGTCTTTGTATCATGTGGGTTGTGCTCTTCATACCACCTACTATTTTTTGCCAAGGTGATAAAATTGTATGTGCAAATGCATCACTTGCATTCCAAGCATGGAGCACATTCTCCAATTTATAATGAATGGTTGGATATAAAGGCTCCATACACTAGCACAAAAATGGAAGCCAAGGATGTAACCATGCATGTATTAACATAGTCGGTCTATGAGGATGCCAAGTTGTTAGATTGTGGTGACTGATTAGGAAAGTATTGTACATGCTTCATAAATTCTTTGCGGCTCGAGGCAGCCAAAAAAAGCATTTTGGGCCCTATTTTATTGGGATTTTGGGCTGACATGTAATTTTTAATTATAACCCCAAAGCAGTAAAAATATATGTATAAAGGGCTTAGGGTTAGAGATTGTTTCATGGTGGTGATTATTTCGGATTTGTTGTTTGGTGGGCGTAGCCCAGGGATTAGGTGAACCATGTTAAATCCTAGTGTCTTGTGTTCTTTTCTATGTCATCTATTATTTTTTGATATTGTTTAGATTTGCATGTAATTGTTATTTCTATCTATGGTTTAATCCTAACAAGTGGTATCAGAGCGATGTTGTTTTTCAATTATCCTCTGCAAGAAAGTCTCATGGTTGAGTGGGAGTCTCATAGTTGAGTGGGAGCAATGACATATGAGGGTAAGCTAAGGGTTGATAGGTTTAATGGGAAAAACTTTCAATTATGGAAGATGCAAATGGAAGACTATCTTTATTAGAAGGAATTGTGGAAGTCATTGGAAGGAAAAACCAAGAATCAAGGATCTATGTCAAATGACAACTAGGATATTTTATACAGAAAGGCACTTGGAAGCATTCGATTTTTCCTAGCACCATCAATGACATTTAATATTACAAAAGTGAAGACAACAGAACAGTTTATGCAAACCCAAGCAAAACTATATGAAAAGCCTTTTGCTTCAAACAAGGTATTTCTCATGAAGTGTTTATTTAATATGAAAATGACAAAAGGTGGATCTATTGCAGATCATTTAAATGAGTTTAATACTATTACTAGTTAGTTATCTTCTATGGGTATCAATTTTGATGAAGAAATTAGGGCTCTCTTGATTTTGTGTTCTTTACCTATAAGTTAGAATGTCTTGGTAATGGCTATGAGTAATTTTGTTCCTGAATCTAGTACCCTAAAATATGATGATGTGATTGGTGTTATTTTGAGTGAGGAAACTTGTAGGAAATCCTTAGGTGGATCTGCATTAGGAAGTTCTTTGAATGCACAAAGTAGAAGAAGAACCATTGAGAGAGGAAGTAATTTTAGAAATTGTGGAAATCAAGAGGAAAGTCAAAGGGGAGGAGGTCTCAATCGAGAAGAGATAAACTAGATGGATACAAGGAGGCAAATGTGGTAAGTAACAAATTCAAAGAGGATTCTTTACTTCTATCTTTAGAAAGTGTTGATGATTCATGGATTTTAGATTCTTGTGCTTCATTCCATGCTACACCTCATAGAGGTTATTTCATTGATTATGTCCAAGGGGATTTTGGGCTTGTTTATTTTGGAAATAATGAACTCTATTAGATTTTTAGAAAGGAAAAAATTAAGATTAAGTTACAAAATGGAAATCATTGGCTACTACATTAGGTAAGACATGTTCCAAGGCTGAGTAGGAATTTAATTTCAGTAGGGCAACTCAGTGATGAGGGTTGTCTAGTTACTTTTAATGATAAAAATTGGAAGATTTCAAAAGGTTCCCTTGTAGTAGCAAAAGGTGTGAAAGTAGGTACCTTATATCTTTGTAAAGGTCATATTGTTCCTTCTACTTTAATTGTTTCAAAGAAAAATGAATGTTCAGGAAGAATTGCTATAGTTGAGCAGGGAGAACAAATAGCTTCCATAGATTCTGATACAATGCTATGGCACAACAAAATTTGGCACATGAGTGAGAAAGGAATGAAAGTACATCATTCAAAGAATGTTTTACCAGGTCTAAAATGTGTTAATATGGATTTTTGTGAAAGTTGTTTTATTTCCTTAGATGAAAATCTGATGTATTTCAAACTTTTAAGAAATGGAAATGCTTGGTTGAAAATGAGACTGGTAAGAAATTAAAATGTCTTAGATCTGATAATGGTGGTGAGTATTGCAGTCATAAATTTGAATATTATTGCTCTAATAATGGTATTCATAGATAGAAAACTATTCCAAGGACTCCACAGGAAAATGGAGTGGCTAAATGCACGAACAAGACTATAATGGAACATGGAAGGAGCATGACATTGCATGTTGGGTTGCCCTTACACATGTGGGTAGAAGCTATCAATACTATTGTAGATTTGATTACTAGAGGTCTCTCTACTCCTTTGGGCTAGGGTGTTCCAGAGGAAGCATGGACTGGTAAGAAGGTGAGTTATTCTTTTCTCAAAACCTTTGGTTGTGAAGCATTTTATCATATAGATTCTGAAAATAAAACCAAGATGGAAGTTAAGTCAAAGAAAAATGTATTTTTTTGGATATGGCATTAATGAATTTGGTTATAGGCTTTGGGATTTTGAAAATCATAAAATTGTAAAAAGCAAGGATGTCATATTCAATGAGAAAGTGTTGTAAAAAGATCTATTGTAGCAACATGAGAAAAAAGAAGATGATTATGTAGTGTTGGATGATACTCCAAAAGATGATGTTCTAGGGATTCCTCATGATGTGCAATAATTGCAACAACAAATATCACACACATCAGTGAATGTTAGATGGTCAATAAGGCTAATTAGACCTCCAAAAAGATTTTCCCCCTCTTTGTATTCCATTTTACTTATTGATGCTTGTGGACCTGAATGTTATGATGAAGTTGTGCAGGTGGATACTAAGATTTAGTGGGACTCTACAATGAAAGATGAAATGGACTCTTTGCTAAAAAATAAGTCATGGGATTTATGTAAGTTGACTCCAAGTAAAAGGGCTTTATAGAATAAATGAGTTTATAGGTTAAAAGAAGAGGATGGAGGTAAGAAAAGATTTAAAGGATTTGGATAGAAAAAATACATTGATTTTGATGAGATATTTTTCTATTGTTGTTAGGATGACTTCTATCTATACTATTTTAAGTATTGTGGCTACTATAGATTTGCATTTAGAGTAGCTTGATGTTAAAATAGCCTTCCTTCATGGTGATTTGGATGAAGAGATATATATGGCTTAGGCACAAGGATTTGCAGTCAAAGGTAAGGAGAACTTAGTGTGCAAATTAAAGAAAAGTTTATATGGATTCAAGCAAGCATCTCGAAAATGTTATCTAAAATTTGATAGCTTTATGCATGAGCATGGATCTAGTAGATGTCAGTCAAACATTTGGATGATGATAGCTACATTATTTTATGTTTATATGTTGATGATATGCTTGTATCTAGGTCTAACATGGATTAGATTAAAGGGCTAAAATGCCAGTTAGCACATGTATTTTCTATGAAGGATTTGGGGGCAGAGAAACAAATCCTTGGTATGAAGATTTGCAGAGATAGGAAGAATATGAAATTGACGCTATCTCGGGCTCATTATGTTGAGGTGTTGCAACATTTTTCTATGGAGAATGCTAAAGTTGTCAGCACACCTTTACTTGGTCATTTGAAGTTGACTAAGAAGATGTGTCCCAAGACACGAGAAAAGGAGGATAAGATGTCGAAGGTACCCTATGGGTCAATTGTAGGAAGCTTGATGTATGCTATGGTATGTACAAAGCATGATATTGCACATGCAGTGGGAGTTGTTAGTAGGTATATGTGTCATCCAGGAATTGAGCATTGGAATGTAATTAAATGGATTCTCAGATATTTGAGAGGAATAACTAGTAAGTGATTACACTTTGGGGGCTTTACTACTAATTTATAGGGCTATGTTGACTCAAATTTGGAAGGGGATATTGATACCAAGAAAATTCTTATAGGTTATGTATTTACTATTGGTAGGGTAGCTGTGAGCTAGGTTTCTAGGTTACAGAAGGTTAATGCTTTATCCACTATAGAGGCAGAGTATGTTGCTACTACAGAGGTAGCCAAGGAGATGATATGGATTTAGTTGTTCTTGAAAGAATTGGGACACCTTCAGAAGGATAATTATTTGTTTACATATAGTCAAAGTGCCATTCATCTTGTGAAGACTTTAGCTCTACATTCAAATATCAAACACATACAGTTGTGGTACCATTTCATTCAATCAATTTTGGATGATGGATAGTTAAAGCTAGAAAAGATACATATAGATTACAATCTAGCAGATACGTTTACAAAGGTAGTAACAAGGGAGAAGTTGAACTCCTCTTCAGCTTCGATTAGTCTTCTAGACTAAACATGAATAAAAGAACAATGGAGTCCAGGGTGGTTTGATCTAGTGGGAACCTCATGGAGTAGTGGCATAGCTATAGGATTAGTCTCCAAATGGGAGATTGTTGTTTACTATGGAGCTTGATAAGTCCCCAAGTGGTAGATTGTTAGATTATGGTGACTAATCAGGAAAGTACTGTACATACTTCATAAATTCTTTGGGGCTCAAGGCACTCAAATTTTTTCTTTTGGGCCCTATTTTATCAAGATTTTGGGCCAACATGTAATTATTAATTATAACCCTAAATTGGTAAAAATATTTGTATAAAAGGGCTTAGGGTTAGATATTGTTTCATGGTGGTGATGCAAAAATTGGTTCTTGTGGCAGTATTGAGTTGTAAGGGATTATTGATTATAATCAGGTTGTAATCATTGGATCGTAATTATATTGGACTTGTTGTTTGGTGGACGTAGCCCAAGGATTGGGTGAACTATGTTAAATCTTGGTGTCTTGTATTCTTTTCTATGTGATCTATTATTTTCTGATATTGTTTAGATTTGCATGTAATTTTTATTTATGTCCATGGTTTAATCCTAACACAAGTATCTACTGATGTTGTTAATTTGGGTATAACTATATGATCCAGAATGTTATGAAGTACTAAAGTTAGTAGTAACTTATCCTATGTCTCCAAAAAATGTAGCATAGGTTCAGGGTCCCTTGGCTCCCAAGAATTTGTAGCAACTATTCTCATTGTTGGAAGAATAACTTCAATGAAGATTTTATTGTAAGAAGTTGAAAAAGCAATATTTACTTCTATGTAAATGCCATAATCATGAGGTTCATTCCCTTGTAGAAGCCTCTACTACAATGATATTTTCTCTAAACCATGAAAAAGATATTGAAGTGGTTCCCAACCTTGAAACACTCTTATAAGCAATGAAAAAGAAAATGCAGATTCAATACATGAAAAATTGCACAACTTGTATTACTCCCAATATTTGGACTGTAAATTCTCAAAGATACTTGCAAGTGATTCCAATGTCATAGTAAATACAACACCACTTTCCTAGATTCTATCTAGTGCTCACATAATATCCTCCATGTTGTCTAGTTTTTGTTTATGTCATGCATTCTCTTTCTAAAGCCCCTCCTCCTTCTAGTATATTTCCAAAGACTCTCTCTCTTGTTTGATTACGGTGCATCTCAACAAGCTTCTCCAATTATGCAATCACCCATCTATCTCTAGACTGTGTAAGCACTTGTTGTTTTATAGAATCTAGATAGATACTAACAGTTCCAAATCCATAAACCTAAAGACCATTAGGTGTGTGTGTCCCACTTAAGTGAAAAATTGGATGTCAAGTTCTTGTGCATATGTTTCAATCACTTCCTCAATAGATTTCATTTCAACATTCAAGTTTTCAAGATTGGTCAAGATCCTACACAAAAATAATGCAGACCAAGATAAATGGGTAGAGTTGGCAAGAAATTTTACAAAAACATATCATAGTAGATATTTTTAGAAAGAAACAAGCCATAGCCCATTTAAATTGGTCTAGTTGCTAATTAGTTGGGTTGATTACAAATTTTGGTAGAACTACCATTAGATTAGGTACAATAGAATGAATAATCAGCTATTCCGAGCTAGCATGATCAAATATAGTTTTCCAAGGTGATAAAATTACATATGCAAATGTATTTGTGTGTGTGTGTGTGTGTGTGTGTGTGTGTGTGTGTGTGTGTGTGTGTGTGTGTGTGTGTACATATATAGATTGGTCATTTTAAAGGTGCTTATTGATCTAGTTGTGTACATATTCTAGAATCCAAATAAAACAATAAATATCACTAAACATGTAGCATGGACACAGATGTGATGGTAATGCCTATTGGTAAGTAGATTCCTCTTTTCTCTCTCTCATTTTTCATGTGTTTGTTTCACTTGAACTATTATTTTTTAGGGGGCATTTTGTACTATTGGATTCATTTTATGTAATAGACAATGAGGAAATTCCTGGATGTACCTATGTTAGATGTACAACAACACTAAATAATTGTGATGAATTTCTCATGAGCAATGAAGATGGATTTCCATTGAGAGTAGCCCAACTTCCAAGTACTTTAAAGATTGCTCCTTTCTTAAAGATTTTAGATGTTAGGGAGGGTGGGGAAAAATGAGCTTCCACCTTCACGTGGTTGGCCCTAATTAGTAGAGAATATTAAACTATTCGCAAAACCAAGTGAAGCTTAACATTAACCTATGATTGCATGACAACTAATTTTGTGAATCTCTTGGTTTTAGGCAATGTAGAAGGAGGCCATAGTTCAACATGCAATCTCAATTCATATGCATACAAAATTAGGTGGAGATGAAAAAATGCAATAGGTTTATATTTTTGTTAGAGGTCTTTAATTAGGTATTTTAAGTTATAGACCATCATGAACATTGTAACTTTGACTCTTATAGGAAAGGGTAATGTCCTCAGCATGCAAGAAAATCAAGACTTTTTATGTGTTGCCTTGCTTGTCCATAACAATTAGAGTTCTAACATTCATGATGGTCTATAATTTTAAAATCTTAATAGACCTATTAAACAAATGTAAACATGGTGCATTTTTTCAGCTCCGCCTATTTTTCATGCCTATAGAGTGTAGTTGCACATGCATTCTAGATTTCAGAATCTAACAAGTAAGGTGGGCACCTAGAACTTGACAAATGATTCCTCTGTGAGGGAGATGGTATTATTAGTAGAACCCTATGATTTAACTTTTTTTTAAAATTTAAAGAATTGGACATTTAAATTTTATCATCACATTCTCATTACAACTTTGTATGATAAGAAAAATTATTATTCATAAGGATTAATAATTTTGGATATTTATTTTTATGGTTTCAAATGCACAAACCATTTATCTTAACATCTTGATTTTGCAATCTAGTTTCTTCAAATTTGACTTAATAATTTTACCTTCTTCCTTAAGAATGACCATCCATGGACTATCATGCAAAAAGAGGGGTAAAAATTTATTAAGACAGAAAGGAATACAACAAGGAGAGCTCAAAAAGGAGCTCGATCCTGAGCAACAAGATCATCAAATTCTTGCACCATCTCAAAGGACAGTTGCCTCCTATCCCTAATATTCCAACCCAGATCATGACTAGAAGCCCATTTGGCTAAACAATCAGCAGTTCTGTTCCATTCATGAGGAATATACGTGAACCTAATGAATTGAAAAGAAGAAGAGAAGAAAAGAATCTGCTTAACAACAGTGGCCAGCTGCCAACTAACATCCTCAAGCTCTTGCGAAGAAAGCATGTTCACCACCACCTGGGAATCAGACTCACAAATAATCTTACTCCATCCCCGCAAGCAACATTGTTCCACAACATATAAAATAGCCTGAGCTTCCATGAGATTGTTAGTATAATCACCCTTATGAACTGAGAAGAAAAATTTAACATCCCCAGAACTACAACTAGCCACTCCGCCAATACCAGCCGGACCAGGATTCCCATGGGAAGAACCATTAGTGTTAATTTTTAGAACTCCATAGGGAGGAGGAGTCCAGTGCCCATCCTGGTTAACCCGACCCTTCCTCTAATGGTGAAGCTGCCTGGACATAGAAGGAAACCTATGAGCTGCAACCCCATCCTGTAGATGAAAATTGAGGCGATTACAGATAGCAAGATCAACCGGATCCATACCCCCATCAAGCTCACACTTCACAAGAATAGTTTCCTGAAGAGAATGTGATATTTTCCACCAAAGATGCAAAACACCAAGCCAAACATCTTGGAATATGCGACGATTCCTCTCCAACCAGATATGCCAAAGCATGAAAGATGGGCTAGCAATTCAAGCAGCATGGAGAGAAGAAGACTTGGAGGGAGCACTACCCAAGCGGGCCCAAAACTCAGGCAAAGAGGAAGCATGCCGACAAGAGAAACCCCAAGCACTCCACCAAAGGTGTCATATCTGAGTAGAATAAGAGCAATGGAAGAACATATGGGAGACAGACTCCTCTCCATTACCACACAAAACATAATAAGAGGGGCCCTGAAATCCACGTTTACAAAGATTATCCCAAGTAAGACAATGGTTGTGAGCCACTAGCCACATGAAAAAATTGCACTTGGACCAAGAAACTTTATTCCAAACTTGCTTCCACCAAGGGACCTCAGCATCCCCAAATAATTGTCTAGTTATCTCCTGATACCCAGTAGAGACATGATTTTACCAGACAAGGTACCGCCCCAAGCCAAAACATCTGGACCAAGAAAAGAAGAACACTCTCTAGAGGACAAAATTTGAGAAAGCTCCTGATGATCCATGTTTGTACCTCCAGGAGGCCAATCAGAAGAATGCTTCCATCTGTAACCAACAACAGGTCCCAATTGATAAGGAGTCTTGTAATGAGCCACTTTATCGCATCCAGCAGCAAGAAAAGAGTCACAAAGAGGCTGAAGATAAGGGTATATGGATAAAATGGAAGGGAATCCATCCCAAGCATCAGACCAAAACAAAGCCTAAGAACCTCCTTTACATATCCAAAACAGACCCCTCTTCACCAACATCACACCTGTCTTCAAAGTATGCCAAACCATTGAGCCATGACCTTCAAGAGGAAGTGCAAAAATAGAGCAAGGATTAGCACCATGAAAATATTTATGAGTGATAATACGAGCCCTAAGTTGATGTTGTCTAGAGCACCATCGCCAATAAAGTTTAGTAGCCAAAGCTTGACTACTCAATAGAGTAGATCGAAGACCAAGACCACCTTCCTTTTTAGGCCTACAAATAGAGTCCCAATTAACCAAGCTCCATTTAGTACTACGCAAATTACCACTCCAAAGGAATTGTCGAGAAAGAGCATCAAACTCCTTGAGAAAGTAAACAGGTGCAGCGTGAACCATGCTTCTATAAGTAGGAAGAGCCTGGATAAAAGCTTGAAGAAGAGTAACCCGGGTAGTAGTAGAAAGCCATCTATGAGTCCAATGATTTACCTTATCCTGAAGCTTGGTAATCAAATTTTGCTAGAAGAGACGTGGCTTCCTAGAAATAGCAATAGGAATGCCAAGATAAGTCAAAGGAAGTGAACCTATCTGAAACCGTAGGATACCAACAATCCTGTGCTAAATAGAATCAGGAGTGTTAAAAAAGTAAATGAAAGATTTGTGCTCATTAACTTTCTGGCCTAAAGCTTCCAAATAAATGTCCAAAGCATGTCAAAAGGCTTCAACTTCCTTGATCCTAGCAAGACCGGCAAGAGCAGAATCATCAACAAATTGAAGATGGGAAAGAGAAGGTAAGCCATTACCACACCGCCATCCTTGAATAGAATTCTAGGACACCTGATGCTTAATGAATCTGCCCAAGCCTTCAGCCATGATGATGAATAGATATGGGGAGAGAGGTTCACCTTGGTAGAGGCCTCTAGAAGCACCAAATAGTTGAGAAGGTTGACCATTAATAAGAACAGAAAAAGAGGCAGAAGTAACACAACTCATAATCCAACTCACCCAGTCAAAGCTAAATCCAAAAGAAAGAAGAATACTCCTTAGGAAGCTCCATTTAACTCTATCATAGGCCTTAGCCATATCTAGCTTAACAAACATGGCTCTCTCCCTTGAAGTAGCCATAGAGTGAATAGCCTCAGTAGCAATAACCACCCCATCCAAAATTTGTCTGCCAGCAACAAAACCACCTTGTTCTTCTGAGATAATAATGGGAAGCCACCTTTTCAGTCTCTCAACAATCAACTTAGTAATAACTTTGTAAACCACATTACATAAGGCAATTGGTCTAAAAAACTCCAATTGATTAGCACCCTCTCTCTTAGGAATAAGAGTCAAGAATGTAGAGTTCAAAGCTCGAAGCATCTTCTTGCTAGCATAAGATTATTTAACCACCACCAACAAATCATGATTAATGATGTCCCAAAATTCCTGAAAGAATTCAACTGGAAAGCCATTAGGACCAGAAGACTTCCCCTTAGGCATGCCAAAGACCACCTCCTCCAGATCTTCCAAAGAGATAGGATGCATGAGATAATCATTCATTTCCTGAGTGATAAGGGAAGGAATACAGGACAAAATAATATTTTCTTCATTATCAGCAGGAGGAGAGTCCTCAGAGAAGAGGGTAGAGAAGTACGAAATAGCCTCCTGGAAGAAAGCTGGCAAGGAATTCAGTTGGATACCTTGAGAATTAACCAAAGAAGAGATAGTTCTCTGATTCCGGTGAGATTGCACTATTTTATGGAAAAAGGCAGTGTTTCGATCACCTTCCTGGAGCCAATCAACTCTAGCCTTTTGCTTCCAAAAAATTTCCTCTCGAAGTTCCTATTCTTCTAGAGCTCTAGAAGCAAGGGATTCAACCTTGCCAAGATCCTCTAAGAAACTTCGATCTCTAATCTCCCTTGTGATGACATCAAGATCTTCTTGAGCAAGCCTCTTCATAAAGTGAAGGTTCCCAAAGCATTCCCTACTCCATATCTTGAGCTGCCTTTTAACATATTAAAGCCTTTTAGAAAATGAGAACATTGCAATACCATATGCAGGAGCACCATCTTTCCACCAACAAAAAACAAAATCATGAAGAGGGGAGTCACGAAGCCACATCAATTGGAACTTAAAAGGAGGATGCTTCAAAACATAAGCCCCTATAGTAGAAAATTTGATTGGCCAATGATCTGAACCCCTCCAATCAAGGATTTTTGAAGAGATAGTAAGGGTGCCACTAACCTAGAAGCAAGAAACAAGAAATCTATCCAGACGTTCTAAGACAGCAGCAACACCAGTCCTGCGATTATTCCAAGTATAGAGACCATTAGAAGGCTTAACATCAGAGAGATGCAAAAGAGATATGTGTTTCCAAAGAAGAGCAAAAGAAGGCCCCAATCTAGCCAAACCAACATGCTTCTCCTCCAAACTTAAAACTGAATTGAAGTCACTTGCTAACACCCAAGGATGATAAGGATGACAATTTCTAACATATTGAATATGTTCCCAAAGTTCCTCCTTTCCCACAAGATCAACAGGTGCATACACATTAGTAACCATGATTACCTCTCCTGAGTCTAGAGCAAAAGCTACCATAGAGAGAGTTGAGCGAGAAGACATCCAGCCAAGAGGAGAAATATTTTGAGGATCCCAAAATATAGCTAAACCACCAGCACTGTCTGTTTCCCCAACACACTGGCATTGGACACGAGACCAAATACTAGAGGCATGTTGGACCATAGACTCCACAGAGAGCTTAGTCTCTTGGATACAAAAAACATTAGGACTATGATCAACCACCAAGTTATGAATAGCCTTTTGTCTAGGGATGCTATTCAACCCCTTTACATTCCATGAGAGAATAATCATCATTGGGTAGAATTGGGAAAATGAGAATCCAAAGGTTTCACTGAACCAGACTTAATCAATATATCTCCTATGAGTTTAATCTTTTCTTGCTCTTTTTTGCGCCCACTCCTTAGAGGGGGAGTAGAAGAAGCCCGCTTAAAGGGTCGAGGCAGCAACCCCAAGGGGAGAGGAGCTACAAGAACCTCGCAATTCTGATATACTACAACTTGAGATGCCCCACAAGCATCATTAGGAACAGATCTCTCATCTGGGCAAACTGGATCAGAAGAGATAGGAGGAGGAATACCCTCCTCTAGAACCATACTATCCAACATCTCAAAGCGGTTAAAACTTGAATCAGATAATCTTTCTTTCAAAGGCCTCTTTTGATCACGTCCCTTAGCTTGAGGGCGAACAGGAGTAAATCTATCCTTATCATGCATTTGAGCCTTACCCTTACCTGTAGCATCTTGCGGATTCATCCCCTTGGTAGTATTAACCATTTGAGATTGTCCTTTCCCTGTAGTATCTGCCAAACCACCAGCATTGCCAGCTATAGAACCATCCACTCCTTTGAAACTCAAGTTATGGGGGCACTGACACTGTAAATGACCATACTCATGACAAATCCGGCAACGGAGAGGGAGGGATTCATAATCTAACTGCTGCACCCAAGAAGAATCCCCCAGACAAATTTCCAAAGAATCTGGTAATGGGTTATTCAAATTAATTTCAACACAAATTCTAGCATAAGAAATAGCCTTTTTATGCGATTGCAGTCAGCTTCGCCAACAAAGCAGCAATTTGTCGAAGGATGTCTTCACGCCAAGATTCCAAGGGAAGACAAGGCAAGCGAACCCAAACTGGCACTGTTGAAGGGAGATCCTCAGTAGAATTAAAACCTGAATGCCAGGGTTTGACAAATAACCCCACATGGTTGTAGAAATAAGGGCCTCCTTCAAAAAAAATGATCACGATCAGACATGCAAGAGAATACAACAAAAAAATAACTATTCCCTACCAACATAATCTCCATATCGCCTTCCACCTGCCAAGAGTGGTGGATCCATGCCTCAAGAGCAGATAGGGAAATTTGGATTCCAAGAAATTTTCATATCAAAGCATGCTTGGTCCAATAATCAATGTCCTCCATTACAGCCGTTGGAGGAATAACCAGAACAGGGTGATCATGGCTATGTGGTAAACAACCATTAACTTTTTTCAGCTTGGAGCTCTCCCCTGAATAAAATAATTCAGATCACATTGCATACATAGTTGGAGAAGAACCATCTATTCTCACCAATGGAGAAGAAATCCCAGGCCCTGCCATACAAACAATAAAACCCCAATCCAAAATTGACTATAGAAGATTTCCAAAAACACCGACACAAATTATGTCCAGTCATCCATGGACTATCATGGAAGATCATGATTCTACTCATTTTTATGATTTTAGCCTCCTAATGAATTTATTGTTTTTATCTTGGACTGTGTGATTTGTAGGAAGATGTGAAACTAATGAAGGACATGGGCTTGGATGCATATAGGTCTTCCATATCCTAGTCACAAATGTTACCATGTAAGCCAATTTTATAACCCTTAAACAAAAGTGACTAGCAATCAGCAATTCCTTTCTTAAAAATAATTCTTGTTTTTGGTGAGAATAGATGGCACAATCAAAGGTGGAATTAACCAAGTTGGAGTGGTCTACTACAACAACCTTATCAATAAAATCTTAAAACATGGTAAAGATTAATCTTATTTTTTGTTATGGATATAGAAATCTCTATAATTTTATGTAAGCCATAACCAAATCATGTTTGACAAGTTCTAACTTAAATTTTATCCTTGAGAAGTTTTTCTCCTAAATTAGCTTATTTCTTTTTAATTTTGAACTAATTACATTTTCTGATATTGAGCATAAGGCACACTTACAAACTTTTTGTTTAATTAACAAACAATGTTACTTACATTTTTGTTGTAAAGATCTGCAATCAATCAATTTTATAGGTCTAGGAATAGAACTCCTTGGTCTAAATGTTGCTCAAAACCCAACTATTGCAACAATGTGGCTAAACGTGACACTTATTTTGAGTTCATTCAGCCAAGCTAGTTTTCTTCTAAATATGCACGTAGGTCTCGTGTCTTGATTGATATACCAGTGTCTTCATTTTCAAACATATTAATATTGGTCTTTGTAGCTTATTGAAGTATATTATTTTTACATTGATTCATAACTCCTTCATTTGAATTTAGTGTGTGTCAATTAAGAAACTTGAACAATGATCTCATGATTTTCTCTACTCAAGAGAATCACTTTCTCAATATTTGGGTTCTTCTTTCTTTGTTGTATAATTAGAATATAGCACCATAGTATGTAGGAGTTCTTCATAGTATGATGGTTAATCCCTTTTTTATCCACAGGTTTCAAGGGAATGTATTGATTTCATATTAATCGAATTCATTCATAACAACAATCTTATTCTTCAGATCTATACTGGGTAGGTATCACAAATTCAATTGGGACATTTGGAGCCATTGTGAGCACAATTGGAATAGGGTATTTTATTCAATGGTTGGGTTCATTCTAGAGTTTCTTGACACTAACTACCATTTTATATTTTATTTCAACCATCTTCTATAATATGTAATACCACCCACGAAAAGGTATTTAACTAATTTGAGAAGGATATATATTTTAATTGACAAAAAAATTTATTAGTTTTCTTCCATCTACACTAAATACTAATATAGTAATGGGATAGAAAGCATACAAGTCCACATCCATCCAAATGATCTTCTTTTTGGATATCCTAAAATAATGGGTTGACATCAAAAGGCTCGACTTTCATCATATGATTTTACTCTGAAGCGTTCTAATAAGTGTGTATTCACATATTTTTAGGCCCTGAGAATAATTATATATTTGATCTCAGGAATCCTATAAAGTATGGCTTGGAATTTTTGTCCTAAACCTTCTCAACTTTAAATCAAGGTCATACTTGCCACAAGAGTCATATTTTTGTTTAGCCAATTTAGTCCATTTTCTATCATTTGTAAGAACCTACCACAACACTTTCCATACAAGTGATTCCAATGCCATATAACCTACCACAACACTTTCCTAGATTCTATGCAGTGCTACCATTATATCCTTTATATTGTATAGTTGTTGTTTCTATTGTGCAATCTCTTTCTAACACCGCTCCTTCTCCTTCTGGTATATTGGCACAAAATCTCTCTTGTGCCCTAAATTATGATCAAACTTCTAAATATATGCCTCTAATATATCTAAAATCAACTTCACATTATGTTGTAACTCTAGCATAGGTGTTTGATCTTTGATAGCTTTTATTTTAGCATTTCAACATTCAAGTTTCCTCTTCATTATGTGTTTGGTTTATCAATGATTTCCTTCTGTTCGATTATTTTGCATCTCAACTTGCTGCTCCAATGATGAAATCATCCATCTATCTACAAATTGTGTAAGCAATTGTTGTTTTATAGAATCTAGATAGACATTGATAGATCCAAAGACATAAACCTGAACACCATCATATGTGTGTCCCACTTTAGGGAAAAATTGGATGTCATGTTCTTGTGCATATGTTTCAATCACATCCTTCAAACTCAACTGAGGTGCCCCCATCGAATTATTCAGGTGAGCCCACCACCCATGAAAGTTGAGGCTTTTTGTTAAGAATATGTTTTTGCTTCTTGTTGCTACTGATCAAGTACCTAATATGGTCACTACTCAGTCACCCTAAGATAGGTTACATTCTGTCTCACCCTAGGTTGTTCCATAGTCATACCCTCTATAGCTTGATACATCATTCAAGGGCTACATTTAGTTGACAAATTATCCTCTCATGAGTAAGAAGCTAAGGGAGAAATATTCCTTTTCACCCTAAAAACCATTGTGTTACTTCATTAAAATTAGGACTTGAACAAAATCATTGATACAAAACTTGCTGCCACTTTGGAAAAAAAATTTCCTCCAACATTGTAACCATATGATAAATGGGAATAGTAGATGCCCAAGCCATAACCTAGATAAATTTTTCTAGTTTATGATTAGCTAGGTTTATTACAAATTCCTATAGAACTTTCATCATATTAGGCACAATAAAATGAACAATCAATTGTTCCTAGCTAGCAGGATCAAATACAATTTTCCAAGTTGATAAAATTGCATATACATATGCATCCCTTGCATGTTAGGCATGAAGCACATTCCCCAACTTATAATGAATGGTTGGATATAAATTCTCCATATTAGATATGTGTGTTAGAGAAATATGGTGCAAACCTTTTAGATTTTATGATTAATGACTGCAATGATAACATATCAAAATACATTAAAATACTCTCTACAAACATTTTTTAAATAATCTAACTAGATGTCACAAGTGCAATGGAATGTTCCAATGACTAGCTATCACTTGCACAACACAAGCATCACAATTATGATGGCTAGTCCCGATGGCTCAATATTACTTTCATAGTGAAGCTGTCTCAATGACATCACAATTACGACAAAAGCTTGGCTACTTAAAACATCATAATTACAATAGAGGACTATTGTAATTGTGACATCATTAACATGAAATCTTGTCCCATCCTTTGTCCAAGTTACGATATTTTTATCCATCAAAATTGAGATGGATACCCTTTCCATCTCAATTTGCAACAACAAAAGTCTGAGGCCCATGTAATCAGAGCCATTTTGTGGTTCTATCACTTGGGTGATGGGTGGTTGTCGCAATTGCAATGGCCTGCCATTGTAATTTGGGTCCAAATGTAGTAGTAGGACCTAGAAAAGGGAATCATTTAATTGAAAGGTAACAAAATTCCTCCTCACATAATTTCTCCTAAAATTATTTTTAATAGATGTGATGCTTAAATTCAAAAGAGGATAAATGAGAAAGATCAAACCATTAGTGAATATGATGACTTAAATATCATGCATGAGCTCAATCCAAAGATTATTAGTATTATAAAGTATTGCACTAAGGAGGAAAGAGAAGAGAGTAAGGATCTAATCCTAATGTCCCATGATGTGTTTAGATGGGGATATAAAGACATGAAGAACTTTATGGATGAATAATTCAAGTAAAAGATTCCTCTTAAACCAAGGGAATCACTTTTCTGCTAGAAATAGGGAAACTATAACCCCATGGTAGTTGATGCCACTTTTAGAGAGGTAGTCCACCATTCCACATGGGTTGTGAACATCATTTCTATAAGGAATAAAAAAAGGTGAAATAAGGATTTGGGTTGATTTCAGAAATCTTAATCTAGCATCTCTCAAACATAATTATGCTCTACCCAACACAGATCACCTATTGCAAATAGTGACTACGTCTAAGATTATTTCCATACTAGACAATTTCTCTGGTTATAATCAAATAAAAGTTGTAGAAAGTGAACAACATAAAATCACCTTCACCACCATTTGGGGAATGTTTACATATAGTTGGATACCATTTAGTTTGATTAATGGAGGTTACCCCTTCAAGAGAGCTATGGACTAGAGATTTAGCAACTTAAAAGCTAAGACTATCATTATATATTTGGATGATTTGACTATATTATCTAAGAAAAGGAAGGATCATTTGAAAGATCTAGGTAAGGTATTGTAGAGATATCAGGAGAATGGGATCTCACTGAACCTAAATAAATTAGTCTTCTGTGTCACAAAAGGAAAGTTACTTGGTACGATAGTATCATAGAATGGAATTTTAATAGATCCTGAGAGAGTTTGAGCTACCCAACAAATAAGTCCCCCATGTAGAAAAATAGGAGTTAAATCCTTCTTTGGACAAGTCAACTTCCTAAGAAGATTCATCTAGATTTCTCCAAAATCACCAAGTGTATAGTGGATATGATGAAAGGGAGTCAGAACTTTAGGTGGAAAGATTCCAACAAAAAATAATTTGAAAGCATCATGTTGGGTCCTGATTTAATAGTTTTGACAATAACCAAGAAACCAGACCAATACATCTAAGGTTAGCAAATTCATATAATGGATCCACTTGACAACACTCTTGGGCCAACTATAAGGATAATTATTTTCTTCTTCAGGCTCTGTAAGACCTAGGTGATTGGACCTCAAATTTTTTACATGGTACCAGTGTGAAGGCATATAATTGAATCTAAATAACAAATAAAATCCCTTAATCTTCTATGTTTATGCAATCATTGATGGTTGAAATAAGTAATATGACACCACATGAATCTGATAAACCAAGTGAGGGAAAACTCTTTTAATTCTTAAACATAAAGTGAAAGATATTCAATTGATAATTTGGATCTCAGCATAACCCGAGTATGCAATAGGAGACAACATGTAACCTTCAAGCTGACCAGTCCCTTATCCATTGGGCATCAACTAAACCTCAACATACAAATGCATACCTAAAATATATTCATATATTCAAACATCTTATCTATCTGTTTGACTTGCAAACAGACATCAATCTTCATAAAAACTCTCATACTTATGGTAATATCCTCCTAGTGAAACCCACAATCCTGTTAATGTAAACAAGCATTTACTTGGCTTCTTTTTTCCAATAGTAAGTTTATCCTAACATACAACCTTAAGGGATTGCAATTGAGTTCAAGCTCTTAGTTCTTAAACACAAAACATTGCAGATAACAGAAGAAGGAAACAAGAATCAGAATGAAACTAAAATAAATGAAGCTCTTGCATTAATTTCCTTGAAACCAATACATCATCTATATATCAAAACTCAAAAAATACACAAAGAATGACTGTGTAATATAACAATGCTTCAAAAGAAATATAATACTTATGTTCACAACAGAGGAATACTAAGGAAAAATGGTATCATAGTAATGGGAAAGGATTTCAACCAGACTGGAACCACAAAGTAGTTACACTATAATGAAAAATATACAAAAATTGGAACCCTTACAAAGAGAACAAAGGAAGAATATATAGAAGAGAAGATATTTCAGGGTCTGGAAGCTGAATTTGACATGTGTCCCACTGAAAATGTCTTCAATCTAGTGTTGTTGAAACTAAACTTCGTCATCTACTTGGAACCAAAAACCATAAATGATGCCACAAAATATCTCACTTTAGAGCAATTAGAAAAATATCTCATGCAGAAAATATTAGGTACAAATTAAATCTGCTATTGGAGGCTCAAAATTTGAATTAGCCGGTCACATCTACTTTTTCCATGAAATCAACTTGTGTTATTGACAAAAACATTTGATTACTTCCAACTACCTTTAAAACCATCAAATCTCCCTTAAAGTTGCTGATGAGATCAAAATTGATGAAAAACTAGCCATATTTGATTGCAATTTCATCTGCAACAATAAATTTATACTTTTCACTGAGAAGCCCCCAAAAACACAAATCCTCCCATAGCTACTTTTGGTTAATACCTGCACAAAATATGATCCTAGAAATGAAAAGTACATCCTCTACCCGTTTTGGTAGTATATCATACTTCATATTTTGGATATAAATCATGCCTCCAAGGTCCATTTGAATTTTCAGGCCCCGAGCCAAGAACAGAGCATAAAATGAAAAATAAAACTATATAGTTGAAACTATATAATATTATTCAATTTATAATCCTTTCAACATTTGCACATTCAAAATCTCTAAACTTTTAATTTTTATTCATTTTTCCAATCAACCACTGCCACCTGTCCATTCTCCATTAGTTGAAATGCCCAAGCAAGCCCCACAACTCTATATATCCCCTTTTAAATATTTGAATTTTAAATGTTTTAAATTCCTCCAATCCTATGGCATATGGCCATTACTATCTCATTCCATGATCCTATGAAACTCATAGGATCGTAAACCTCCAAAGTTTATCTAGCGATCTCCTGATTGGCATAGAATCGCACATCTTTGTATTAAGCCACACGATCATATGATGTCAGTGTAACATTGTAGGCCCTCATATCTTGACTTATGACCACATGACAAGAGGCTTGTAGTAGTGTTGTAACCCCTCCAGCAATAGCTCCCTAATTTCACGACATCCTCTTTCCTAGCATAACATCATAGCCCTTTATATCTCCATCTCTGAACCATACAAAAAGGGGCCATCATAACATCACACACCCCCATATTTAGATTTATGATCTCATGGTAAAGGTTCTCATCATAGCATCAGAGCCCTTTGGAAACTAGCTCTCGACCATAGGTGAAGGCTAACTTCGTAATATCACTCACTTTAGATTTGAGCCTTCCAACCACATGACAAGGCAAGGGGCATGTCATAGTATTGTTGGCCTTTGAAAATCTCCTCCCGATCTCATGAAACCATCATAGGATCAGATCACTTCATTTTGTCTCTCCCAACCATACAATGGCCTACCATGTGGAATCCACTTTGACACTTTGAGCTCCCTGATGCTATTGCAACCTCATATTTTTGTAACATCATGCACCTTTGACATGAGTCTTTTGATCTTACGCCAATGACATAACATCATAGACCCCAAAATTTCTCCACATGACCATGCAATGGGATAGGAATATTTGGTCAAAAATTCACTCCATTGGTCACCAGTTCTCCACAGGCCTCACCACCTGGTCAACTTTGTCCACAAGATTCAACTAGTTGAGATACTTGGTCATTGTGCCCTTATGTTTAAAAGGAAAGAAAATGTTGACAATGTGCTCAGTGTGGGATTTAAAATCCAAATAGAAAATTGCCTACTCTACTACAGAATGCCCTTCACTTCATCATGGATGTGGAGTTCCTACTACTCACTATTCTAAAGAGGCATTTCTAGATAGAATTGTGAAATATGACACTAGCTCAAAATGGGGCTTTGCAAAATGGCCCATAATGTCAATTTATCAATATAGAACACATATGCAAGTTGAATGAAGGGTTTTAGAAACATAAAACACCACCTAAGAATTAATATAATAGCTGGGTACTCAAGCAATAAAAGCATTTATAGGGCTCAAAACTATGGAAAGGACACTGAAAATGGGAAACCAATTTTGAGCACTAACAGAGGCTCTAGGTGGGGATGCATGCCCCTTGTGGGAATGGCAAGAAATCAAATCTCTGGAGGAAGCAGACCACTCAAAATTTTCTCTAAACAAAATTTTTGAAAATAGGGAAACCTATTCTAACTGTACAAGATGGTGACCCTGGGCCATCGAAAATTTTCAAAGTTTCCTACCTCTGTCATATACCTAATTCTCATTAACATCTTCTTGAGGTAAACTAAAACTTTGACTGTCCTTTGTTTCACCTAACACATCAGTACTTTCAATCACTTCATTAGGAAAAACAAAACTATCATCATCACTGTCATAGTGCATATAAAAACTAGACATATTTTCTTCACCTTGCTCACTATGAAATTGCATATCAACATGATCATAACTATTGACATCAAACTAAAACTAATCATCACTAACTGACTCATGGATACCTTCAACTGGAAACACAAAAGTTTGGTATTCTACTTCATTCAACGAGGTACATGAATTAAATTGTAACTCACCTTGTGTATCTGGGTGTGAAGGGCATGTAAAATCTGATTCCTATCTCTTTGCAATTATATTACTCATCAAATCAAATTCACAACTTGCTGAAAATTCTTCACATTGAAACAAATGCTCAGTTACCAAATCTAAAAAATTCTTCAGAAAATGTTGATCCAAAATTTGTTGATCACAATCCCTATCCTCATCTAACCAACTATTAGAGGGGACATTAAAATCATCAAATGTCTTATTACATGATTTGTCAGTAATAAAAAGGAAATTAGAATAAGCAACATTATTTTCAATGTTTTCCTCTTCATCCGAAATATCAAAACATATTTCACTGCAATCACCAACATGAGAAAACATTGAGATAGTAGAAAACTTTCCTTCAAACACATCCCTAGCATCTATCAAGTCATCATGTGCATATACACTTGAGGTATTGTCATATGCACCTCCAAAGTTTGATAAACATTTTTTAGATTATGTATCTTTTTCTACATCAAACATTGGGGAAGTGACTTGACTAAATGAAGAAAAACTATGAAGGAGAATATGGACATCCTTAGAAGTACTTACATATTTTTCAAACTCACAAGCCAACAAATCTGAAATCTCATCAGGGTTCAAGAAGACTTCCTCACAAATCTTCTCCTGGTTGTGATTACTATCCACATGATATGAAGAACTTACAACAGTAGCAACATTAGTACAATAATCTAGAATATCATAATCATTATAACACTCATTCTTATCATAACAATCAACACCTCTACTATTGTTACAAACTTCCTCAATCTCATATTCACTGTCACAAGACTCATTTTCAATTTCATATTTGTCTTCTTTATGCTAGTTGCAATCTTCTGATTCATTAAAAGTTGAATCCATCTCTTCGCACTTGGAAGAAAAATTATCATTGTTTATGGATTCATCACTTTTGTGATTACTTTGACTTTCAGCACATGTATTATCATCATTAGGAGACATAATATGAATAATATCATTATCACTTTCCATCTCCCTAATGAATCTCTCAGCTTGTAAAAGCTCTTTTAACCTTATAGGTGTTGGCCAATTAACTGAATCAGGTGCTATAACATCTAGGAAAACACTTGGTAGAGAAGATTCCTCTAGTCTAGAATGCAAAGGCATCATATTGATTACTTATTTAAACTTTATCTAAACTTGTTGAACATTTAGATTCTAAAGATTTCCCATTTCCCCCCTGACTATACTAAAAATCATATTGTGGATTTTCTTATTCAACATAGCAATATTACTAGCCACAATTTTCAAACCATCAGAAAATTACAGACTAACCTCAGACCTAATGTCTGAATCCATCTTAAAATAAAAATTTCACCTCTTTCTCTAGTGCTAAAAATCAGTGAATAGAGGTACTACTTTTAAATATTCAACTTTCATGAAAATGAAAATCATGAAAAGTAAAATACCTTCAGTGTTGATGTAAACTATCCTCTATTGATTTTGGCACTGGTGAACTAATACTCTTTCACACACTGATGAAAACCTTATAGAGCCACCACCTCCTTGAAGAGGACCAATAAATCACAACAGTGATTTACATTCAAACATTTAGTTTTTTTTTTATAATAGTAGGAACAACAACACTAAACCTTAGTAAAAAACACTTCTTTTCCAAGAAACTAACAAGAACTTCAAATCTACCCATATAACTTAAAGTCCTTCAACTTTTAAACATGAAATAAACTAGGATACACTGGTATAGAGACAGAGTTGTCACTCATAAATGAGAAATAAAACAATATTTTTTACTTGACAAAATCTAAACCAGACTTTCAATGGTAGGAAAACACAGATCATCAAACCACTCTTATAGATTTACAATCTTGAAAATAGAGAACAAACCATGCTTGTTCAACCTTGACTCTGACTCTCCAACACTTTGAAAACACCTCTAGGCTGAATAGATTAATGATGGAAACACTAGTGAAAATACAATCTTTGTTCAACCTTCAAAGCTACTGCAGTCCTAGATAAAACATCACTGGGAGGCATGAAACTTTTAGCCTGACCTTGCTGCTGATAACAAACTTTACACATGCCTTTCTTGTAATTGTATTGAATCACCTTCATATTGCAATACTCCCTAGCAGATTCACCATTTTCTTGGTGACTCGGATGGGAAAAACCATGCCAAAATACAAGATTGAAATATATAAATTTACACCAGAGATTCTTGTCCTTTAAGCAGTGAACACTTCATAGATTCCCCAACAGAGTCACCATTTTTTTGGCTCCTGATTTAATAGTTTTGATAATAACCAAGAAACTAGACCAATACATCTAAGGTTAGCAAATTCCTATAATTGATGCACTTGACTATAGTCTTGGGCCAACTATAAGGATAATTATTTCTTCTTCTTCAAGCTCTATAAGACCTAGGTGGGTGGACCTCAGATTCTTTATATGCTACCAGTGTGAAGGCATACAACTAAATCTAAATAAAAAATAAAATCCCTTAATCTTCTATGTTTATGCAAGCATTCATGGGTAAAATAGCTAATAACAGAGCATGTGAATCTAGTAAACCAAGTGACGGAAAACTCTTTTAATTCTTAAACATAAAGGGAAAGATATTCAATTGATAATTTGGATCTCAACATAACTCAAGTATCAACAACAGAGAACATGTAACCTCCAAGCTGATTAGTCCCTTATCCATTGGGAATCAACTAAAATTCAACATACAGATGGATACCTAAAGTATACTCATATATTCAAACATCTAATCTATCTATTTGACTTGCAAATAGACATCAATCTTCATAAAAACTCTCATACTTAGGGTAATATCCTCCTGGTGAAACCCATAATCCTGTCAATGTAAACAAGTATTTACTTGGCTTCTTTGCTCCAATAGCAAGTTTATCCTGACATACAACCTTAAGGGATTGCATTTGAGTTCAAGCTCTTAGTTCTTAAACATAAAACATTGCAAATAATAGAAGAAGGAGATGAGAATCAGAATGAAACTAAAAGAAATGAAGCTCTTGCATTAATTTCCTTGAAACCAACACATCATCTGCATATGAAAACTCAAAAAATACACAAAGAACGACTATTTAATATAACAATGCTTCAAAAGAAATACAATACTGCTATTCAAAATAGAGGAATACTAACGAAAAATGGTATCATAGTAGTGGGAAAGGATTTCAACTAGACTCAAACTACAAAGTAGTTACACTCTAATGAAAAATATCCAAAAATTGGAACCCTTACAAAGAGCTAAGAGGAAGAATATATAGAAGAGAAGATATTTCAGGGTCTAGAAGGTGAATTTGACATGTATCCCATTAAAAATGTCTTCAATCTAGTGTTGTTGAAACTTAACTTCTTCATCTGCCTACAACCAAAAACCATAAACGATGCCACAAAATATCTCATATATCTCACTTTAGAGAAATTAGCAAAATATCTCATGTAGAAAACATTAGGTACAAATCAAATCTGCTGTTGGAGGCTCAAATTTTGATTTAACTGGTCAAATCTACTTTTGCTGTGAAATCAACTTGCGATGTTGACAAAAACACTTGATTACTTCCAACTACCTTTAAAACCATCAAATCTCCCTTAAAATTGATGATGAGATCAAAATTGATGAAAAACTAGCCATATCTAATTGCAATTTCATCTACAACAATAAATTTGGACTTTTCATTGAGAAGCCCCCAGAAACACAAATCCTCATGTAGCTACTTCTAGTTAATACTTGCACAAAATCTGATCTTAGAAATGAAAAGTGCATCCTCTCTCGATTCTGGCAGTATATCATACTTCATATTTTGGATATAAATCATGCCTCTAAGGTCCATTTGAATTCTTAGGCCCCGGGCCAAGAACAGAGCACAAAATAAAAAATAAAACTATATAGTCAAAACTATATAATATTATTCAATTTATAATCCTTTCAACATTTGCATGTTTAAAATCTCTGAACTTTTAATTTTTATTCATTTTTCCAATCAAAAATTGCCACCTATCCATTCTCCATTGGTTGAAATGCCCAAGCAGGCCCCACAACTCTATATCTCCCCTTTTAAACATTTGAATTTGAAATCTTTTAAATGCCTCCAATCCTATTCCATGATCTTACAAAACTTGTAGGACTGTAAGCCTCCAAAGTTTGTCTAGCGATCTCCTGATTGGCTTAGAATCCCACATCTTTGTATTGAGCCACATGATCATACGATGTCAGTGTAACATTGTAGACCCCCAAATTTTGACTTATGACCACACAACAAGAGGCCTGTCATAGCATCATAACCCCTTCAGGAATAGCTCCCCCATCTCACGACATCCTCTTTCCTGGCCTAACATCATAGCCCTTTATATCTCCATCTCCCAACCATATGACAAGGGGCCATCGTAACATCACGCACCCCTGTATTTCAATTTATGATCTCATGAAAAAGGGTCTCATCATAGCATCGGAGCCCTTTGGAAATTGGCTCTTGACCATATGATGAAGCCTAACTTCATAATATCATGGGCTTTGGATTTGAGCCTTCTAACCACATGACAAGGCAAGAGGCATTTCGTAGCATTGTTGGTTTTTAAAGATCTCCTCCCAATCTCACAAACCATCATAGGATTGTAGCACATGTGGAATCCACGTTGATTCTTTGAGCTCCCTAATGCTATGCTAACCTGATATTTTTGTAACATCATGCACCTTTGACATGAGTCTCTCGATCTTATGCCAATGGCATAACATCATAGACCTAAAAATTTCTCCACATGACCGTGTGATGGGATGGGAATATTTGGTTAAAAATTCTCTCCATTCGTCACCAGTTCTCCATAGGCCCCACCACCTGGTCAACTTTGTCCACAAGCATCAATTGGTTGAGATACTTGGTCATTGTGCCCTTATGTTTAAAAGGAAAGAAAATTTTGACAACGTGCTCTATGTGGGATTTAAAACCCAAATAGAACTTTACTACAAAAGGCCCTTCACTTCATCCTAGATGTGGAGTTCATGTTGCTTACTATTCTAAAGAGACACCTCTAGGTAGAATTGTGAAATATGACACTAGCTCAAAATAGGGCTTTGTAGAATGGCCCAGAATGTCAATTTATCAATATATAACACATATGCAAGCTGAATAAAGGGTGTTAGAAACATAAAACACCACCTAAGCATTAATACAATAGTCAGGTACTCAAGCAAGAAAAGCATTTATAGGGATCAAAACTATGGAAAGGACACTCAAAATGGGAATGCAATTTTGAGCACTAACACATCAAAAGCACCATTGCAAAGGCCCCCATCTTGGTCCATCCTAATTATCCCAAGGATTTTATTATTTACTACTACACCTCAAAACATACTATGTCATCAATACTGATGAAAGAGAATGGAGAAGGAGTAAAAGCCTTTATCATTTTTATGAGAATTCCTCTCAAAGATCACTCACAGGTGGAAAAAAATGCATACATCATAGTGTGAGCCTTGAAAAATTCTAGGCTCTATGTCATTCACTCTCACACTATTGTATATGTGCTTGATTCAGCAATGAAAATTATTTTGACATAACAAGATGTGGGATACAATACCCAGGGTGCATGGGTGGAAAAAGTACAAGATTACGATATTATCGAGATCAAGCCAACTAATATGGTCTATGCAATTGGTCTATGCTGAGAAATTAGAGAAAATTATGCAAAATAAGAGGATGAAAGAAAGCCTACAACCCTAATGGTAAGTCTCTAGAATCCATGGTTCTCCAACATAGTGTACTTTCTTACATATGGAAAATACTGTTAGTGAACAAATTTGTCCTTTTAATTGGTTTACCAAATTAACTCTATACCAAAATATCACAAAGAAAAAAATCATTCACTGCAGTTGAGGAAGCACTCTTATCTTACTTTACACTTCCTCTTTGAATTTCTAAAGGTACAGCTCCCTTATTAGATTTGAAATAAATTTGAAATCATTTTCACACTTTTCCCAAAGTGCATAAAGATCTCTCAACTACTCCTGGGTAGTGAGGTAATTATATAAAAAGGAACTACTCGAAGATGAACAGACTGAACTAATGTAGAGAAGAAAATTCACTTCAAAGAATGAACTTCCGCCTAAATTTTAACATGTGTCATTAACAATGAATGAAAAAAAAACTTTTAAAGAACTTACAATCAAACAACAGCAGTTTGGGATTTCTGAAACGTCGAATCACATTCACAAAGTAATAATAATTCAACACTCTGAACACAAAGTTTCAAAGCATAATTCAAAATTCTTCATATATGTATATTTCAACTTTAGTGCACCAAGTCCTTGAAATCCAAACATTCATATACTGGTTCCCAAAATACTGTTATCAAAATCAAATCTATGTTAAAATTTTGCTATCTAATCTCTATTTTCTATCCCCTATTTGCTTAAAAAAACACAGTTCAATGCCCCAACATTTATAGTTTTTCAAACCCGAAGGGCCTCCATTAAAACCCAGCCCTATCAGATTGGTACAAGAAACAGTTATAAAACTAGAAAATAGTTATCAAAAAGAAAAGCCCCAACCGATGACCGTTCAACTCCCAGTATCCGCGTCAGTTTTCTCCTCTTCTCCAACAGTTTGACACACCAGCTTCCAACTCCGAAACATGGATACAAATTCCTGCATAGCATGGGAGTATGGGTTCTTCAAGCTCATCACCTGGGCTTTGCATGCGTCTTTCTGCCACTTATACTCTTTTACCTTTCGGTTCTGATGTTGCATCAAGCTCTCATTAAGGCGCAACATAGATTCAATGCTTGCCAAGGAGGTGAAATCATCGGCCTTCGGTGATTCTTCCTCCCTAATCTATTCTACTGCCTTGGTGAAACTCTTGATTAACATTTCAGTGTCCATATTCCCATCCTCGAATTGTAAGATGCTCGTAGGATTGACAATCTTCATGTCCTTTACTAGCTCCTCGTGCATTTCGGTGATTTTACTTTCGATGCTTTGTATTTCTTTGATGGTCTCTTTGTAAATGGACTCTTTCCAACACATATTATTCTTCAGAATGAAAAGTATGCAGGGGTCCACGGCCTTCATAGGATTTTCACTCAGGAATTTGGGGACCCCAAAATTTTCAACCTCTGAGACCTGTAGAACCACAGCTTGGTAGCATGCTAATTTTGTTTCCCATATTGAGATCAAGGTTTGAATCTCCCCTAGAAGCGTTTCACCTTTGGAGTAGATGCTGACAACTTCAGAAATGAATTTATTTCCTTGATTTATTATGTTATTCGCCCAGTTAGTCATAGCATTAGCTAACAGTTTTCCCTTCTGTATCTGTTTCATCAATTGCTAGCTCTCAATAGAGTTGGGGTCAAAAGGTTGTGGAACCTGAATTATAGGAGAATCACTTAGGTTGATCAGAGAATTGATATATGCGGCCATCGTCACCACCATTGCCTTTAGTTCTTTCTTTTCCTTGGAATCTCTCTCTGATTGTGTGAGCATGTGGTCAGCAGAGAACTTAAAGAAATTGTTGCGAGTCTCCTATTTATAGAACCTAATTCAAAAGAAGTAACTTGGAACCCTTCATCCTCGATCTCCCTAGATTCTTTCTTTTGTTTATAAGTGGCCACCTCTGCTGTGATTTTTCCCGTCACCGAGTTTTTGGTGAGACAAGCATCCATTTTTACTTTCTTTGTCTTAGAACCTCTGGCTGCATATCTAGTGACTATTTCCTTTACTGGTGTGGATACCGACTGTAGACTCTGTTTCTTGTTGATTGAATTTGACAACCACAAAGGGATAGAAGAAGTGGTTGACATTACTTGAGTGTCCCGAGTTGGAGTTAAGAATTTAGGCTGATCTATTCTTCGGGCTTCAATGAATTGGACTTCACCATCTACTTCATCAGGGGAAACAAATTTATCATCTGAACTTTGCCCCTGAGATGTCATCTTCTGTTTCTGAACACTAGGCTGCTTTGAGGCTTTGAATTTGGATTGGGATCTCGTCCTAGGAGCCGTAGCTTTTGAATGGGGAGAGGACCTCAGTTTCTTTTCTGGAATCAATGTGACCCCTGCAATATGAGAAAATGGAATGTTAGATTGAAGTGGTCCTGGGGAAGAAATCACCCTAGGAGAAGACTCATTGATATTTCCTCCTTTTTTCCTCTATACCCAGTCATCTGTATAGGTCAATATGGATCTAGCTCTCAAATTAATATCATCATCCTCCTCTTTTCTCTAGTCTACTGCTAGAAACTTTGCCTCATTTGATTCTTCCCAACCAGGTTCAATTAAGTAAGAACTGTCTTCAATAATTCCTTGTGTTTTGAACTTCAATCTGAATGAATCAATTTGTTGTACAGTTAATCTAGAATGGTCTTTCTTCAATACCTCTTCTTCATTTCCATAGTCTCTCCATAGATCTTCTAAATGAGGTGTGTCCGAAAGATTTACTTCAAGGCCAAGGGTTAGAGCTGCATATCCCCTACTATCAAAGTTTCTCCTGCTGTGGTAGAAACCAAGATTGAATCCCAGCAAATTGTTTCCAATGATGGAAGCATTATTCATGTTAGCATAGAGTAAGGAGTCCAGTGTGATAGGGAAAGCTATTTCCCAATTCTCCTGAGGAAGATTATCTTTAATGACTGAGAAAAGCTGTCTGCATAATTCGGCCAAAATAAAACAATCAAGAGCATATCGAGGTAATTTCAGAGGTTCATCCTCAAAGCCTCCAACTCTTAAATATGTGAACCTAGGAAATTGAATGAAATGACTCCCATATTGTTGAACTAGCTTCTGTGCCTCAGAAGAAAGTCGTGGCACCTGAACACCCTTTAGAGTCAAATAAATGCTTCCATACACTACATCATGCACCTTACGAAAATCTTCTAAAACTCAATCTTTTTGCAACAAAGAACAATACTGTAAAATGGTTATTTCTTCATTCCATACCCCATGTGGAAGGATAGTGAGATCGCATGTACAGACAATACAATAAGTCAAATATGAAGCCATATAGAAATCCTCACGAGATTCTTTGGCCCTTTTGAGTTGGTTCCTCAAGGAATTGGCAATGATCTCCGTCCAATCCATCCACTGCTCACCTTTCAAGATAACTTCAATATATCTATACATCCATTCTTCAAACAAATACACATTAGCTGAACCCGTCACCTTGTGCAATAATATAACTAGGTCATGTATATGGGGTTTCATGTGATCTTTCGTAATGACTTTGGGTAGCCTAGACCCACCTCCATAGTTAACTTCGGTCCATTTTCTAGCAAGGGTGTTTCGGAAAACGTTAGGGGTTTCCTGGTATTCAGCCAAAGCTTGAGTGGGTGAAAATGCGGCAAAGGTATTTGTTGTTAATTGTAAAATAGATGAAATGGTTTCCCTTGAGAGAGAAAGTATTGTGTTTTCATTCACATCTATTACACTTCTACTCCTAACATCGTAATGGTCAATGCAAAGTTGCAGAAATTTAGGGCTTACGAAAGTAGGAGGAAAGGCAGAAGGTTCAATCAACCCACTTGTTAACACTTCCATGCACCCCTTAACCTCTTTGGTATTCTCAAGAAAACTTGTTTGCAGCTTTTCCACATTTATCCCTTCTAAATTTGTATCACAGATCACTGGTCTCTTACATTCTAGGCTAGAAGCATTGCCGAAAAATTCCAAGACTGACTTCATTTTCAACAAAACAAGCAAAACCTCTGCTAGACAATCCTTTTGAAAATAATAGATTTGCAGAACAAAACAAAGATGTCTAAATTCTCACCTTCTTTATGCTGAAAACCAAACGACTTCCTCTACCTTCCTTAACAGCTCCTTCTCTATTACAAAGTAGTTTACTGAGCTACTGAACAGTTTTATTAAAGGAAAGATTTGCATGTAGAAGTATTGGATCATTAATGGACACGATGACATATCACCTCATATCAACCTTGGCACGTTCGAAACATTGTAGCATGAGCTTTTCATTTAATGATTTCCCTTTTAACATAAATCAACAATGATCAATTTCGTACAATATCCGATCATCCTTCAAGTCAAAGATCTTTTCTCCCACTCCTAATGATGACGACTTCCTCCTCAAAAAAAGAACAAAATCTTTTGATTTTTGATATCTAACACGAGCCTTAATTGATTGTGGAAACACGACATGCCATATTTTAGAAACAAATTATCGCCATTTGTTCTGATCAAGAACTACTTTGAACTGCTTTGAACTGAGACTCAAAGTGGTTCGAAGTGCTTCAATGAAGGCCACCGCATAAAGAGAACTTCTTGCCAAAGGAAGAAGCATTAGTATGAAAATATTAGGTTGAACTACTTCGAACTACTTTGAGTTAAGGTTCAAAGTGGTTCAAAGTGGTTCAAAGAAAGGGGATCACAACTGCAGAAGCTTGTGACAACAACTTCAAGGAGCGGAGAAGGAAAAAGTGATGAGGAGAAGACTTCAAACAAATATAGGTAGAGGGAGGTTTGAAGGAGATCCTTGGGAAAAGAATTAGGTGACTCTACACACGACTAACAAACACCTAGATGGTCTTACTCCCAAGCATAAAAGAAACCTAATAATGAAGACAACAAGATATGTGATTCCAAGAGATTGGCTCTACAAAAAAGTGATTTATGGGACATTCCTTAGATGCGTAGAAAAACAATGATAGGAGGAGATGCTTTGAATTTTCCATGGTAAAGCATGCAATAGACACTTTTTCTCTTCTATTACGACCTTCAAAATATTGAAGCAATTCTATCACTAGCCAAGAATGTTGAAAGAAGCTTACAAGTTGGTATTACAATGTGAGAAATGCAAAATGTTTGGTGGAAAGCATTAGCTAGCCTCCTTGCAACTAAAGCCTAAAGTGATTGAGGGTCCCTTCCAAAAGTGGTAATAGATTTTATAGGACCAATAAATCCATCTTCTAGCTTAGGTCACACTCACATAATCATCACAACTGACTACTTTACCAAATGGGTTCAAGAAAATTCCACCAAGAAAACCACCTCAAAGGTAGTATGTGAATTCTTTAGAGAAAGTATACGAGTGAGATTTGGCATCCCATTAAAATTGGTTATGCATAATGGTTCATACTTCTCCTTGATGAAGATAATTGATTTTTTTCTATGATCATGGAATTCATTTGAGTCAATATTCATTAGATTATTTACCACAAGGAAATGGACAAGCTAAGTCAAGAAATAAAAAATTGGTGTATATCATGAAGAAAATTGTCTCTAATAACCAAAAGAGATGGAACAAAAAGCTACATGAAGCATTATGGGAAAATAGGGTCACTCCCAAGAGGGCTATATAAATCTCCCCTTTTGAGTTGGTGTATAGGACAAAATCCAACCTCTTCTCCCACTTGAACTATTTTTTTGTAAGTTGCAGGTTGTGGTGGAGGATAGCACATTCCAAGGGTGGGCTTGGAAAGAGGATCATGTACTTTACTCAATCAAAGAAGAAAGGGAAGAAATGATGGATCATATTACAACACTTGGCAGGAGTGATAAATTTTTTGACAACAAGGAAAGACCTCAAAAAATAATGGAAGGGAACCTAAGTTTGTTGTGGGATAAAAGAAGGTAGCAAAGGGCATGCATTCTAAAATTGAAATCTTGTGGAAAGTTCCATTCAAGATACACCAAGAAAATGAGTGCAATTCCTTCAAGCTAGCATACCTAACTAGAGAATTCCTACCATTGTCATACAATGATTAACACTTGAAGCTCTACCAAATATAAATGAAACGGATAACCTCTACGATGTGTTATAGTAGGTTATTTATTTTCTTTCCCACTTTTCTTTGCTTCATTTTATTGTATTCACATTATTTTCCTATTTGTATTGCATCATATCATCCTCCTCAGTGAAACCATAGATGTCTAGGTCCCTTGCTTAGGCACACGAGTACCTAAGTCCCCATTTAGAGCTAGTTGTTTCTCTATTTTTTGGTCGCGCTTCTTTCAAGCCTATCCCTTGCTTTTCTTAAGCATGTTAGATTTACCGAGTTCAAGAATCAAATAAAAGTCTAAATCTAATTTTAAGTATTTTTCGAAGTTTCTTCTCATTGGATTTTCTTTACTCCCTTGTGTGGTTTTTTGAGATTTTAGTGCTTCCTATTTTCCCTCTCTTTCTTTGTGCATAAAATGATTGATTTGAGTGCACACAAGAAACTATTATTTAGATTATGTATTATTTCCTTTAGAAGAGTCATAGGACTCCCCACCCAATGAGAAGTGAAGTCTAAGTCTTGTGTTCTTACTTTATTAAGTAGAGTTCAGGATCTCTCCTAGTTCTTTTCCAGTCAAATGAGAGGTTTTTTTTGTGTGACTCCACAAAAATTTTAACTAACCCCATGATGATAAATATGTTCAAATTTTTAGGATTATTCTAGTAGAGATTCTACTAGGGCATGTCTTTGGGGTGGAACCTCTTTTCAATGATCCCCACAGTAAAGGTAAAGATGAAAATCGTAGCTCTATGGAAGAGTAGCAAAGTACTCACTTGATCTAGCCGATGATCATAAAGTTGAGATCTATAAAGAAAGATTTGTTTTCTTTCCCTTTTCATCTCACATTCAATAGACATTTTTTCATTTTTGTAGTCAATGTAATTGCTACAATAGTTATAAGTTCTATGTCATGGCTTCCAATTTTATCAGGTATGATAACTTGAACAAAAATTATTGCCCACTAAAGAGGTTGAGTGATACCCAACTATGTTTTAATGATCTGGTTGATTTACATAGGATATTATAGGAAAACCTAATCCATCCCATCACCAAGAGACTAAAGGAGAGTGGTCTGATGGAGTTTGTGGGGTTGCTAGTGGTGGTGTAGGCACTAGAATTGATTTTTGAATGTATTACCCATTATGACCTTGACATCCACCAAATTAAGACTCTAGACAATGAAGTGTTTCAAACCCTCAACTGAGACATTTTGCAAAATTGTTTTCATATGCTAGCAAGGGACGTCTATTAAAACATGAATTTTTGGAATTTGGATACCCCCTATAATTAGAATAAGTTAGAAGGAAAAGCAACATGGTAGTACTTGGTTTTAAAATCCTCAAAGTAGCAAAAGAAAAGAACCCAAGACTCTTCATGGCACTTATCTAAAGAAGGATTGTTGATATCCTAGTGCTCTTACATAGGCTAAAGGGGAACGAGGATTTGCTCAACTTTATAGAAAATTATTTCTATCTAATTCAAGTTGTGTTCATTGAAGGTGAGTATATTGACTAGGCCTAGAAAATAAGTGATAACCTAACAAGTTGGATTTAGACCACATGATTTAGAAGAAATTTATCATGTCTTTGTACCTAATCTATGCTCTTGCTACTATCCAGCTATGGTATGGGCTACCACATGTTAAAGAATTTGATGAAGACATTCAAGTGTATAATATTTACCCCTATCTGTAGCTGCACCATAATTATGTAAAATTTAAGAAGGTAAATTATACCTTCACAATGAGGCTATGCCAAATATTGTAGGGATTCACAAAAAGGAGACTCTCCCCTAAATTTGAGTTTTTTGTTACTCAATTCGGCATCTATTTCATCTAGTTCTTAATGTTCTCCTACTTCAAAATTGTGAGTTTTGATGGTTTCCCCTAGAAGCTCCTCGGGTACCTTGATGACTAGATCATTTTAGTTGAGCTATGCCACCAAATTGTACATGTAAATAACTTGTGTCTAGATGCTCAAAAGGTTGGAATCCCTTTTCTAATCATTGTGGGAGAATGTTCATATGCCTTCCATCTAAATTCCAAGAATATGCTCAAGGCCTTTGAAGAAACATACAGGATAGATTTGTACAAGGTGATCTAGTTGAAATTTGACCCATTGGATTACATCAAGAATAATTTTCAACTAGGATCGACTTTCAAGAACATCCATGTACTAGAGGATTACTAGGTGAACTGTGTAGATGACCTTGAAAGTAGGGAACAATTATTCTCAAGGATGAAAGTGCAATAAGTTAACTTATACAATGTTGTTCTAGATGTGGATAGAATCAATGATGATGGCCTATACATGCATTCCTCCACATACCTAAAGAAAATCAAAGGTACCCACATTGATTTAGCCACTTTTTAGTTCCCCACCACTAATAATCTAGAGGATTTAATAGATGGACTAATCAGAATAACTAATAAATCAATGGAATGGACCAAAGTTAGAAAAAATAGAACTGGGAGTTAACCTACAGTATCCCACCCATCTTAGTCATCCATCACAACTTTTACCAACATAATGGAAACTACTATATCCATGTCTATAGGACCCTCTTAAATTGTGGTAGGAGGAGGTTGAGGAGACTAGCCTCAAAAAAGGAATATTCATATTTCTCCTACCTATGGAGGAGGGTTAGTTCCACTCATAGGGGTGACAGAGCAACTCAAGAAGGCTTAAGATAAAGAAAATGAAGTGGAGTCATAAGTTGTGAAAGACAAAGATGCCTTAGTCACAGTGATCAACTTGGATGATTCAAATGGGCCCAACTAGATGATGGACTTGATGGAGGACACCCATCATAAGAGATGTCGCAAACACCAAGAAGCTAAGGTAATATTCTTGCTACTACTTCTTCTCAAAACATCATTTTTCCTTTCTTTTCTTGAAAGATAAGCACTCCTTATTAGCATGAATGTTGATGGTTTTCCTTTGGGAGAGTATCCTAAGCATTGGAGAGAGTACATGTACATGATTAACATGTTGCATTCATGATAATATTTATCATTGATGTCAACATAGTATTATTTCTATGAAGATTGGCAGAGTAGAAAATAGAAACAAGGTCATACAAAATTTGTATTGATGATTAGGTCAAGCATAGTTAAGGATGCATTCTACATTGTGTCCTAATGAAGTAGATAAGTATGTTTACATATATTCAAAGACATAAGTAAGATATTCATAATTTGCATAAGACAATGAATAGATGGAGTACCTGATAAGTGGTTTTTGATGATTTATTTGTATATATTAACTGAGATAGAATAATGATAAGTGTAGTTAGAAAATGATATTAGACAACCTGATGATGATGTTAGTAAGTGTGCAAGGTTAGAGATCGCACATGTGAAAATTTGTGAAGACTATGAGCCGACAATGACTTAAAGATGTAATCTTTTGTAATATCTTAATGAGGTCCTACTGTAATTAATTGGGAAAGCCTCAAGGCTGACTCAATGAATTATTCTAAGGATACAGTATAAAGGAAGGTTATTTTCCATGTGATAAAATTTGATATATCAACAAGTGAGAATCATACAAGTATTATTTGAAGTTGTTAAATGCGAGTAAGTGATCCAAGGGAATATTTGGATGTAAATTTGGTGATCTAATATTTAGATTAGAAGAGGTTTGGTCCATTCAAGAGGATAGATAAGGATCTCAAGTTATTCATTTCTATTATTTTATAAGAAATAATATAGAGACCAATTGGATAGTGAGTTTGGTGGTCTAGCCTCTAAATTTGTTTGGACATTGGATCCTTCTACCTTCTACAACTCCTAACAAGGTTGGCACAACTGCAAATAGGGTTGGCACAACTCCTGGTAGGGTTTGAATATCCTAACAGGGATTTAAAGTCTCCTAACAAAGACTAATATATATATTGAATGTATTTCATTGACTCGTAATCGAGTCCATCCTCTTACAAGGAAATTTTATATTATTACATCATTTTGTGGGTACCATGCCCACTAGAGTTTCCCTAGTTAACATATCTATTGTTATTATGTATGTATATCTTCTTATGGTCATTGATTATATTGTTCACATGATTAAGGATTAATAAGGTTGATAAGTCTTTTAATTCTTGGATAATTGGTTCATCCCCACCCCTTCCCCTCTTAGTTATGTTAGTGGACTTTATTATCTAACAATTGGTATCAGAGCATCAGGTCCTTGAAGAGAAAGCTTAACACCTTAAAGAGGTCAATAGCGGGTCACTTTTGGAAAAAAAAATTCTAAATTTCATGGAGTTAACTATGACAGCTGGAAGGAGAAGATGAAAACTCATTTTCTATGTATGGTTTCAATATATTTCTTAATGATAAAGAATGAAAAGAAGAATGTGGAACAAAGAAAACTTGAGGAATGGAGTGAGGCTGAAAGAGATCTGTTTATGTGCAACATGCTTACTAGAGAAGCATTATTATTAGCTCTTCTTGAGAATGACTATAGTCAAGTCAGGTAAATTCCTTAGAGTCATCTCATGAAATTTGGAAAGCCTTAGAATCTACTTTTGAGGATGATAAGAATGCTAAAAGAACTAGACTACAAAATTGGATATGTTTGTTTCAAGATACTAACATGATGGAAGATGAATTTTTATTAGTACAGTATCATAAATTATTGTAGGAATTAAGTGTTGTCAAGGATCTACATATGAAGATGAGATTGTATGGAAGATATTGAAAATGTTTACACCACCATTCAAACAGACAACGCAGATGATCGAGCAAGTGATATGTTGTATTGAGAAGTTTACTAGCCTAAGTGAACCTAAAGAAATCTAGAGAATTTCCTAGAGTGGTTCAACAACTTTTAGTGCATTGAGTGTTCGTCCTTTATCAAGAAGTGCAAGCACTAGTGGAAATTATGCTAGCAGTAGTAGATCTAAATTTGAGGAGGATAGAAAAATTGAAGAAGGGGTCTGCTTACTTATAAGAAGAGAAATGCATAGTAAGAGAATTTTTAAATGTTGTACTTGCAATGAATTTGGTCATTGTGCTTCTAAGTGTCCTAATAGAGGGAAATGGTACAAGAATAATTTTAAGTCTAGAATATCTAGAGATTTTTTGTATGCAAATAAACATAATGAGTTTGAAGAAAGAGTTCAGAGTGAAAGTGATGATGAATTTTAATTTGTAGTTATAAAAGAAGAAGAAACCATAGTTTTTCAAGTTGAAAAGAAATTTGAGTTGATTATAGATAGTTGATGTTCACATCATATGACTAGAGACATGAATACATTTTTAATTTTAGTAATAATGATGGAGGAATTGTTTGAGTTGGTAACAATGAAACTTGTCATATCATGGGAATAGGATCTATTACTCTTGATGGAAAGACTAATACTGATGATGCCTATTTTGTCAATGGATTAAAGTATAACCTATTAGGTGTTAGACACTTATTTAATAAAGGTTATCATTTGTAAATCATTATAGAGAAGCATGAATTATCAAAGATAAAGATGTTGAGTTGATTGGCACTAGTACAAGATCTAGAGGTAGTGTGTTTCAATTAAACCCTATAGAGATTATTTGTTGTGCTAAAAAAGTGGATAACAGTTAGTTATGGCATAGAAGATTCTATCATATAAATTTTGATAACAATTTGAAGGCTAGTATTACATTTTTTTTTTAGAGATCTATCTAAAATTGTGAAGCCTACTAATGTTGTATGCAAAGAATGTGTTATAATGAAGAAGAAGAAAGTTTCTTTTCCTAGAAAGAATTTCACTACCATAAAAAAATTGGAGATTTTTCATATAGATTTAAGTGGTCCTACCAAAAAAATAGGATTCTATTGTGAAATATACTTTATGATTATTATTGATGATTTCACTAGAATTATGTGGGTAGCATTTCTTAAAGAAAAGTTTGAGGCATTTATAAAGTTTAAGTTGTTCAAGAATAGAGCTGAAAATGAATCTAGAGCAAAGATAAAATGTTTGAGATCATATAGACATGGAAATTTTACTTCAAGAGAATTTAACACTTTTTGTGAAGAAAACAGTATTAAGAGATAGTTGTCAACACTTAAGACTCCTAAGAAGAATGAGATTGTTGAAAGAAGAAATAGGTTTATAATAAAAGCAGCAAGCACCATGATGTTTGAGGGTGATGTATCCAAGACATTCTAGAGAGTAGTAAATATAGAACTGTACACAATGAATAGAGTGTAAATTAGAAAAGGTACAAGCATGACTCCCTATGAATTATAGTTTGGACATGCACCTTCAGTAAAATATTTTAGAATTAGAGTAAGTGTTACATAAAAAGATATAATGATATTGGTAATTTTTATACAAGAAGAGATGAAGGTATGTTCCTTGGTTATTCATTGAAAATAAAAGCTTGCAGATTTTTTAATCAAAAAACTAAAACTATTGTTTAGTATGCAAATGTGAAAGTGGATGAAAAGTTTGGAGTTAAAGAAAGAATATTGGATTATAACTCTAATGAAGAAGAAGATGATTCTAAACCTATTAGAGAGAATATTAAAGTTTTCTTTGAGCCTAATAATGATTTGTAGAATGATATTCAAATTGTTGAACAAAGAGAAGAACAAATATATGAACCTAGTGAAGATGCAAGAATGTAAATAGAAACACCTACATCAAACAAAAATTTGACAAAGAACCACCCTAAGAATTAGATTATTGGAAGCAAAGACAAAGGAGTTGTGACAAAATAAAAAGTACATGAATAATTGTGTCTAATTTCTCAAGTTGAAACAAAGAGTGCAAGTGAGGCATGCAAGGAAAATCATTGGATTCAAGCAATGAAGGAAAAACTAGATGATATTGTGAAGAATAAAACATGGGAATTGGTTCCTAGACCTAAAGACAAGAATGTTATAGGAACTAAATGGGTTTTTAGAAATACAATGAATGAAAAAGGTGACATTGTAAGGAATAAAGAAAGATTGGTATGAAAGTGATATTCACAGAAAGAAGGCATAGACTATGAAGAAACATTTTCCCCTTTTTCCAGACTTGAAGTAGTAAGAATGTTATTGACTTATGTAACAAGTATGAAGTTTAAACTATATCAAATGGATGTAAAGTCAACATCTCTAAATGGAGAACTTGAAGAGGAGGTCTACATTGGGAAGCCCAACGGATTTCCAATGGAAAAAGTAAAGACATGTTATGTAGATTAAAGAAAGCATTGTATGGTCTAAACCAAGCACCTAGAACTTGGTATGCAAGATTGGAAATATTTGGTGAAATTGGAATTTGCTAAAGGTACAGAGATACCAATTTGTATTTGAAATAAATTGAGAATGGATTGTTGATCATTGTGATATTTGTGGATGGCATAATATTTGGAAGTAATGATAAAGAAACTAATAAATTTTTTGATGAAATGAAGAATGAATTTGAAATGACAATGATTGGTGAGATGAAAGTTTTTTTGAATCTATAGATTATACAAAATAGTGATGGTATTTTCTTATCACAAGCTAAGTGTTTAGAAGACTTGTTGAAAATATTTGGCTTGGAAAGTTGTAAGCCTTTTGGTACACCTATGGTAACTAGTCACAAGTTATCTAGCAAAGATGAGATACCTAATGTTAAGAAAAAAAAAAGTATAGATCTATGATTGGAGATTTTTAATATCTGACTCACACTAGACCAAAAATATAAAATGTAGTTGGAATAGTAGAAAGATTTCAAGATGATCCTAAGGAATCACTTTATGTAGTAGTAAAGAGAATAATCAAATATTTGAAGGGCACACCTAATTTTGGAGTATGCTATTATAGATCAATTGATTTTACTTTGTGTGCATATATTGATGTGGATTGGGAAGGCAGTATCAATGACAAAATGAGAAGCAATGGTGAAGCATTTTTCCTTGGAGGAATATTGGTTAAGAAATATACATGACCATATTTCACAAAGTATAGTAGAAGCAAAGTATGTAGTCATGGCAAATAATTGCAATCAGATCATGTGGATGAAGAATATCCTGAAGGCTGTTGGGATAGAATTTTCAAAACATATTATCATACATTGTAATAACATAAGTATATTAAGTATGTCTAGGAATCATGTGTTTTATTCTAAGACTAAGAATATATCTATTAAGTATCATATTTGGAGAGAAAAAAATCAGATTAGAGCATGTGAGTACAAAAGAGAAGATTGCATATATCTTTACAAAGCCATTGCCTAAAGATAAATTTGAGAATTTTCAAGGTATGCTTGGGGTTACACCCCTTCCTACTTCAGATTAAATTGTGTAGAGAATGCATCAGTCCATTGGTACAGAGAACTATTATTTATCTAAACTAAATATTGATACTTCCTATATAGGGGAGTATCTGAGATTGGCAGAGTCATCAATGACTCTTGATAGAGAACAATGTCTTTGGACATTTGAGCTAGTTGAAAAATTGTAGTAAATAATTGACATAATGAAGCCTTTGTCATTGATGTCAATGGGGGAGAAGAATTTTCTGGTAGTATCTAGGAGATTTTTATATAAGGGAGAACAATTCATGGATTTATTGATGTCAATGGGGAGATACATTGAGTTATATCAATGTGAAAGAAGAGTGAAAAATGATGACCATCCATGTAAGATAGATAAGAATAGAGAGTTATTCCTATGAACTTAAATGTGAAAAACTGATTTCAACCATAAGAATGAGAACGCAAAAATAGTATAGTGTTCTAGTGAGATTCAGATTTGATTGATGAAGAGGATTTTAAAAGAAGAGAACAACAGTAGCAAAAAAGTTGGATTTGGTATTCTTGGAACTTAGATATTTTTCATTTATGTTTCCATCAATGCCATAGGGGGAGATTGTTAGCATGAATGCTAATGGTATTCTCTTTGGGTAAGTATCCTAATAATTGGAAAGAGTATGTACATGATTAAGGTATTGCATTCATGGTTGTGTTTGTCATTGTTGTAAACATAGTATTGTCTCTGTGAAGACTATTAGAGTAGCAGATAGAGAATGAGGTCATACAGAATATGTATTGATGTTCAGGTCAAGTATAGTTAAGGATGTATTCTAAATTTTTTCTTGATAAAGTGAATAAGTATACATATCAAGAGTCAAAGACATATGAATGATATTCATGATTTATAGAAGACAGTGAACAAACAAAGTACCTGATAAGTGGTTTCTAATGATTGATTTATATGTAATAACTAAGATAGAATCATGAAAAGCATAGTTAGAAATTAATAGTAGAAAACTTGATGATGATGTCAATAAGTGCACAAGGTTAGAGGTCACACATGTGAAAATTTGTAAAGACTATGAGTCAACAGTGACTTAAAAATGTAATGTTTTATAATATATTAATGAGGTCCTCTTGTAATTAATTAGGAGATCCTCAAGAATGACTCAAGGAATTATTTCAAAGATATGGTATAAATGAAGGTTTATTTCCTTGTGATGAAGTGTGATATATTAGCAAGTGAAAATTGTACAAGTAATATGAAAATTTGTTAAATGTGAGTAAGACATCCAAAGGATTATTTGGATGCAAAGTTGGTGATTTGGTATTGAGATCACAAGAGGTCTGGTCCAATCAAGAAGACAATGAAGGAGATGAGGTTATTTATTTCTATTATTCTATAAGGAACAATATAGAGACCATTTGAATAGTGAGTTCAGTGGTCTTGCCCTTAATGCTAATTGAATAGTGGGTCCTTTTGCCTTCAACATTGACACAACTCCTAACAAGGTCAAAATCTCCTAACAGGGATTCAAAGTCTCCTAATAGGGACTACTATGTATTGAATGTATTTTATTGGCTCCTAACATATTCCATCCTCTTACAAGGAACTTTTATATTAGTGCATCATTTTGTGGTACCATCCCCATTGGGATTTCCCCTTTAATCAAGGGTTTCCCTAGTTAACATAGCTGGTGTTATTGTGTATGTATATCTTCTTATGGTGTTGATTATGTTGTTCACATGGTTAAGGATTAATAAGGTTGATAAGTATTTTAATAGTTGGATAACTAATACACCCCCCCACCCGCCGCCCTCTTAGTTATCATGGTGGTCTTCACCTTCTAACACTCCTCTAGTGCCAAGAAAACTCTTTCATGCAACAACTCTCCAGTCTTCCCTCAATGTGCTTACTTCAAAATTATTGCTGAAAAATACACTTGAGAGGAAGAGAAAAGGATAGAGGAAGGGGAACCTCTAAAGGACTTGATTACCCAAGCTGTGAAGAAGTCATCTACTATCAAGAAGACTAAGAAATCTCTTATATTAATAGATTTAGCCAAAGACATTAACATAAGAAACTTTGGTATGGACAGCACTCAGGCTCAATTTGAGGGGAACCTAGTTGATCTCACCCTAATGGACTACACAATTTAACAACATGATATGGGGCCTCAAAGACATGTTACTAAGGTTGGGATGTGGAGATACCTCAACTAGCAAGTAAACGGGGAGCTTGATGACCTGAATATATCTAAATCTTACCTCAAAGCCTCAAATAAGGAATTGTCTAAGTGCCTTAGATAATTGTTTGCTCCACTCACTGGCCATGAAGGAGAATCCTCTAATGCAAAATCTTTTCACCTTTCTATAGAAGAGAATACATACCTACTAAAAATATTCAAGAGGTAAGGAATTTTGATCAAATTAGGCACAGGTGGCTCAAAGATATGAAGATTAGGTATTTACCCTTGATTAAGAAGTTGAGTGCCCTTTGCATAAGACTTGTAAAACTAAAAGAGATTATGTTGACCAACCTAGAATCTCTTAGAATATATGTGAAGAAATACCAAAATTTCATGTCTTTACTACATAAAATTATGAGCCTACATATTGAGAATTCCATCATCTTGGGCATCCTAAAGGATGGTGATAAACCCTTATCTCATTGGATGTTCTTTCTTTAATTCAAAAGAGAGATTATGGTAAAGGCTAAGAAGAAATTGAAGAAAATATATGAGTCAGTGAAGAAGATAGAAGAAATTACTTTTTGGTATCTTCAAGAGTTTCACATGGAGTCTCATGTGAGAAAGGATGGTGAAGTAGTCGATGTGAGACATATGAAAATTTCCTATCAAGACTTCATAGATGAATTGGTACACCCTACTAACTTCAAAATCTCTAAACTCTAAAATTTTACTACCATAGATAGAATGCTAGCAAAAGTATTAAAGAAGTTTCAAGTCCAAGTTGACATCTTAGAAGGGTTAGCTAAAAATCATGACTTTTGGATGATTTGGTCGAATAACATACATATTCTTGGTACTAGGGATCTTGCAGCCATCATAGGATCTATGAAATAGAATAAAGTGAATTAGGAAACCACCAAACCAACTTATGATAACTGAACTGAGATAACTGAGTGAGTCTCAAAAATTATCATCAAATTTTGTTGTTCATTTATGGTGAACTATGAATCATTTAGTTTTAATTGAATGCTAAGATTTATTGGTATTGGTAATCTAAGAATTTTTGTAGCTTTAGGCATATTTATTTTTCCCCTATTTTGTAATTTCATGTAGGAAGAAGGACCACATAAACAACCTTTTAGTTAGGTAGATGCATGTAGCATTAAAAGATAGAGTGTTAGAGAAAGGTTTATTTCTCTCATAGTTCAGGAAGAAGTTAAACTAAGAAAAATCACATTTTGCCTAGATATGTTATGGTTATGGAAAGCTTACAAATAGCCTCTTCTTCTCTATGGTTAAGACTAGAATACCCATTTCAAGTAGGATACTTGAACAAATTCATTACAAATATATCTTAAAGGGAGTTATACCTTTAAATTTAGAGTGTAAAAGTAAAGAAAGTAGAAGAAGCTTCCCATCTATTGGTATTTGTTTGTTCTTCACCTGTTGGGAAAGAGACTAGAAGGTTTTGGTTAAAGAAGAAGAAGAAAAAATTATAAACCAACAATATTTATTGGAGTTCTTCCTCCACCTCCTTTTATAAAAAGACATTCTTGAAAACATGTTTATTCCAACTAATAATATGAGACTAAATGTGCCTAAATTTCATGTGAATCTAAAACTTCCTTGTGCCTCTATAAAAAGAAGAAAAAATCCACCATTGGCTTAGGAGAGGGAGACAATGTTGTGACAAATCATAATTTTTTTAATCTAAATTTTTTTTTCTTCCCACCCTTATGATTATGCTCATTGAGACGAAGAGATACTAGAAAATGGTCCAACAAGATTAAGGAGTGCCTATCTAAAGCAAGGTGTAAATTTGAAGTGATTCATGAATGAGATAGCAAGAATGTATCCAATTGGTCATCAATTTATTTTAAAAATCTTTCTTTTATTGGTCAAAGAAAAGGAACCAATGCCAAGGACAATGTCAATGAGGGCATTATCTTCAATGAACATCTCAAAATTATTCATTATTTTATGAGGTGGAAAAATACCTCCCTTCTTCTCCCACATAACATTTATTTATCCAAGTGGGTCCCCTTAATGACATTTGAGGGAGCTTCCCAAAGAAAAACCTTGTCTCGCGTTGAAGAACAATCATATATATTGAAGAAAACAAAGTTCACATCAAATTTGTTAATATTGAGCTAATGCTAGTTATTTTGAGAAAAAAAAAACTCCAAATTTACAAAATTAGGTTTCCAAAGAGAATTTAGTCCACCCAAGGCCACTTGGTATGGAACATGCACTGACTTCCACTTTTCCCTTTTTTGAATAGAAGAATTATATGCTTGTTGTAAGAGTCTTGATTATTGTATAAATATAATGTGAACATCACTCACCTCCAATTATTTTTAAATGCAATTTTTCTTATCATAGGCATTAGTTCCTCTAACATTCCAAGATATCAACCTCATTGTGCATGACAAGAACAACTATTACTCCTCATCCTTTTTCTGATAGAAAAAAATTGCATCTAAATTTTTTTTTGCACCAACCATAATTTCTTATTGAAATTTGTAAGCCTTCAGCTTTTTGCCATTTTTTTTGGAGTTTTAAATTGTTCAACTATAACCAATGAAGTTTGTGCAATTGGTAATATTTGTAATTATTAAAAATTTATGTGAGTTTATATAATATCATTCATATTATGATCTATAAAAGAATTTTGAAAATTCTCTACTAGATTGTCATCATCTTCCATAGTTATACACCTACTCTTTGCAAGAGTTAATGTTTCACACTGAGGTGCCAAATCAAGAAATTGAAATGTCTATAGAGATTTAAAATAATGTGAGTTACCTTCCTTTTCTACCTCAATAAGAATATCCTTAATTAGGTACATGCCCATAGATACAAGAAAATCAAGGCTTGTCTGATGAAGTTCTACCTATGAAGGCATGTAGTTATCCTTGGGCACAACCATTAAGTTCTTATCTTGAGCATCAATTGTCTCATAACCATACATATTAGTGCTACTACACTTCAATTGTGGTATAATATTTCCTTCAACAAAAATTGTTGCTTGTAATGGGATGGGGCATACCATAGACACCTTTAGGCTCTCCCCTTTCAATGTGCCTCCAATAGGATTATGATCCCTAACTAAAAAAAAAATGAATCTTTACTTGCATAGTGGTCTTTATGTCCTAGTAAATCCATTGTACTCTAAGTAGTTGGTAGGATAGGGAAGTCACACATTGGGACAAGAAATTCCCTAGACATTTGTAGACTCTTCCTTTCCAAAACACATTCAATAGGAATGTTGCTTTTAACTAAAACCATACTATGATCATCAAGTAGGAGAGAAGAATCACACAATACTCAATTTTTACTATTGTGATTGTGACTGATCTATCATATCCTAAAGGGAAGTGGGATGTAGACATGCATCTACACTATGATCAATATCATGGAAAACATGAAAAAAATTGGATGGAGATTCTAAAAAATCTATTGAGCTCATTTCCCAAATTAAGAGGGATGAAAATTTAAAGGCACAAATATAGTTGTGTCAAGCATGACACACATAATTGGGAGAGAGGGATTGCCAAAAGTCACCAAATCTATTAGCCATGGTTTCAATCAATTTTGACTCTCTATATTCCAAGGCCAACTTGGGAAACCTAATCCAAAAAGGTACAAATCTAGATTCAAGGTTATGAGACTTAAAATTTATTACCTAAGTTCTTGTTGATGTCAAATGTGCTCTACTAGGGTTTGTACAGATTCTATCTGAATCCTTTCCTTTATGCCACCTATCATACCACATTTACTACGGGATGCATTTTAGGTTATAATCGCCTCAGATTTTCCTAGCCCAATAGTTGATGTTGGTGTTGGAGCTTTTATTGTTGGTGAGAATGGTTCTTCCAAAAAAAATGTACATGAAAGTCCATTCCCAAAGTGTTTCACAAGGTAATTCTTCTCCTTATATAGTTTTGAATGTCAAGGAATTTGATAGTGCATGTGATTGGTTAGAACAACAAACCTTGATAGATGATTCTATGGGTTGCACTCCTTCTAAAAGCATGCTATGGGAATGAGTTTCCAAGGTCTGAACACCACAAGGTGTCCACCTTGAGGGTGTCAAAATCCTTACCAAGGGATTTTTTCTTTTTCACTTTGGAAACCTTAGCCAAGTTGAGCATGTTTTTTTTCATTGCCTATGGTATGTTAGGTCTTCTCTACTTGTCTTTCAAAGATTGTCTCATGATTTTTCTATCTCTGATGACCACAAACTTAAGGTCCCCATTTCAGTCAAGTTCTTTGGGCATCCCATTCCATGCTAATCTTTTTTGCAAACTATTGTGTAAACTATTGACAAGGTTGTCTGCATTGAGCCTAAAAAGTTCTTTAATGCTTTCCCTCAGCATAGGGTTTGTGTTGAGTTCAACCTATCTAACGATCTCAAGGAATTTATGAAAATCTTGATAGGTGGTACCACCTTCACTTAGAAGGTATTATACCTAAATCTCTTGAACACCTACTATAGGTACAAGTCTATGGAACATGAGATCAAGGATTGTCCCTTGCTAGAATACAATTTCTAGCTAGCATTAGAATCCAAGACGGCTCTAGCTTCCAAAAAGGAGGAATGGACTACTATTGTTAAGAAGGGAAAAGGATCTATTGTGGCCAAGGAAGACTCTTTGCCCCAAGATAATGGCTAATCTAGATCAAGTTTGGCACCACCAATTTCATCAATTCCTTTTCTCGTGCCTCCGCCCATTTCAAACCCTAGTGCGCAGGGGATGGTGAGTGTTCATACCATAGAGCTCCATACCACTTGGGTTTGAGCCTTGCAAGTGGCTTTGATGATCTCTTTATAGTCCCTTTGTCATTCACATAGCGTAGAAGGTTTAGATGAGGTTTCTAATAATGAGGAAAAGATATGGTGATTCATCTCTCTCAATGGTCCCTATTGTGATTCCTCCACATTTTTGCATAACAACTTTTCCTTTTTTGGGCACAAGGATGACATGCAAGTTGTGTTACAATGAATCTTCTCTCATGGAATGTGTAGGGGCTCATAGACCTCCATAGAAAATATTATGTTCGTGATACCAATCATTGGCTTGATAATCTTGATGTTCTTCTCCTTCAAGAGGTCAAAGCTCTTGGGTTTCTTCTCAACTCGGATTGTCATGTTATTTGGTTAGATAGTACCATGTTTTCTTCCTAGCATGAGGTTTTTTAATGATGCAAAGCTCTCCCTTAATTAGGAAAGTTTGATGTGGTGTGGCCTTATAGTATATTGTATACCCTAAAATGGGCTTGAGAGAGTGCTCTACACCTTTGTACAATCTTGCAAATAGAACATCAACTAGGCACTTCTTTAGAGTACTACTCAATCTCTTAGCAAAACACAACCAAGTATTTGGGAATTTTCTTGAAATGGGAACCTATTTTTTAAAGGGGAATGGAAAGGTTCTAAAATATCTATCAATCTCATAATGATGGATTAAGATAGTCTATCCTATAACCAAGAGCCCAAACATCAATTTTGCATTTTAGACGTAGTAGCCCTATTAGCCCTACAAATGAGGAAATTGGGACTTACTTTTAAACTTCTTGAAATGACTTGGTTCAAAAAGTGGATATCTTGACACCCTTTTCATTTTTTTTTTAGAATCCAAAGCTTCAAACTCCCAAATAATAAAATGATCACCAAACCCTAAATAAAACAACTAGTCCTAGTAGGCCTAATTGGTTAGGTTTGTGAAGGAAGTTCACACCACTCTATCATCTAGGATTAACAAACAATTTAAATACTTGGAGGGATCTATAATAGATCACAATCCACCATCAGACATGTTCTAACCATCCCCAAAGTGCATTTGACACTTCAATGTTTGTTGTCCTAAACTAAACACATGGAGATGTTTGGCCTAGGGCTGGGTTGCAAACATAGGAAACTAAATCTCCATCTCCCATCCATCTAGAATCCTATAGTACACAAACCTAAATTACATTTTTTTGAGTGGTGTTAAATTCCCATGGTGGAAAAGAAAGTTATAACATTTTTCTCCAAAAATTGCGAATGGAATGAGGGTTTTGGTGCACTTGAGAGAGATGTTTGTATATCTTTTGAATCAAACCTTTTCAACTCTTCATACCAATTTAATTTCCTTCTTATATCATCCTAGATGCTGATCCAATCATTCATTTTCTTGTTCCAATCTGTACAAGTCCGTACATACATGTGCAACCATCAATTTACAAGGAAAATAAGGAGTTTTATTAATTTCAAATTGCAAAATTACATACTATTCATATCTTCTACCTACCTGAAAGGGATATATGTAGACCTTTCCCAACTAATCCAACCAATTTTCAAAGGTTTTGACTATTGGGGGACTATTAGAAAAAGTTGCTAAATATTGTCACAAACTACCAAACCTTTACCAAGTAGTCAGTGATAGTCGGGCTCACTCAGCCATCAAAGATAGTTTCATGTATGTGTTGAGCATTTAGTTATAATTGAGTTTAGAGATAGTATTGACTAAGCCTATTCAGTTACCAAAGGAATGTCAACATGAACTCTTTACTAATCGAGTTAGGTTGGTTGACAATAAAACTCTTGTTCTAACTGAGTTGGGTCAGTTAATGAAGGGATCCTCTATGTTAACCAAGTACACATGTGCACTTTGATCATGCAAGGACCTTCCTCTAGTGTCCTAAGGACCTAAAACATGTATATAAGCCTAAGAAAACACTTATCCTATCCTAGAACTAAGATGTGCCTAATTAAAATAGTAAAAAAAAATGGTTTATAGAATGCCAATGATGACTAGACCTTACAAGTAGGATTATTTGAAATTAAAACTACTTCTAAAAGTTTTATAAGACTCTTAGGAATGAATTCCCTTGAGTGAAACTCATGAAGATCTTGTTGTAGTGGGTGCTCTAGAGAGTGGAGGTATAGGTTCTCCTACACCATACTCCCTTGTTTTAAAAAGCCAAGTCTCACTTGAGAGTAGTTATTGAATAGAAGTGTCATGCTTGGCAACAAATTCTTCACTCATCCATCTAGCATCATGTTAGTTATCCAATGAGTCACCATATTTAGAAACCTTTCCTTAAATTTTTGCCCATCTAGCTACCGAAGTCTTCCTTTTGTCACTCCATGTATTTGCTATCATTTAAAGTGTTGTACAAAGTTCTCAAACACTTCCCACCATCATCTCTTCATTTGAACCACTTTAAACCACTTTGAACTCTGATTCAAAGTAGTTCAATCAAAGGATTTTTGCTCTAACAATTTTCTTGCAGGAAATGCACACCAAAGCAGTGAGGTGTTCTTTTGAATCACTTTGAACCTCAGTTCAAAGTAGTTCAAAGATGTTCAACAATAAAGGCTTCTTTGTGTAGGGGGATTATGTTGTACAAATGCACCATCATTTCACAATGAATTGATTTCGGTGTTAGAGAGTAATAATTAAAAAGGTGTTTTAATTCCCAATGAGAAGAATCATCGTTACGATTAAAATTGGAAAATCTTTTGCCGAAAAGGGGATTGGATATTATAATGAGTCTAATTATTATTGATATAGCCACAAAGGGAGTCATTAAATAAGATGGTTATGTTAGAAGGCCTTTGAATGTGTGAATCTTAATGTAAGTTATTTTTCATTAATGCCTCATAATTAGGTTGTACTTTCACATGTAAGTACCCCTTTCCTTCTTAAAATGAGTTTGGCTTTCCCTTTTTGTTTGTTGTGCGAAGAATTAAGAATTTGGAGAAGAAGCTATTAAGGAGAGAAGAAAGGGAAACCATTATTTTTTAACAAATTACAGGTGAGAAACATAGAAATTCTTGTTCTTGTTATGTAATCTTTGTGTTTTCAAATATAATCAGTTTGAAGCCTTACTGTATTTGATTTAAAGTTGAAATCTGTGTTACATTTCTTTGGTAACATTTCAAGCTTAGAATGTAAAAGTCCTATCATATGTGATACCAACCTAGAGGGTGTTAAGTTGGGGAAATTTCAAATAAATTTTCTTGAGTATGCTAATGAATCAAATGGGTGTATGGAAATTCTGACCAGTGGTCTAGTTGAAGCCACAACTTTTCCCCTAGCCCTTCCTATTCTTGAATTGCTTCATGTTTTTATTGATCATTATGATGTAAGGAAAAAAAGTATTGTAAACAAAGATGGTGAGCTAATGTTATCAATTTAAAGAGAAACCATTTCTTCTATCCTATGTCTACCAAAAAATACATTTTTTGCATTTTCCCCCATCCAAGCCCTAGCTAAATACCGAGAAACTCCAAACCAATTTCACAATACTCTAGCTAGGAAATAGACTGAAACTAACTATGGTGGAGATTCTAGGTTGACTAAGATAGTCACCAAGGATCATCTTAAGCCTCATTTTCATGACCTTGTAGTGTTGTTACATCGAGTCAAGGGTTTAGTTAGTGTTTACCTCTTTGACGACTGGATGTATCGTTATATGGAAATAATTTTGAAAGGAGAGCAATGGATGGACTAGGCTGAAATTATCACTAATTCATTGAGGATGCAACTAAGACATGCCAAAGAATCTATGGAAAATTTCCACATGGCCTCATACTTGACATACCGTATTGCCTGCATTAGTGATCTTTCTCCTCTCCCTCATGAAGTTTGGAATGAAGAGATAATAGTTTATGAGTATTGCCCCCTGCTACAAAAAGACAAAGTGCTAGAGAATTTTAGAAATGTTCATGATGTATTGATTGAAAATGTGTTGTAATATTCAAATATGGAAAGAGTACTTATGAGAGGAGGGGGTGTGAATCAGAAGTATCACACTTTAGCCAATAAAACTTTTAGGTGGAAGTAAATTGCATACATGTAAATACATCAAGTAAACATGAAACTAAACACATGCATCAATAACACATAACACTAGAATTTGGTAACCCAAAAATCGTCCAGGAATAAGAAGGTAAAACTAGGGTGGGGATGATACCTACAAAAATTACTGCAACAATATTGTTCAACCACTTCTGATGGTTTGCCCTGTTAAGGGCTTTACACTATGTCAATAGTGACCTGGTTAAAGGATTTCAAACACTTAACATGAAGGGTCACCCTGTTAAAGGATTTAATCAACTTTTGATAAGGATCTACAAATAGCTATTAAGCCAACCTATCTACATAGGATTTTCTTTCTAATACAATGGTACGAGAGTATTAGGTATTATAAACCTGATTGTTTGCAATCCTTGATTATTGAATGCAAGAACTTTTTCTCGCTCTTTCTATGATTTCAATCCTCTGAGATCTGATTTCTGTTTGTCTACCTTGCTTTGTTTTGATCAACTAATTAATGAATTTTTTCTCTTACTTTCTAAATCTCCTCTCGCCAAATACCATTCTGTTTTTCCTTTTTTTAATTTTTCTCTGCTCCTCTCATATATTTTTAATGAACCTTTCATCTTCCTTAAAAAGACTTTGAAGACTTAGGGTTAGATATGGATCTACGGTCCACATTGAATCTCAATTTCCCACTCAATACTTGTCTTTTGCTGATTGGTTGCATGCCTTTCCAAGTTTTCCAATTGGCTGCATGCAAATTGCATAGGAAATGTAAAAGATTTGTTCCTATCTCTATATCTTTTGAGATTTATCTTATGTCGGCTACAAAAACAATTTACATCATAGTTTGTGCAATCACAAACTCTTATGCTGATATCCTGAGTTACTTGGCTCCTAAGGCATTGTTGATGCTCGGCACATGCTATTTTTGGGATAGCTCGGCGCCTAAACAAAATTGTATCACTTGGCACCTACTATTACTTGGCACTTGTTAACACTCAGCACTTGTTAACACTCAGCACTTGTTAACACTTGAAACCTGTTAACACTCGGCACCTGTTAACACTCGGCACCTACTATTACTCGGCACTTCATATTACTCGGCACTTACTCTTTGTTTGGCATGGTTTAGTGGAAAAATGGTTAAGTGTATTGACACTCAATTGTCAAAATTATTCTTTAAACTAACAATCTCCCCCTTAGACATGAGTGGCAAAAACACTTAACTAAGATCCTTATGACTCCTTGTTAATTGATCTTGTATGTACACTCAGTGATTTTTGTCCTATTTTTGAATTCTGACTAATCAAAATTTGTCAAAACCCAAAATTTGTGCTATCTCCCCCTTTTATCATACTTATCATTTCATTCCTATACTTAACTTCCCCATACTTAATCTCTTCTTATCACTCCCCCTTTTTGACACTTATGTCAAGGGTCTTATAAGGAAATTCCATACTTGGCCAAAAATGTACTATTTACTTCAAGGAGTACCTTCAGAGATGCATCCCAATTTGCTAGTGTGACATCCAATGACTTATGCTAGATGTCAATCTCTGCTACTAGGTGTACAAGTCCATCAGATGAAGAAAGATTGGGATCTTTCTTGAGGACTATCTCTGCATTTATCTGCTCCTTGTGAAGTAGTTCCAAATGAGGAGTTATTGAGGATTGAATTTGCATCAATTTAGCTTTTGTGGTTGCCTCCTCTGCTGCTAAGACAACTAACTCTCTTTGTGTGTGAAGCGATTGGGCAAAATGCTTCTCACTCTAAGCTAGATTTGTGGGGAGTTACATGCTAGAAATCTTTAGATTGTTCTCCAAGCTCAGTATTTTCTGGCTAGTGTCCTGTGTGAATGTGGAAAAATCACACAACTTGTTGTATAGGGAAAAGATGTTTCCTAGTACATTTTTAACTATTTTAATTTTCTTTTCCAATTCTACTTGTGACAGTGCTATATCACCGAATATTTTATTATTTACCTTGCCTTGGAACTTCCTTTCTAACCATTTGAGCAATTTGGCATTTGTTTCCTGGTCTTAACTAGTCACCTAGTCAACTATATTAGATAGTTGCTCTATAATTGGTCTTGACTCATCTGGAGATTGTAAGCAGAAAGCTTATGTGAATATGTCTTTGATTTCATTCAAGGTAAGCTTATGCTTGTGTTCTTTTCTTAGTGCTTCTTGTCTCCTTCTTCTGTCCAATGCACTCTAAATTTCATTGATCTTCTCTTCAATGAGAGTGCTAGATTCATAATATGGGATCTTTATTTCTTCATCAAGCTCAAGAACTCCATAGTGAAGTTTCCTAACTACCTTTGATGAGCTCAAGCCTGGTGTCCTGATTTGTACTTGTAACCCATCAGTACTTGGTTGCTGAAGAGTATGTGTTGTAACCCATCTTACACTTGAGTATCCCTTTTATGATCACCTGGTGGGGTTGAACTTGTTGGTTGTTCAAATGTTTCTTTTATTTCCCCTGCTACTGTACTCAAAATTTGAAGTGTATAAGTGACTACACTTGGTGGAGGTGGTGGTGGAAGAAATAGAATACCAGTAGTTTGTATGGTCGAGGGTGGCACTTGCGATTTTACCTTGACTATCTTTGTTTTAACCTCTGGATTCTATAATTCATCAACACTGACCAATACAAGCTTTGAACTTAATTTTTCTACTAGTGATGATTGGTCAAGGATTTCTAAATCCTCAATAGTTAATGGATTGATGTCTGGATTTGAAGTGTCTGTAACATCTTTTATTTTTATAATATCTACAGGTGTGATGGTGGCATGAGGAGGACTAGGAGGAGATACATGTGTGTCTTGCACACTTTGATCTTGTGGCTCAGCTATATCTTTCTCTTCCTCTTTCTCCTTTTTATGTGCCTTTTCTTCCTTTTCTTCTTCACTCTTCTTCTCCACTTGTTCCTTCTCTTTTTTCTTAGTTCCTGACAACTTCTTTTCTCTTATCTTGGCACTTGCCTTTGCCTTATATTCTTCATTATACACATCTTCTATTTTCTTGTAAACTATTTTCCACAATCTTGTGGATTTTGTAACTACCTCTTCAATTTTATTCTGTAATATGCTGAATGCTCTATGCTTGGGAGTGAATCTATTATTATGCCTTTTTACTGCATTTGTTACTTGATCTCTAGACATATCAGGCAACAAAATAGCTAATGTTGACTCCGTTATCTCCCTTTCCATTTGTAAACAAAAATGCCATTTATCCTCTACAATTTTGTACAATTCTTTAGGCATTGATTCATCTAATTCTAGAGGTGTGTGCTTATATTCAGCCATCATAGCATACACAGATTCCTCTAATTTATTTTGCTCTTCTTTTTTTGAGCTTAGAAAAATTTAGGTTCTTTAAACCTTTCAAATCATCATTCCTAATTTTTGAACATAATCTATCAACAATAGTATGAGGTTTGTGTCTTACCACTTGAAATTGGCTGTTGTCCTCTGACTCTGTCTTCTCCTCATCTGTTTTAGGCTGGGCAATAAATTTTCTTTTCTTAGACTCAATAGTAGTCTTCTTTGAGACTTTCTTCTTTCCTTTTGCCTCCTCTTGGGTATTTTGTGTTGTAGCCCTTGTTGTAGGTCTCTTTGGTGCAAGCGCAGCTACTTTCTTTCCCTTGGATTGAGGAGCAGGAGGATTTGTGGCCTTTCTTTTAACTTGTGCTTCCTTGGCTTCTTCTTCCTCAACACTTTCCTCTTTATCTTCTCCTAACCCTTGAGTTAGACCTTGAGGTTTATCTCCCTCTTCTTCAATGTCTTCTTCTTCCTCTTCTGTTGTTCCTTCTTCTTCAACACCAAATTTTCTCTTGATTCGTCTCACCATTTTTTCTTTCTTCTTTATTGCAAAAGCAGTCTTCAAATCTGTTATCACCCTTGATTTAACAACATCATAGGCTCCAAAAGCTTTTACATTTTTATCAGCTTCTTTTGCAAGGAGGGTTGTTATCACTGCAGAAGCTTGATCAATATCAAGTTCATAACCTAGTGGCCTAAGCCATCTTACTCTAGGTATAACTGCTTGTATATAGGTATAATCTATATCTATAAGAAAACAAATGCCCTTTTCATATTTCTTAGTCAATGAGATTGGAATCCTCATTCTTTGTTTCATGGACTTTTTGAAGTCCTCAAAGTAACTAGTCATTTGGGCATCAAAATTTTCACCCATCTGTTCAATGTATCCATTGATTTGTTCAACAATTATTTTGTCTAGACTCCATCTTACCTTACCCACAGAAGGAAATTCTTTCATCAAATAGAAAAATATGCACACCAAAACTGATCCAAATTTGCACTAAGCTCCCTTGCTCTTCCTTATAGCTCCCAGATTTTCATTAATCTATTGAAACATGAGCTCTGCTAGATCATAAGTGTGATCCTTTTTAATTATCTTGTATGCAACATCAACTGCTATACAACGTACACTATTTAACCTACTTGATTGATAGAATTTGTGTGAAATGATTCTCACAGAAAAATCTAGTAGGGGATCTGTGACTGTGTCAATAGTCATTCCTTTATTATTCTATTTAGCACCTATTTTTTTCTCTATTACTTCCCTTTTGTCACTTCTCAGGGTCTTTCGCCGATCTAGGGTTGGAATACCAGTAACCCTATGAACAGTTTTCCTGGTGAATTTTACTAGCCCTAACTCTAACCAAAAGGCTCCATCGTGTATTCTGCTCAAAACTATCCATACCCAGTCAATTTTGAAAACAACCAGAAATTCTAGGGTTTTGGTTAATCCTTTTCTTTCTATTATTGAGAACTCATCTTTCAGTCTTTTGTTTACACATAGCTTGTCATATGCATTGTAGATCTCTAAATCTCCTATGGCTCCAATTTTGCAGTTATAACATTTGCAAACATCTTAGACCATAACAACTTTATCAAGAATAACTGATAATGCACCTGCGGGATCATTCTTGTATACTACTTCTGGAATGGGCTTGAATTTAGGTTGTTTAACTTCATTGTTGACCAGCTGTATTTCATGACTCTCTCTACCCTTAGTGTTTTTTGACCTAGATGCCATTGTTTTCCAAACTAGGGTTTATGATTTAAACAAGTTTATAAATTCTACGTAGCTTAGCACTTAAGTAAAATACCTCAAATTGATGAAACTTATCCTGAATCGCTGTTGAAATCTTCACAAATGGCTTCTAAGCTGACCTTGATCTTCTCTGCTCTTCTCGACTTTGCTTCTCATTTGAATGGTGGTAAAATGATTGAAAATTGAATTTATGTACCCTTCAAAATAGAGTAATTAATGCTTAGTGCATTGACAACTGTCTACTTGGCACCTGAAGGGTTTCAACAGGACTCGACACCCATTGTGTTTCACTTTTCTTGGCTCCTATTGATGTTTCATAGCTCGGCATCATCTATCAACTCGATCATTGTTAGCAACTCGGCACCTGAAGACAACTTTGATAGATCTTGCAAAACTTCTCAATTTTTACTTAGCATCTTTGCTAATGCTGATTTCTTCTTTGCAGTTCTTCTATGTCTGGGATTGATGTATGATGTAACTTGGTTTATCAATCCCACACACTTATTCTTGCTTAATTTGATGAAGTATGATCACTTGACCTATTAGGTGAAGTGATCTCTGCACTTGATGTTCCATACTCATATTTTTTCTTCCATGTCTTATTCATTTCACTTCTGATATGTCCAACATCTATCTTCGCCTTTCCATTGCCAAACTCAGAACTTGATGCCTTTGACCTTGTTGGACAGTTTCTCCTGATATGACCAATTTTCAAACAACTCAAACATGTATTTTGATTCAACCATCTTTTTTAGTTCCCTCTAAAATATGTTCTTATGCAATTCTGGGGTGTATGTCCATATTCTTCACAATAGTGACAATTGTACCTAGTGTTGTAATCCCAATGATAATGACTTTCATTCCCTTCTATTTTTGCTGGTTGATTTGATGTCCACATAGGTTTTGATCTGCACTCAAATTCCCTATGTCCATACTTTTTGCAATTATAACAATTTCCATCAAATCTCTAAGTCCTTATGACATTGGATCTACAATTTTGTGTCATATGTTCTTGCATGTTCCACTTGTGACAGAAACTCTTATTTTTGGGTGTGTTTGATTGATTGAATCTTCTACTCCTGCACACATTTGTTGTATGCCCCTTCTTATTACAGTAATGACAAGTGGGTTTTGAATTCTTACCTTTATCACTTCTTTTTTCAGCACTCTTTGATGATTCCCCAACTTCAGTGCTATTGTATCCTAGTCCTGATGTATCATGGGCAGATTTTGGGGATTTCAGCAACTGTTCAAAAACTTGATAGCTTCACTTGACTTGTTGAGATTCTCTGCTACCTCTTTTTCTCTGTTCAATTCATTCTACATCTGTTCATTTTGCATCTTCAAAGTAGAGATCTCAATATCTTTCACATTGAGTTCATGATGAAGGTTTATCATTTGGGCAAGTGTATCCATCTGCATGTTTGAGATCCTTATCAATTCAGTACATTTTTCTTCAAGTCTATTTGCAAGATTTCTTTTTTCATTTCCCATCATGACCTTATCATCAACTACTCTTTTCTTTTGTTCAGTAATTTCACATATCATTATGGCCTATGATTCATGTTCCATCTTGAGAGATCTTATCTCCTCTATTTGAACTTTTTTTTTCTCCATCAGTTCTACTATTGCTGCATCAAACTCTTTAGTGTCTCCGTTGGAAAATATGTTGGTGGTATCAATCTCCTTGTATTTTATCTCTTTTTTGGCTTTGGTTAGATCCATCCTTTTTTTTAATGAATTTCTCAACTTGTTTCTAAATTCCTCCAAGCTATGCAAAGCAAGTTGCACATCTGTCACCTGATTTTCAATGATCTTTCCAAGTTTGAAAGCTTCCATCTTTAGATCTTTTCCTCCAAGCTGTTAGGCTTTTCCTTATGAGAACCTGGATTCTCTCTGATACCAATTGTTGGAATATTCAAATATGGAAAGAGTACTTATGAGAGGGGGGGGGGGGTGGGGGGGGGGGGAGGGGGGTGGGGGGTGAATCAGAAGTATCACACTTTAGCCAATAAAACTTTTAGGTGGAAGTAAATTGCATACATGTAAATACATCAAGTAAACATGAAACTAAACACATGCATCAATAATGCATAACACTGGAATTTGGTCTGCCCTGTTAAAGGCTTTACACTGTGTCAATAGTGACTTGGTTAAAGGATTTCAAACACTTAACATGAAGTGTCACCCTGTTAAAGGATTTAATCACCTTTTGATTAGGATCTACAAATAGTTGTTAAGCCAACCTATCTACATAGGATTTTCTTTCTAATACAATGGTAAGAGAGTATTAGGTATTATAAACCTGATTGTTTGCAATCCTTGATTACTGAATGCAGGAACTTGTTCTCGATCTTTCTCTGATTTCGATCCTCTGAGATCTGATTTTTGTTTGTCTACCTTGCTTTGTTCTGATCAATTGATTAATGAATTTTTGCTCTTACTTTCTAAATCTCCTCTCGCCAAATACCATTCTTTTTTTCCTTTTTTTAAATTCTACTCTACTCCTCTCATATATTTTTAATGAACCTTTCATCTTCCTTAAAAAGACATCGAAGACTTAGGGTTAGATATGGATCTACGATCCACATTGAATCTCAATTTCCCACTCAATACTTGTCTTTTGCTGATTGGTTGCATGCCTTTCCAAGTTTTCCAATTGGCTGCATGCAAATTGCATAGGAAATGTAAAAGATTCATTCTTATCTCTATATCTTTTGAGATTTATCTTATGTCGGCTACAGAAACAATTTACATCATAGTTTGTGCAATCACAAACTCTTATGCTGATATCCTGAGTTACTCAGCTCCTGAGGCATTGTTGATGTTCGGCATGCTATTTCTAGGATAGCTCTACACCTAAACAAAATTGTATCACTTGGCACCTACTGTTACTTGGCACTTGTTAACACTCAGCACTTGTTAACACTCGACACTTGTTAACACTCGGCACCTATTAACACTTAGCACCTATTATTACTCAGCACTTGATATAGCTTGACACTTCATATTGCTCAGCACTTACTCTTTGTTTGGCATGGTTTAGTGGAAAAATGGTTAAGTGTATTGACACTCAGTTGTCAAAATTATTCTTTAAACTAACAAAATGTGCTTGTATCTTTAAAGAAAGAACCTATGCTTAGATTGTCTTCTAAAGCTCAGAGGTTGATTCAACAATCTGGAAGTTATTTCATACAATTTCCCAAGTTCACTTATTTGAGAATAGGTGGGTTCAAAGATGAACCAATAAAACTTCCACCATATAAATTGGATTGCTTTGTTTTAGCTAAAATTTGTAGGAATTTATTCTCTACTATTAAGGATAACATACCACAGGAGAATTGGGAAACATTGTTCCCTATCAAACATGGTTCCTTGGTTTGCAATAGTATGATTAATGCCTCTGTCATAGGAAGTAATATGCTCAGATTTAGTTTTGGTTATTTCCAAGGTAGGAGAAATTTTGGCAGTAAGGGCTTTACAGTTCAAATTCTTGGTCTTAAAGGTCACCCATCAACAACTTCACGATTAGAGGATTTATGGCAGGACTATAAATATGAGGAAGAAGTATTGAGAAGAGACCATTAAAGATTGACATTACAATAAATCAATTCCCTGAAAATAAAATTTCTAATAGAAGGGATAATTGAGGATGGCTAAGACATGTTGAACCAAGCTGGGAGGAATCCCATGAATTTAAATCATTGGAAGTAGATTGGAATTAGGATGAATCTAAGGGCTAGATTTAGACTGACTTACATAGATGATTGGCTAAAGAAACAAAGCAAGAAAGTTGTCAATGAACCCCCTTCAAGGGTGGTTTTTTTTTCTGAACCATCGATATCTGACACCCAACATTCTTCTCCTATTACACGTAATGTGTTGGCTCAAGGTAAGCAGAAGGGGACACCAATCCATATACAAAACAAGGCTCCTAGAACTAGTTCTAAAGCCAAATTTGGGGCCCTTAAGCAATACAAGGTTCAAAAACAAAAGATGTCAATTTAGGGACAAGATTCAAATGATGGTCTCAACCTCTTGGATGGTGTTGATGGTGATGTGTAGTTCATCGAAGCCCCTAATGTGGATCAGCCAAAGTTCATGACACCCACTAGAGATGCCCAAGAAATCTCTATAAGTCCTATAATCTTGTCCTATTTATCCAATGTAATCAATAAGAAAATAAATCTGTAGCTGGTTTCAAAATTTGTAAAGAATTTTTTAACCAAGTATGTTGCTCGAGGTTTAAAACTTAAGAAATTCAAACTTTATACCCATCTAACTAAGGATCCAGTGATTGGAAAGATAATAGCTGAATTAGCCATGTATAAATAGAAGAAAGAGTCTAGAGAGATTGAAGGTGAAGATTTCAAAGTCACTTCAATTGAATTGGGAACCATAAATAGGAGCACAGGCAATCACTTTTTCAGATTTTTTGTCGACATATGTTAACTCAATCTGAAAATGATAGCAGGGAGAAAAAGGAACTTAAGGGTATCGTGATGACTATGGCCACATATATCGATTCTTAAGTTGAGAAATTTTGAGTACTTAAGTTTTTGAATGAAAATCCAATGAAGAATGTAGATCCCTACATGTTATTCATCATGAAAAACAAAATTAGTTGGAAAGAATCAATTTGTAAGGAAGGCATTAAAGAACTATAGGCCATCAAGAACAAAATTCTTGGGATGCATGAGGAACTCCTTAAAGACATGAATATAGTAAACCCAATAGGGATTTTGCAGTTTGATGATGGGAATATGGACTCTACAGAATTGACTAGAAGCTTCAATGAAACCATTGAGAAAATTAGGGATAATGAATCACCCACTGCTAGCAATTTCACTATGCTGGAAAATATCAAATCCATGTTGTGTCTTAACAAGAACCTCATGTCACGTCAGAGCCTGAAGGTTAAGGAGTTCAAATGGAAAAAGGATGTGTGTAGGGCTAGGCTACTGAGTCTAAAGAATCTGCATTCCCATGCAATGCAAGAGTTCATGAATACCTTCACAAGCTGGAAGTTGGTGTGATAGACTAGGGGCAAATAAGAGAAAACCAGCAACAAAGCTTGAACAAGATAGTTGTTTTCAATTATATTTTGACAGCTATCTTTATAACTATTTTCTTGTTCATAATTATTTCTTGTTTAAACTGAAATGGCTAGGTTTTGATGGAGGCCATTTGGATTCTATAATGAAACTATAAACATTGGGGCATTGAACTAATTAAGGGTTAGAAAATAGATAGCTAGAAATTCTAATAGATAGATACTTTAAAAATAGTGATCGAAAGATAGCATATATAAGTTTTTTCTTTTTGAATGACTGTGTGCATGATGGAAGTTATATATATATATATATATATATATATATATATATATATATATATATATATATATATATATATATATATATATATATATATATATATATATATATATATATATATATATATATATATATATATATATATATATATATATATCATCTTGGATTTGGCTTGGAAACCTGGTGTTCAAAGTGTTTAAATCATTGTTACTTTATGAGCTCTAGTTTATTGATTCAAGATATATGTTGTTTTTCCCATTGTAAGTTCATTTAAATTTAGATTCTTGAGTGATTAATATAAGTTATGGTATTATCCATTTCTTTGAATAGATGTTCTGTGGAAGAAAATTTTGATGAATTTTCTCTTTATTGTTTGAATGAATTCTTATCTCACTACCTAGGAGTATGTGAGAGAACCTTATGTGCTTTCTAGTAAAAGTGCAAAGATAATCTTTGAATTCATTGAAAATTCTACAAGGAAGTTGTACCTTTAAAATACAGAGAGAAAACCAAACAATATGAAGTTTTCTAAACTATTGTGAACATTTTTGTGTTTTCCAACCTTGGGCATATAGTGATTTTATTAAATAATCGAAGGGACAAATTTGTTCAATAATAGATTTTTTGGCAACTCAACTAGGGAAGAGTCCCTTTGAAAAAATAAACCAAAATTTGAAAACTATAAATAACAATTGTTCTTCCACATAATGACATTTTCCTTGTGCTACAACCTAATCTTGTTGGAGTTGATGAAATCCAACTTTGAAGACACTCAAGATCACCTGCATGCAATAACCTGTCAAAGGGAAGCCAAGGAAGGAAGAGCGTGGAGCAAGAGAAAAACCCTAAATGGACATGAGAGAGAACAAGCTATGCAAACACAAAAAAATATGTATTTGCAATATGCAAGAATGAGATATGTGCTTATTATGTGAAATACAATGAGGGAGCTCAAATACAAAGAGCTCAAAGAATCTCCTAGAACAAGCTAGAAGATACTAGGATATAAGTGTGACAACTAAGCATACATCCACATGAGGTGGAAAGTCCTTGAAAAAGGTGAGAGGATAAGTATGACTTAGGAGAGAACAAACTCTCATATTGTCTACAACTTATAACAAACTCCTAGGCTACAATTAATAAATGAAATGCATTTACCTAAGTAAGCTTAAGTAAATAGAATAAATAATTAATTATTAATTATTTACACTAACACCCCCCCTTAAGTGCAACTTAGGAAAATGCCTTAAGCTCACAAAACTAAGAAATGTAAAAATACAGAATGGGTCTCGGCAATGAGGCCATGTTAGGTACCCATGTACAAAGCAAAGAGATGTAACCTCTAAAAATGGGGAAAGAGAGAAAACCATGTGGGAAAAACCCTCCCCCAAAAAGAGGTAAGAACCTAGTGAAGAACTATAGAAGCCTCCAACTAGGGAAATGTCCCCTAAAATAGGAACAAGGAATGATCATGAAGAAGCCAGAAAATTTTCCATCAGAAAGAGAACTACTAATCTGAAGAACCTCCATGGAAGAAGACGGCATGAACTGAGCGTGTCTATATGGTAGATGATCCATCTCACCAAAATGCATAGGTAACTAGCCACTACAATTGCTTTGTATATAGGATCAACCATTAAATACATAGTTCACACTATCAAACCATCAAACCATAGATGCATTAGAACAACAGCATAACCCCCCCTTAATGCAAATGGGGCGAGATGACATGCAACTGAGAATGTGGGCCAACAATCTCCTCCAGACAAACCAAGAATGATGAGAGAGGAAGAGGTACAAACACCTATAAAGATACGATCACAATGATACTGCATGGGGCTAATGTCATGGAAGGGACACTCACTTGAAAAAGGGAGAAGGCCTAAAACAACAAACAACTATCCACCCATGGTGCTTTATAAAAATAGTGCATGTACAACTGACTCAAGAACAACATTCATGAACTCGAAATCCAAAAGTGACACTTTATCTCAGTGCATGTACAAAAGTGCTTACAAATGATGTCTACAATGATAGAAACAAAGAAAAAGCTGACACAAAAGAAAGTACAACCTAAAACAAAAGAAACCATGCCAGAAAAACAAACCTCAGCACTAAAACACCCAAGACATCCACCATAGAGAAAAAATGCCAAAAACATGATAGAAAGAGTATGGGCCAAAATCTAAGAAAAAAAACCACATTTCTGAAAAGATGACAGAACCAGCTTTCCAAAAATGTAACGTTTTCAAAAAATTGACATGGGACACAAAATATATGCAAGCCAGAGTCAAAAAACACAACTTTAGACTTTAACAAAAAAATAAGCAATAAAACTGCATCAAAATCTGAAAATACCTACACCAATGTCTCATCTTAGAACTAACTTTCTGGCACTTCTTTTAGATCAAAAAAATACCTCAGTATGCTCAAGTTATGGCCAAAAATCCAACAGTAGGTCCAAAACTGACCCTAGAGAGGTGCAAGGGTTGATGATGCAGTGATCTCATGCTGATGTCAGCACTTCACTGGTCTAAAATTGATGGCCTGTCAGTCATGGAAGCAAAAAAGAAAGCCACATGGCAGCCACATGGTAGGAAACTAGCATGGCAGGGTCCACGTGGCAAAGTGCCACATGGTAGACCTTCCATGTGTCACACGTGGATTGGGCTGCTAGTGTTGACTATTTAAAATCTTGACGACGCTTTGAAAAACTACCAATTGGCTACTGATGTGTCAAGCTATGATTAGTCTAAGAATTTGCTGTGGGTAAAAACTGTACAGGAGGTGCAGCAGTGGCACACTGGTTAAAAACATCGGTGGAGGTAGCGCAGGAGTGGCAGAGAAAAGGGGCCCCTGGCGAAGGTGGTGGAACGAGCGGCACTCGGGCCACGGCGGGGGTTGGGTGCAGCTTGGGTGGCGTGGTCAGTCCCTAGAAGAGTATGAGTTGTGCATGGGCTACCACTAGGTGGTGTAGTGGTGGCCACCCAACTATGCGACTTGATTTTAATATTTTTTTTGGTCACTCTGTGCATCCATACAATCTATACATAACCCCTGCAAGTAAAAAAAATTTGCTTCTCGGAGCCCTGTCTCCAAAATCTGAAAGTTTTATATGAATTCTAACTACAAACAGCCTTTTGGATCCAATGGCAACATCTGTTTGGGCCCAATGTGCTCCAAAAATTCATTGTTCTCTTCATTTGAAGAAAAATGCACAAACAAACAAGGGTTTGTGACTCCAAATCACGACTTCAAAAAAATTTCAACCAAGCAATAGTAAGGAGGCTCTGATACCATGTTGGAGTTGATAAAATCCAACTTTGAAAATGCTCAAGATCACCTGCATGCAATAACTTGTCAAAGGGAAGCCAAGGAAGGAAGAGCATGGAGCAAGGGAAAAACCCTAAATAGACATGAGAGAGAACAAGATATGAAAACACAAGAAAATATGTATTTACAATATGCAAGAATGAGATATGTATTTATTATGTGAAATACAATGAGGGAGCTTGAATATAAAGAGCTCAAGGAATCTCCTAGAACAAGCTAGCAGATTTTAGGAGATAAGTGTGACAACTAAGCATACATCCACATGAGGTGGAAAGTCCTCGAATAAGGTGAGAGGATAAGTATGACTTAGGAGAGAACAAACTCTCGTATTATCAACAACTTATAACAAACTCCTAGGCTACAATTAATAAATGAAATGCATTTACCTAAGTAAGCTTAAGTAAATAGAATAAATAATTAATAATTAATTATTTACTCTAACAAATCTCATATTTGAAGATACATAGGAAGATATAATCTCAGACTTGGCTTCAACCACTTAAACATTCTGTCAAAGTAATCAACAATATCAACACATATTGAATGTTTTGGAGAGAGAAGAAGAAAGGGCTAAGTTATTAAGAGGGGTGCCCGAAGTTCAAGAAGAGGCAGTTGTTAATAGACTTGCTCAAGCACTCGTAAGACCTTGAACCTAGAAGTGGAAAATAGAGCTAGCTACTTGAAGATATACAAGGGGGGAAAGGGAAAAAGGGATCCTAGATGAAAATTTTGAGCCACTAAAGAACCTAAAATTCTTATCAGATTTCAATGATCCTAGGAAGAAGAAGATCAACTCCCAAAGTAGACATTGTTCACCACCAAAACAATCCTCTCTTTCACCATTAGTACAATCCTTGCTTCCATTAAAAGCTCTTGTTCCTTCTCATTTAAATACGCAACCTTTGCAAGTTGTACCACCAAACATGGGGGCAAAACATAGGGCCATTAAATCTAGGTGTTAACCCTATAGCATTACCAAAAGAAGCCTCTAAAATTTTACCTAAGTTTAGTGGAGATGGTAAAGGCTCAATAGATGATCATTTGAGTACCTTTTTATACAGCTTGTGGTGTCATAAGTGTTCCCACTCAAGAAATTGATGTGAGACTATTTGTCTAAACATTAATTGATGTTGTTGCTGATTGGTTCAATCACCTATCCCATCATTCCATCACCAGTTGGGATGACATGAAAAATGCATTCAAAAATAGATTCAAAGCTCCCAAAAATGAATTCTCTTTGTTTCTTCAACTTAGTCAAATGAAAAAGGAAATGCACGAACCTACGAGGGAATTTGTTGCTAAATTTAATAGGTTGGTTCAGAGAATTCCTGCAACATCTAGGCCTAATGCATAAAATCAAAAAACATTCTTTATCAATGTTGTCCCTCCAGATGTAAGTTTTCATATGACTAAAAATGTGTGTTGACTTGGCTACTACCTAGAGGCTTGCTATTCAATTAGAAGATGCATTTCTCAATGCTAGCAAATGGAAAAGAGAAGTTCAAACATTTGGAACCACTTCATCCTCTACCTCTATAGACCCTGTTATATAGAAATTGATGAACGATGTAGCAATGATGAAAAGATAGAAAAATAAAGCCCATGGCCCTTATCAAACTTCTTATCAAGATATTCATAGGTGACAATAGCCTCAAATTTTTGGTAAAGCTCCCACATTGACTGCCCCTCAAACAAGATTACAAATTGAGGAACCTCCTAAAGAGGCAATGTGTTCCTTTCATATGACTTCAGATCATGATGAACAAAGTTGTCCTAGCTGGTTAAATTATGTTCAATTATGAAAAATGCTCTTGCAGTAGAACAATCACTTAAGAATGAAAGGGTAGAAGATGGAGATGTAGGTGTTTATTTTCTTGAGGATGAATCTGATTCAGAAATGGGAGGTAATGTTTTCATGACACTTCACTTGCACAATAATGACTAGAGGTCAAAGAAACTAGAAACCTTATACAGGGGCTAATCCAAACATGTCAACTCCTAAAGGAAAAGAACATAAACAAGCTGATTCAATGAAGATTATAGAACCAAGAATTTTATCTAGAACAAAATCAGTGGCTAGTACATTGACTTTTGATATTGTAGAATTTTGTAAATCTTCTTCTATATCTATTTCCCCAGCTAAATATTTGAGACTTAATCCTAAAGAGCTAGACAAATTAGTACAATATGTGAAATGAGGCTCTGTTAATAATGCACAATTTCTTGATGGTATGATTCAAAGTTCAGAGGCCACAAGTGGACCTGTCTTTGTGTTTGAAAATTGCAGAAAAGATACCTCTTACAAAGAAACAACTAATGATTATATTGGAAAGGAAATGGAAGAGAAAAATTCCAATCCATTTTATATATCATTATTATTAAATGGTCAGAAACTCGATAAGTGTATCATTGATTCTGGAGCATCAGATAATATTATGCCCAAGCTTGTTGCAAAAGCCCTTACTCTAGAGCTCACCAAAACCTTTGGATGTTGCTATTCAATGGATGGGAAGAAGATACCTCTAGTTGGCCAAGTGAAAGATGTACAGGATGTCCTCTATGCCTGTCCAAAGAAAATATTGAAGCTTACCATCCTTGTAGATGATATACCAGCCAGCTATGGAATGTTGCTCAGCAGAACTTTATGTAAAGATATGGGTGGAGAAATCAAAATGGATTGGTTTAAAGCCTATATTCTAGTAGGGAAGAAGAAGATAAATTTGGGGCCTGAGCCAAAGAATAAATATACATTCATGCCCTCAGATAATCCTAAAGCACAGATACTATATGAGGAATGTCAGTTTGGAAACTATGTTAGATTGCCTTAGGAGCAATGCAAAGGAAGTGAGATAGTAAGCTGTGAAGAAGCCCTTTGGTCTCTAGAATTTGATGGAAGTTGCTCAAATTCAAGTTCAAGCATGAGTATTGTTCTCATCTCACCTTTAGGATGTTGGGTGATGCGACGCGCTCCCCTGCCCACAGGTGGTTAATTATGTGGTGTTCCATGTTCACTAACAGTCATGGCTTTTGGTGCAACAGCAAATGGGCCCTACAATTGGTAGCAGAGCCTAGTTTTGGCTTGGTCATGGGTTCAAATCTCCCCGGTGCCTTCCCGACCCGCATAAGCACCTGGTATGTGCGTCGAGGGGGAGATTGTTGGGTGATGCGACGCGCTCCCCTGCCCACAGGTGGTTAATTATGTGGTGTTCCATGTTCACTAACAGTCATGGCTTTTGGGGCAACGGCAAATGGGCCCTACACAGGAGACATTTTTCCTTTCTCTTTTAAATTAGATTCCCATAATACTGATAACACTGCGAAATATGAAGCATTACTTCTAGGACTACAAGAAGTCGAAAGGAGTGAAGCAGCTAAGGGTGAAAGGTGATGTCGAACTTATTATGAAATAGGTATGGAAACAATTTTCTATTAAAAATGAGAAGCTGAAGCATTATAGAAATTTGGTTTGGGATGAAATTGAGTATGCTGAAGCTTTTTCTATTGAATTTATACCTCGCTCTCAAAACACTTGAGCCGATTCTTTAGCTATTTCAGCATCCTTGTTATTACCACACCCGGGGTTTGAAAATGATACCTATAGGATTGAAATGATTTATAGGCCTAGAGTTCTAGATAATGTAAATCATTGGTAAGTTTTTAATGATGATACACAATTGATGGAGTTCATTGAGTGTGCTGGAAATTTTGCTGAAACTTTCTTTGAAGGATCTAATCATGATTGTAAATCGATCAGAGAAGAATCAATTAAATTGAGAGAAATTGTTCAACTAAAAGGTAATTAGATTCCTAAGGGGTTGATTTGTTTGGAACACTTTTTTGGAAGAAAGGATGATAGTGCCTTAAAAAAAGTTGATTCTGGTCAAAATGCAGAAGACCATGATAAAATCAATATTGGAAATGAGGAAAATCCCAGATGGATTTCTATTAGCAAGACCTATTTCGAGAGGGAGAAAGATAGGCTGAGTAAACTTCTTACTCAATATCAGGATGTCTTTGCTTGGAGCTATGAAAACTTTAAAAACTTTAGAAATGGAGAATTTGTACATCATATACCTTTGAAACTAGAAGCAACTACTTTCAGGTAAAAGCTCAAAAATTATAATCCTAAGGTATCTGAGGCCATTTTTAAGGAAGTTGAGAAAATGTTAAAGGGTCACATAATATGCCCAATCTATCATTCAATGTGGGTAGCAAATATTGTTCCTGTGAGGAAGAAAAATGGTGAAATAAGGATTTGTGTAGATTTTAGGAACCTAAACCAAGCAAGTCTCAAAGATAATTATGCACTTCCCACTATGGATCATATTTTGCAAACATTTTTTGGATCTAAGGTCATGTGAATTCTTGATGGCTATTTAGGATACAATCAAATCAGTGTTGCACTAGAGGATCAACACAAAATAGCCTTCATTACTCCATGGGGTACCTTTGCTTATAATCAGATGCCATTCGGTTTAATTAATGTAGGAGCAACCTTTCAAAGAGAAATGAATTCATCCTTTAAGGATTTGAGGGACAAAATAATTATGATATATCTTGATGATTTGACCATTTACTCTAAGAGAAGGAAACACCACTTGAGGGATTCGGAAAAGGTGCTTGAAAGATGCTAACAACATGGTATATCCCTCAACCCCAAAAAAACCATGTTCTTTGTTGAAGAAGGTAAATTTCTTGGACATATTATTTCTAAGGACAGTATAAAGATTGATCCAGAAAGAGTAAAGGCAATAAAGAAATTGACCTTACCCACCAATAGGAGTGATTTGAAGTCCTTTTTCAGTTAAATCAACTTCTTAAGAAGTTTTGTTCCTGAATTCTCTAAAAAAAGTGAGACATATGTTGAATATGATGAGTGAAAAATATTCCTTTAGATGGCAAGAAGAAGGTAAGAGAGCTTTTGAAGATATTAAAATAGCTATTTCAAATGCTCCAATGCTAGTGAACCCAAATTTTGAAAAATATTTAATCATTTATTGCTATGCCTCTAAGCATTCCCTTTCTAGTATTTTGACTCAAAAAGATGATCAAGATAATGAAGCCCCAATTGCCTTCATGAGTGTCCCATTAAAGAAGCAAGAGTTAAATTATACTCAAACTAAAAAACATGCATTTGCTGTAGTAAAAGAATTGAAGAAATTCAAGTATTACATCTTACATTCCCATTCAATTGTATATGTTCCTAAAATAGTAGTTAAAAGTATATTAACTCAGCAAGAAGTTGGGATGAATAAAAGAGCTACATGGGTAACTAAAGTCCAAGGATATGATTTGACCATTAAGCCTACTTCTTTAGTGAGAGGACAAGGTTTATGCAAATTGATGGCTGAAAGTAAAAATTCACCTCTTGACAATACTAGAGAAACACCTACTACTTTGTTAGTTAACCTTACAGACCCCTGGTTCTCCAATATCACATATCTTTTAACATATGGTGAGTGCCCCACAAACATGAGCTACAAAGAAAGGTGAAATCTTATAACTGAAGGCTACTAAATATGTGATTTCAAATGGTATTTTATATAAAAGAAGGATAGATGGAACCTTTTTAAGGTGTGTAGATGTAGAGTTGTAGGAGAAGTTTTTAAAGGCATATCATTTACATGTCTATGGAGGACACTTCTCATCCACAATAACTACTTTCAAAATTCTCAGGAACTGCTTCTACTGGCTAGGAATGTTCAAAGATGCTTACAAATTTGTAAAGAACTATGAAAAATGTCAACTTTTCACTAGTTTTCCTCAACTAGTAGCCTTACCCCTTAGGTCAGTAGTCATTGATGAGCCTTTTCACCAGTGGGGTATTGATTTTATTGGACCCTTAAACCCTCCATCAAGTGTTGGACACATATATATATATATATTAACAACAACTGATTATTTCACCAAGTGGGTGGAGGCTATCCCAACCATGAAAGCCAACTTTCAAGTGGTATGTGAATTCTTAATGTAATATATTTTTCTTAGGTTTTGAATTCCCCAAAAGATAGTCTTAGATAATGCAACTTATATTTTCATCCGAGGAAATTTCTCTCTTCTACTATGAACATGGCATATCACTAGCTCATTCCTTAGATTATTTTCCTTAAGGGAATGGATAGACAAAGTCTAGTAATAAGAACCTGATTGCCATAATAAAAAAATTGGTGTCTAATAATCCCCAGGATTGGCATAAGAAATTGTATGAAGCATTATGGGCCAATTGGATTACCCCTAAGAGAGCTATAGGCATGGCTCCATTTGAATTGGTGTTTGGAGTTGGTGCTCAAGTGTCCTTGCCTCTAGAGTTATCTGATGGTAAATTACAATCTATAATTGAAGATCATTTCTTTAAAGATTCTCTATAGAAAAGAATAATGTATTTGCCCAAGATGGAAGATGAAAGAGATAAACTTGTTGATCATATTACTAAACATCAGATGAAGGTGAACCAAATCTTTGACATGAGAGCCAGACCTCATAATTTGTTCAAGAATTATGAAGTTCTCTTGTGGGACAAAAGAAAAGAACCAAAGGGAGCACATGGTAAACTTGATTCTCTCTAGAAGGGTTTTTTTATCATTTCAGAGGTCATTGGCCCAAATACCTTTCATCTGTGTTACCCAGATGGCATAGTTCTACTCTTTACCTACAATGGGCAGGACTTGAAGTTAACCAAGGTCTGAGTATCTTGAAGTTCCCAATCATTTACATATCTTTTTGTTTTGTGTGTGTGTGTGTGTTCTATTTTTCATTTCTGTTGTTTTCCTTTTGTGTTAGGTTAGTTCCTATTTCTAGCTTTTTGAGTTCACTGTGTACTCCACATACCCAATCCCCAATCAGAGCCCCTGTTAGTTATCCAATGAGTTACCATATTTAAAAACCTTTCCTTAAATTTTTACTCATCCAGCTACTGAAGTCTTCCTTCTATCACTCCATGTATTTGCTATCATTCAAAGTGTTGTATAGAGTTCTCGAACACTTCCTGCCATCATCTCTTCATTTGAACCACTTTGAACTCCGGTTCAAAGTAGTTCAAAGTAATTCAATCAAAGGATTTTTTCTCTAACAATTTTCTTGCAAGAAATGCACACCAAAGTAGTGAGGTGTTCTTTTGAATCACTTTGAATCACTTTGAACCTTGGTTCATAGTAGTTCAAAGTCATTCAATGATAAAAGCTTCTTTGTGCAAGTGGATTATGTTGCACAAATGAGTCGTTATTTCACAAGGAATTGATTGTGGTGTTAGAGAGTAATAATTAAAAAGGTTTTTTTATTTCCAATGCAAAGAATCATCATTATGATTAAAAGTGGAAAATATTTCTTGGATATTATAATGAGGCTAATTATTATTGATAAATCCATAAAGGGAGTAATTAAAAAAGATGGTTATGTCAAAAGGTCTTCAATAATGTGAATCTTAATGTAAGTTATTTTTCATTAATGCCTCATAATGAGGCTATACTTTCACACATAAGTACCCCTTCCTTCTTAAAATAAGCTCAGCTTTCCCTTTTTTTTTGCCATGTGAAGAATTGAGAATTTGGAGAAGAAGTTGTTAAGGGGGAAAGAAAGGGAAATCTTTGTTTTTCAATAGATTACAAGTGAGAAACATAGAAATTCTTGTTCTTGTTCTATAATCTCTGTGTTTTCCAAGATAATTAGTTTGAGGCCTTGTCGTATTTGATGTAAAGATGAAATCTGTGTTACATTTCTTTGATAACATTTCAAGCTTAGAAAGTAAAAGGCCTATCATATGTGATACCAACCTAGAGGGTGTTAAGTTGGAGAAATTGCAAATAGATTTTCTTGAGTATATCGATGAATCAAATGGGTGTATGGAAATTCTAACCAATGGTCTAGTTGAAGCCGCAACTTTTCCCCCAGCCCTTTTGAGTCCTAAATTTCTTCAAGTTTGTATTGATCATTATGATGTAAGGAGAAAAAGTATTGTAAAAAAATATGGTGAGCTAGTGTTATCAATTTCAAGAGAAACCATTGCTTCTACCTTGCATCTACCAGAAAATACATTTGCTGCATTTTCCCCCATCCAAGCCCTAGCTAAATATCGAGAAACTCCAAACCAATTCCACAATACTCTAGCTAGGAAATGGACTGAAACCAACTATGGTGGAGGTTCTAAGTTGCCTAAGATAGTCACCAAGGATCATCTTAAGCCTCATTTTCATGGCCTTGTAGTATTGTTACATCAAGTCAAGGGTTTAGCTAGTGTTTACCTCTTCGACGACTAGATGTATCATTATATGGAAATAATTTTGAAAGTGGAGCAATGGATGGACTGGGCTGAAATTATCACTAATTCATTGAGGCTGCAACTAGGACATGTCAAAGAATATAGGGAAAATTTTCACATGGCCTCATACTTGACATATTAGATTACCTACATTAGTGATCTTTCTCCTCTCCCTCATGAAGTCTGGAATAAAGAGACAATAGTTTATCAGTATTGCCCCCTACTACAAAATTATAGAGTGCTAGAGAATTTTAGAAAGGTTCATGATGTATTGATTGAAAACATGCATGTATCTTTAAAGAAAGCACCCATGCCTAGATTGTCTTCTAAATCTCAAAGGTTGGTTCAACAATAAGGAAGTTGTTTCATATAGTTTCCCAAGTTCACTTATTTGAGAATAGCCAGGTTCAAAGATGAACCAATAAAACTTCCATGATATGCATTGGATTGCTTTTTTTTAGGTGAAATTTGCAGGCAGTTATTCTCTGTTATTAAAGATAACATACCACAGGAGAATTGGGAGACATTCTTCCCTATCAAACTTGGTTCCTTGGTTTGCAATAGTATGATTAATGCCTCTGTTATAGGAAGTAATCTACTTGGATTTAGTTTTGGTTCTTTCCAAGGCAGGAGAAATTTTGACAGTAAGGGCTTTGCAGTTCAAATTCTTGGTCTTAAAGGTCACCCATCAACAACTCTACAATTAGAGGATTTATGGTAGGACTATAAAGATGAGGAAAAATTATTGAGAAGAGACCATTCAAGATTGACATTGCAACAAATCAATTCCTTGAAACTGAAATTTCTAATAGAAGGGATAATTGAGGATGGCTCAAACATGATTGAACCAAGCTAGGAGGAATCCCATGAATTGAAATCACTGGAAGTAGAATAGAATTAGGATGAAGAGGAGGATATAAATCTAAGGGCTAGATTTATACTCACTTACATAGTTGCTTGGTTAAAGAAAAAAATCAAGAAAGTTGTCAATGAACCCCCTTCAAGGGTGGTTTCTTTTTCTGAACCATTGACATCTGACACCCAACTTTCATCTCCTATTGTAGGTAGTGTGTTGGCTCAAGGTAAGTAGTAGCAGATGCCAATACATATACAAAATATGGCTCCTAGAACCATTTCTAAAGCCAAATTTGAGGCCCTTAAGTAGTACAAGGTTCAAAAAGAAAAGATGTCAATTCAGGGACAAGATCCAAACAATGGTCTCAACTTCTTGGATGGTGCTGATGGTGATGTACAGTTCAATGAAGCCCCTAAAGTGGATTAGCAAAAGTTCATGACTCCCACCAGAGATGATTAGGCAATATTTTTAAGCCCTGTAGTCCCATCTTGGTTATCCAATTCAATCAGTAAGAAAAGAAATCTTCAGTTAGTTTCAACACTTGTAAAGGATATTGTAACCAAGTATGTTGCTTGAGGTTCAAAAGTTAAGAAATTGAAAATTAATGCCCATCTAACTAAGAATATAATGAGTGGAAAGATAATGACTAAAGTAGCCACATATAAATGGAAGAAAGAGTCTGGAGAGATAGATGGTGAAGATTTCAAAGTCACTTCAATCGAACTGGGAACCATAAATAGGAGCACAGGCAATCACTTTTTCAAGTTTTCTATCGACATATGCTAACTCAATCTAAAAAAGACATTAGGGAGAAAAAGGAACTTAAGGGTATGGTGATGACTATGGCCACCTATATCGATTCTTTGATGAACCTTGGAGCTCTATCAATTGTTCAATCCCCTCAATCCTTCGACCTAAACTCTGCTTGGGGGAAATTGTTGTCAGATGCAATGAAAGACTGGGTGAATGCTATTACCAAGGAAGGTAATAAGTTCATTTTAGAATTCACCAATGTGTATGCCAAGGGAGAAACATTGCAAGGAGAAATTTAAACTTTGATAGTAGGATGGGAAACTGAATAGAGCTAGTGCCAAGTGGTTGTATTCCAGGTAGCTGAAGTTGTGAAATTTGGAGTACTTAAGTTTTTGAATGAAAATCCAATGAAGAATGTAGATCCCTACATGTTATTCATCATGAAAAACAACATGAGTTGGAAAGAATTAGTTTATAATGAAGCAATTAAAGAACTGTAAGCCATCAAGAACAAAATTGTTGGGATGCATGAGGAACTCCTTAAAGATATGAATATAGTAAACCCTATAGGGATTCTCCAATTTGATGATGGGAACATGGACTCTGAGGCATTGACTAAAAGCTTCAATGAAGCCATTGAGAAAATCATGGATAATGAATAGCCCACTGCTAGTGATTTCACTATACTGGTGAATATTGAATCCATGTTGTGTCTTAACAAGAACCTCATGCCATGTCAAAGCCTGAAGGTCAAGGAGTTTAAATGGAAAAATGACACGTGTAGGGCTAGGCTACTGAGTCTAAAGAATTTTCATTCCCATGCAATGCAAGAGTTCATGAATACCTTCAAAAGTTGGAAGTTGGTGCGACAGATTGTGGGTGAAGAAGAGAAAAATAGTGACGAAGCTTGAAGAAGATAGTTGTTTTGAATTACATTTTGACAACTATTTTTATAACTATTTTCTTGTTCATAACTGTTTCTTGTTTGAACTGAAATGGCTGGGTTTTGATGGAGGCCTTTTGGATTCTATAATGAAACTATAAATGTTCGGGTATTGAACTAATTAAGGGTTAGAAACTAGGTAGCTAGAAATTTTGATAGATAGATACTTTAAAAATAGTGATCAAAAGATAGCATATATATGGTTTTTTTTTTTGAATGATTGTGTGCATGATGGAAGTTTTATATATATATATATATATATATATATATATATATATATATATATATATATATATATATATATATATATATATATATATATATATATATATATATATATATATATATATATATATATATATATATATATATATATATATATATATATATATGTATGTATGTATGTATGTATGTATGTATGTATGTATGTATGTATGTATGTATGTATGTATGTATGTATGTATTAAATCTTGGATTTGGCTTGGAAACTTGGCGTTCGAAGTGTTTAAATCATTGTCACTTTGTGAGCTCTGGTTTATTGATTCAAGATATCTGTTATTGTTCCTATTATAAGTTTGTTTAAATTTAGATTCTTGAGTGATTAATATCAGTTGTGGTATTATCCATTTCTTTGAATAGATGTTCTGTAGAAGTAGAGTTTGATGAATTTTGTCTTTATTGTTTGAATGAATTCTTACATTACTACCTAGGAGTATGTGAGAGAACCTTATGTACTTTTTGGTAAAAGTGCAAAGATAATCTTTGAATTCATTGAAAACTCTACAAGGAAGTTGTACTTTTAAAATACAGAGAGAAAACCAAACAATATGAAGTTTTCTTGACTGTTGTGAACATTTTTGTGTTTTCCAACCTTGGCCATAGAGTGATTTTATTAAATAATTGAAGAGACAAATCTATTCACTAACACATCAATATCAGGGAGACCCTTCAATTTAACCAAGTAGTCTGTGTAGGTCTTCTTTCTTATTTATTTGACCACCTTAGAATCTAAAATCTTCTCCAAATATAATGGTTGGCTAGGTTCTAATTCTTTTATCCATTATGCCTATACATCATTAATATCTTGCACAAAGTCATTAGATCTTGCATCACCTTTGAAAGGGGTGAACTCTCAAATATTAAATAGAGGAGAAATTGAAATGATTGGGGGTAATGAGATTTCATATGCATTTTCCCCAAATTTGTGCAATATCTGACAAGGTTCAATCTTTCTCATCTACAACTTGGTGTGTCCCCTAGGTAGCCTTTCTTTACTTAGATATGCCCACAGTTTATCTCCTTCTTTGAAAGAAATATGCATTTTCTTCTTGTCTATCTGTGCCTTATACCTTGCAATCTTCTGATCCAAAGTGTCCTTGACTTGGTCATGAATATTCTTGATCCATGTGGATATTTCTTCACCTTGTGCACTAAAATTGACATTAGTAGGTAGATTTCTTAATTCCATGACTCCTCTAGGATGAAATCCATAGTTCACTTGGACTGGTGTCTTCCCTGTTGACCAGATCACTAAGTCATTTGAAGGAAAATTCTTCTTGACGAAGGATAGCATCCCAAGTTTGTTCATGTTGTTTGGTTAGACACCTTAGGCAATTTCCTAAAAACTTGTTTACGACTTCAATCTACCCATTTGTTTGTGGATGGTAGGTAGAACTGAAAAAGAGGTTTCTTCCCAACTTTTTCTATTGGGTTCTCCAAAAAATTTCTTGGAATTTCATATTTCTGTCTAAGATAATGGATGTTGGAAATCCATGAATCTATACCACTTCCTTAAAGAATAGGTTAGCAATATGTGAAGCATAATTAGAGATCTTACAAGGAACAAAGTGATCCATTTTGCTAAATCTGTCAACTATGACAAAATACTATTAAACCCTTATTTAGTTCTTAGGAGGCCCAAGACAAAATATATACTCACACTATCCCATGGCTTTGTTGGAATTGGTAAGGGTCAGTAAAGACCTTGATTTTTTCTAACTCCTTTGGCTCTTTGGAAAATAGTGCATGTTTCCACAATTTTTTTGACATCAGTGTGTAGTTTAGGCCAATGGTAGTTTCTTCTCCTATAGCCTTTTGAGGACTAGTTCCAAGTATTTCATATGACCTTCCTTGGTGGTGTTGAAGATCAATATGTCATCTAGGTTCACCACTAAAAAATTTCCTATGAAGTCATGAAGCACTTCATTCATCAACCTCATGAAGGTGTTAGGGGCATTGCTATTTCCAAATGGCATTACAAGCCATTCGTACAATCCTTCAGTTGTTTTAAATGTTGTTTTCCATTCATCTCTAGGTCTTATTATAATCTGATGATAGCCTAATTTAAGGTTTATCTTTTAAAAGTATCATGATCCTCCAAGGTGGTCTAATAGATCTTCAATTCTCGGTATAGTTAGCCTATACCTAATTGTTATTTTATTTATTGCCCTAGAGTCATTGCGTAGCCTCCATTTTCCATCCTTTTTAGGGGCCAAAACACTAGGAATTACACAAGGTCTAAGACTCTTTTGTATGAGTCCTTTTGCCAACCAATCAGTGATTTGTTAAGAAATGTCTACATTTTGATCAGGAGTGAGCTTGTAAAAAAAAAATTTGGGTAGGGAAGAACCTAGTATGAATTTGATCTAGTCTGAGATGTCAATTAATGGTTGGTGTTCATCTGGTATGTTCCCTGCAACTATTCTCTTATACTTCTATAGTAGACCTATTAGCATAACTATTAATGATACTACATTGGGTAAGTATCCTAAGCATTGGAGAGTATTGACATATTGCATTTATGACTATGTTTGTCATTGATGTCAATGTAGCAGTAAGTTTGTGAAAACTTACATAGTAACAAAGAGATATCATAGTTGTACAAACAAGGTTTTGCTTCTTTGATGATGTGTAGTCATGGACATGTTTAGTAAAGTATCCTAATGACATGGTTCAATGTACAACATGTAAGTTGAAAATGTATGGAAATTCTACCTAATTTACAAAGAGTAGTTTAGAGACATAGTGTTTGGAAAGCATCTTCTAATGTTTTTATTATATCTTTCATCTGGGATGTAATGAGAAGATGTGTGGTAAGCTAGTGATAGAGGATAGTCAAATGATGATGTCAATAGATGTGCAAGCCCTAGTATAACATGTGTGAATTTTTGTATAGACTAAGAGTCCACAGTGCTATTGTAATTGTAATTAATTAATTATCTTATTATATTAATTGGGAAAGCCTCAAGGCTGACTCAAGGAATTATTTTGAAGAATTGGTATATAGAAAATAATTTTTCTTTGTTTGTAATGTGTTGTGATCATTGTATGAAGTGCAAAGTGTGAAAAAAGAAAAGAATTTACTAAATGCGAATAAGCAATCCAAGGGATTATTGGATTCAAGTTTTATGATCTAGTTACAAGATCAAAAGGAATAGAGGTCTAGTTGATAGGATAGAGGAAGGAAGTACTATTCAATTCTATTATTCTACAAGGAATAATACATAGATCATTTGGATAGTAGATTCATTAGTCTTAACCTTGAAGCTATATGGGTAGTGGGTTTAGTTGTCTTCCATAACTCCTAACATGGTTGGAATCTCCTAACAGGGATTCAAAGTCTCCTAACAAGAACTAATATCTACTGAATGTTTTTATAGACTCCTAAAAGGGTTCATCCTCTAACAAATAAGATGTATATTAGTACATTATCTTGTGGGTATGATCCCCACAAATTGTTCCCCTTTGATCAAGGGTTTCCCTAGTTAACATATCTAGTGTTATTGTGTATGAGTATCTTATTGTGGTTTTTTATTATATTACTTATATGGTTATATTTGTTTAAATTTGTTAATTGTGATATAAGTTGGATAACTGATTTACCTCCATCCCCCCCTCTCAGTTATATTAGTGGCCTATATATTCTAACAATTGGTATCAGAGCTTCAAGTCCTTGAAGTATAAGCTTAATAGATTTGTGAGATCACGACGAGAAATATTAGTCATAAGTCTAATGAAGGAAATTTTATCTCATAGAAGATAGAGCTTCTTGGTGAATTATTAGATAAGTGCAAATTTTTGGACATTAAGTATCCTGGTCTAGAATCATTTTGTTGCATACAAAAAACAAAAGCAAAGATAGATCCATATGTGAAGAAGAAAAGAAGATCAAGAAAGGTATTGATTTTCTTATGAAAAGAAAGCTAGAAGGTATGAAAATATTTGTTTATTGGACATGTAAAGAGTTTGGTCATTTTTCATCTAGATGTCCTAAGAGAGTAAGAAAATCTAGAAAGAGTTCACTTTCTAATGAAGATGAATAATTCAAAGCAACAATGGAAAGATTCTTGAATGACTATAATGTTAATGATAATGAGATTGAAGTGGTTAAGAAAGAGGAAGTAGTAGAAGAGATAGCTTTGGTAACTATTATTGATCCAAAGGCTAACCATGAAAATGTGGAAGTTTTCTTTGAGAACAACAATGATCTATAGAATGATGTGTTAACTATTGAGAAAAGAGGAGAGAAGAGATCTAAACCTAGAGATGAGATGAGAGTTGAGATTTCAACTCCTACCCCTAACAAGAATCTGACAAAGAATCACTATCCAGAGCAGATAATTGGAAGCAAAGACAAAGGTGTGATGATAAGAAACAAAGTTAATGAAGAGATATGTTTGATTTCTCAAGTTGAACCTAAGAGTGCAGATGAAGCATGTAAAGATGATCCTTAGTTTCAAACAATAAAGGATGAATTAGATCAAATTGTGAAGATGAAACATGTTAGTTAGTTCTTAGACCTAAAGATAAGAATGTGATAGGAAACAAATGGGTATTTAAAAACAAGATGAATGAGCAAGGTGAAGTTTTGAGGAACAAGGATATAATTGTATGCAAAGGTTTCTCATAGGAAGAACGCATAGAATATGAGGATACATATGCATGTTGACATTATAGTCAAGTTTGTTTATTAGTGACACACACTTATTTAGATGATTAGTAGCTACCAAGCTTATAGTATAGTTAACAATGTTAACCAAGTAATTTAGGCTCTACTAAGTTCTACAGTTGCTACTGAGTTCCAAGAATAATATTCAATTCACACCTAGCAATATCTACCAAGTTGGTGATTATCAATTTAAACTAAGCTTCATAGTGTTTACTAAGTTTCTCAGTGCAAATTTAGTTGTCTAGTGCTTATCGATTTCATAGCTTTAGCAATGTGAATCTAGTGTTGACCAAGCTATACAATCTCAACCAAGTGATTCAATTTATACTGAGCTTGTAGTGATAGTGTTGACCAAGCTATGTAGTGTTAACCAAGTGATTTAATTTATATGAAAAGTTTCATAATATTCACCAAGTCAGCAGTGCAAACCAAGTTCAGACTACTTGGAAGTGATTAGTATGAACTAAGCTTCTACATCTACCGAGTCCATCATGATGTTGAGCATTGACAATGGTTGTTGAGTATCAAAACCTCACCAATTTTGTCTTTAGAACCTAAGTACCAGTAGTTGGGAAAACTTTTTATATTTTGGTTAAACTTGTATTGTAGCCAACTTTGATGAATTGTAATTTGGATTGATATACGTGCAATGTATTGTATCACATCCAAAGCATGGCATATGATATATGATATATGATGGAATATAAATGAGACATAGTAAGAGTAGAAGTGTGAAGGCTATAAGAAATATAAGGAGAAGCAAGGTGATCATTACACTCAAAGGAATCTCATTCAGCAAATCAAGGTTATAGATCAAAGCTTAGTCCTTGGTTCATTCTAACAAGTGGAACAGTTAAATCCTTTCACAAGGTAGACTTAACAATCTTTGTAAATCTCTTTACCAAGTGCATAATTCATTGCATGTTTGTAAATCCTTTTGCAAGATGGACCTAGCAGTCCTTATTGCTCCTAACAAGGCAGATCGTCAGAAGTGATCATTGTAAGCCTTAATAGGCCAAATTTATACTACAACGCTAAAGCTCTTGGGATTCATCCCCACCCCAGTTTTACTTTCTATTTGGACAGTTTCTAGGTCACCATATTGTATGTCAAAGTGTTATGAATGTTTAAAGATTTCAATTTTTCATGCATGCAATTAGATCAAGGATTAATTGGTGAATTAAGATTAAATTTTATTGGTTACTGATTTACCCCTCCCCTCTTAGTAACTTAGCCTATCTTATATTTCCCACAATTGGTATGAGAGCTTTGTGGTTCTCAAGGAAGAAGTTTAACAACTTGAGCAAAGATTAGAGGCAATGGAGGTATTCAAAATTAATAAGGCTATTGACAATGAAAATCTATATTTGGAATTGGCTATTGGACAACTTAAGAAAGAAAAGGAGTAACTCTCTCAATCCCTAAAAAGAAGAAAAGATCTTGCATTACAAATGAATGAAAAACTCTACATTAAAGAAAGAATTGAAGATATCCATTCATAAAGTAATTCAGATGAAGTTAATAAGGCAATTAAAGAACTATTAGAAAAGAATGGTACACTTCAAGAAGAAATTAGAAAGCTGAACAGAGAACAAGAAATTTAGTCAATAAGATCGTGTGAAGTCATGGAAGAGAAAAACAATATAAAAGAATAATTAGAAGGAAAGAATTATGAAATTTACCATCTATCCCTTCAACAAGTAGACTTCATTTATCAACTTAATAATCCAAATGAAGAAATTATGAATCTAATATTAGAAAATGAAAGATTACATAATAATCTAAACACTAAAAAGAAAACCAATGAGAGGATGATGAAATCTCAAGTAGACATGAATCAACTAAATGACAAAATCCATTACAAACAAAAAGGAAAAGTAAGAATTGGATATACAGAAGAAGGTGAATCATCCAAGCAAGGAGCTCAAAAGAATCAAAGACCTACTAGAAATCATTGTGGTAAGTTAGGTCATACATCAAACAAATATTGGAGCAATGGTAAAGCTAAATTTAATGGAAAATTCTACAATTGCAATAAGCATGGTCATAGAGCTAATGAATGCAAAGAGAAACCTAAATTTGAAGGAAAATGTCACAAATGAAAGAAGCATGGGAAAAAATCTTCTAAATGCAAAACTAAGATATTGAATCTAGTAGAACAAATTGTAAAATCTATATTTGGTTGGGACTACAACACTTGGTGCAGATGTCACTACCGTGGAGAATTTGGACACAATGGAACAAACTGTGTAAAATATCACATGAGGACAAGAGACAACACTAACAGATGTTTTATTTGTACAAAACTTGGACATCTTGCCAAGAATTGTATGAACATTGGAAAGCTTGAAGATGAAAAGAAAGTCAAGGTTGATAACATCAAAAAATAAATGAGACAATAGTGGATTCCAAAATCTTTTGACAATGCAAGTCCAAGTAATGAAGCAAATGTCACTCAAGAATTGGGTGACTCAAGCATTTCTACTTGATCTCCCACAAGGATAAATGGAACTAAGATTTTGAAGTAGACATCTTACATTAGTTACAGTTAGTTGGATGGAAAGATCCATATCAGCATTCAAGATGAAAAGGGATCATTGAGTATCTAAGGAAATTCTGGACCTTACTAAGCTAGGCCGAGTTGCAAGACTCTGTCGAGCAAGGTCAAGAGTAACTAAGTCATCATGTGGACACCAAGTCATGAATGGCTCTACCAATAAATTAATTCAAACCAAGTGGAAGATAGTCTATCATCAAGCAAGAAAATATACCAGGAATTTATGGTGATGGGAAAGTAAAATTCATTAAAAAGGGTGAAATAAAATTCATTTGTCACCATGAACTTTTAAGAGCTTATGTGAAGAATGATTTCTATGCATTGTTGAGGTTTTCAATGTTTTTAACAAAACCTACCAAGAAATGGCATCCTACAGCAACAAAGTCAAGAAAGGGTTCGAGATGTTAGTCTAAGGAGTTGAATGGAAAGCACTTGACTTCAAGTTGAGTCCGGCAACTATGGAAACACTTGATCCTACTAGAGCTCAATCATAGATTCCACCTAAGGTACTTTTGGTTAACGATATTTTCTCACATTTTTGTTGTTCAATTTAAGACATAGGAACCCTAGAAATGGATGAAACTCTAGAAAATTTGTGTGAACGGTGCATTGAAATCAGAGCGTCAACACTTGGAAACTAAGGGTTTAACCTACATTCCACACATGCCCCAAAACTTTTAGATAAAATGGATAAGATTTATCCTTATCCATGTACACAATGGGCAGTTATGGTTGGATCATCCTATTCTCATTAAAAGAAAATGATTCATCAAATCACAGAGCTACCAATGTTAGCCAAGGCAAAAACTAGCAAAACCCTAAGTCAAGTAGAACTAAACTCTTGCCAAATAGGATGGAAGAGGTATGAAGATCAGCTATGTAGCTGACATGGAGCTGAAATTTGGAATTCATGTAATTGTACACAAAATATATAGCTCCAGTCGACTCAATAGTGTATCATGTAAGACAATGGATCTAGCTTTCAAGGTGGTGAAGATCAACATGTCCTTCGAACTTGCTAAGTTTTTCTTGAACCAATTCAAAAAAAGCATGGAGAGCATTAGGACATCAAAGAATAACCCATGTAATTTTGGTTCACTTTTAGCCTATTTATTTTTCTTTGTGAAAAAAAATTTCCCTTCAATAGGTATAGTTGTATGGAGAAAAGATGTGCCTAATATACTATATCAAATCAATGAGTATATAGCATAAATGGGTGAAAATTATGTTAGTATTATGGACAATTATTTTGATTCATTCAAGGAACAGATGATTAATAGATTCAAAATTCCCAAGAAACTTCTAGAATATTACAAGCATGATATTTGTTTTATGGTAGATTGTGAAAAAGTGTATATACAAGCAGTTAGACCAAGAGTGGTGTGGGTCAAACCACTAGGGTATGAGGTTAGTATTAATGACACTAGGGATATTATTGAGGAATTTTTTAATGAACCTATGGATCCCAAGGCCACATATTTTGGTACATATGATGAAGCCAAAGCCTGAATAGAACTAGAAATAAAGCTTCCTCAAGCTACCAATAAAGGAAAGAAGAGGATAGTAAAACTAAGAGAAACTAGTTCTACTCTCCTATTGACAAAAGGTAAAGGATATGATGTGATCGAAGATGATACAAAAGATGAGGCAGATGAAACAAAATTAGAAGAGGAAGAGCCAATCAAGAAGAAAGGTAAGGTTATCATAACCAAACCTACCAAGTCATCTACTATAGTGTTTACAAGGAGAACATCTAGAAAGAAATTGAAATTGGCTGAAGAAGTAGAGGATGTGATTTTCAAATGACCTCCACCCACATTTCAAGAGAAATTGAAAGAGATTGATTCTAAAGCTAGCATGGCAGATTTCAAATCATTTAGATATGAAACTAGAAATGTAGAAGAGAAGAAGAAAGTTGAAGACATGGTTATGTCTAAGCTAGGTAAATGGAAATATTCACCAGACCAACTTGCACAATAAATTCCCAATGAACTAATGGAAAGAATCAAGCCAAGATGGGAAAATTCCAAGAAAACTTCAAAGGACATATATGAGAAGAATCTGAGGAAATTCATGTTGAGTCTTAATGAAAAAGAGGTAAAAGAGTCCATCAAGCAGAATGAAGTAAAACTCACTTTGAAATTTAACACCTGCTTGATACTAGTTAATGACATCAAACATGTGGTGAGGAATGCCACTAATACATCGAAGAATATTTACAATCTTCATAAGAAGAGTCATTTTTTTGTTCATTTCAGTGATAAAGATGATGATGGTGAAGATGATAAGGAAGGAAAGGAAAATGATGATGAATAAGAAACAAATTATGACATAGATGATGAGGAACAAGAATAGGAAGCCATCAAGGAAAATATCCCTAAGATTTAGAGCATTGAGGAAACTAACCTTGAAAAGATTGTAGCAGTGGTTATAGCCTCACTTCCTCGCTCTCTAAGAAAAGCTTTAAAGCCATCAAAATTAGAAAAAGCTACTATCAAGTTGGTTGTGACAAACACTACAAATCCAAGAACTCAACAAATTTTTGCACCTGTTCAGCTCAATACCTCATTGATTGAAGTGACTAGCACTTCATCTACTGAGTAGTTAGTGCTTCCTCCATTAATTTTGGCTACTCAGAAACTAGGTATTTCTTAAATCAATGAAATATCTACTTTTGTTGCTAGTGCTTCCATTTCTACTATTGTTACTATTTCAAGTATGCAAATAATTATTACCAAGACAATTGAGAGCAAGACTCAACTAAGTACTAAGGTCTCTAGCAAAGGCAAAGATAAGATAGAAGACATTGATCTTGATGAGGATATAGTTATCCTAAATTAGGACATCTCTACTCTAAATCCTGATCAAATGCATATAGTAGGAGAGATTTTGTAGAAGAAAGCTAAGCAACAAAGGCTTAGAGAAGAAAGAAACATAGAGTATCAAGTGCTAGAAGATGCAAAGAACATTATTGTAGATGCACTTAGCATTGAGGTTGAAACTACTCAACCTATTTTGGCCTAATTAGTAGAAGTGGTCAAGAAATTGAATGAATATTTGAACGGGTAAGAGAAATTTTTGCAAAGAGCAGAGAAGAAATTTGAAAATAAAGTATTGGAGCTAGTTGCACAAAAGATTGCACTATACCAAGTAGACTTGTCTATTATTCTTAGCTCATTGGAAACCTCTTCCAACAATGTCACTTCTCTATTTGGTAAACTATGTGATATATCTATCTTTATGTAAGAAATAAAAGATAAACTCTCCAAGATAAATGAGGATCTAAAGGCAAGTGCACACCAGATGTCACTTGATCTAGCCAGGATAAGGGCCACACTTATAGATATACAAGGCATGATTCTTCCAAACATGGATGTATTGCAGAAACACATTGCACATGCTAAAAATCTCATCCATGATAACAACTTCTCCATAGTTGATCACATGATGGAATTATCAGCAAAAGTTCAGATTGTATTACATGCAAGTAAGGTGTTGCAATAAAATTGGAACAAAACAATGTCACTTATTTTAAAGGTACATTCTGACTTCTTGTCACATTTTGGCATTACCATGTAACTAACACCTTTGGCATTTATGTTGAAAGGGGGAGAAGATGTAATATGTAAAGGGGGAGAATATGAGAAGATGTATATAATGTGTAAAGTATATTGAATATATATTTATAGGGGAGCATCATAATATTATACATATACATGCACAGATATTCAAATGAACATGTGTTACAAAAGAAATTTTGAAAAATCTCAAAAAATAGAGTATGTCACTGAGTTGAAGACAAAAGATGGAGACTAAAATTTTTTTTGAACATTTTGAATTCAGCTTTTATTGATAAGTGTTTTTTTTCACAAATGCCAAAGGGGGAGATTGTTGACATTACAGTCAAGTTTATTTATTAGTGACACACACACACACACACACACTTATTTAGATGATTAGTACCTACCAAGCTTATAGTATAGTTAATAGTGTTAACCAAGTAATTCAGGCTCTACCAAGTTTCAAGAACAATATTCAATTTGCACCAAATATTATCTACCAAGTTGGTGATTATCAGTGTAAACCAAGCTTCATAGTGTTTATCAAGTTTCTTAGTGCAAACTAAGTTCTCTACTGCTTATTGAGTTCATAGCTTTAGAAATGTGTATCTAGTGTTGACTAAGCCATATAGTGTCAACCAAGTGATTTAGTTTATATTAAGCTTGTAGTGATAGTGTTGATCGAGATATGTAGTGTTAACCAAGTGATATAGTTTATATGACAAGTTTTGCAATATTCACCAAGTCACTAGTGCAGACCAAGTTTAGACTACTTGGAATTGATTAGTATGAACCAAGCTTCTATGTCTACTGAGTGCATGATGATGCCAAGCATTAAAAAATGGTTGCTAAGTATTAGAACCTCACCAAGTTTGTCTTCAAAACTTGAGTAGTAGCAGTTGGGCCTACTTTGTGTATTTTGGTGAAACTTGTATTATAGCTAACTCTAATGAATTGTAATTTGGATTGATATATATGTAATGTATTGTATCACATCTAAAGCATGGCATATGACATATGATATATGATGGAGTATATATGAGACACACTAAGAGAAGAAGTGCAAAGGCTACAAGTAGTATAAGGAGTAGCAAAGATTTATCTATCATAACAAAGTGGTCATTACACTCAAAGGAATCTCATTCAAAAAATCAAGGTTAAAATTAGAGATTAGCCACTGGTTCATCCTAGTAGTTGGAATAGTTAAATCCTTTCACAAGGTAGACTTAACAATCTTTTGTAAATCTCCTTACCAAGTGCATACTTCATTGTATGTTTATAAATCCTTTTGCAAGGTGGACCCAGTTGTCCTTATTGCTCCTAACAGGGCAAATCATCAGAAGTGACCATTTAAGCCTTAATAGGACAACTTTATACTATAGTACTAAAGCTAGTGGGTATTGTTAATCATATTTGCCTCCTACCAAAAATTTGAATTCAAATACTTGAGCCCACCTAATGGTCTTTAACCATCTTTAATATTATTTAAATGCCCTAGAAATACAAGAGATAAACAAATAAAGATTTTATGATATTTCCTATTTTCCTAAAAAAAAAATTCCATGGCTCGCAACTTTTTGTGTCATCAAATCTTGTATAGATCTATGGTGGGCACTATCCCACTTTCTCAAAACAAGCGATCTTTACATAATGTGAGGAAGCGTCATCGCGACATGTGGCAGGTGGGTCCATGTTCTTCTTGTGGGCTATAAGTTACGAAGCTACTGGGTGAGCTGGCAATTTGATTGGTGGGCACCTTCCCACATACTGTGTTTTGTTAGACTTCCTAACAATGTAGGCAAGCCCCTTTGTGACATGTAGCTAATAATGACATCATGCATCTGTTCTTCTTAAAGAAAGATCCACCATCTGATGCAAACAGATCTATGGTGGGCACTTCCCCACATTATGAAGATGCAAGGATGTTCTGGAATACAGGCAAGTTCCTCGCTGTTGCGTGTCTTTGTGGGGTCAACTTGATTTCATAAGCTTTAGGGTAATGTCAGGTGGGGCTAGGTCATGTTAAGGTGTATGCTAAGTAGTTTGTGGGCCCAAAAGTATTAAGGGTAGGCACAATATCATGAAGATCTTTCATGATCATTGATCTTACAGAGATCAATGATCAGTGCTTTCTTGCATAATGAAGATGCAAGGTAATTAAACAATGTGGGAAAGCACCTAAAGGACACATGTCCTTATGGGCCCAGTTAAGGCATTAACAATTAAGGTTGACAGTTATGTGACATTGCAATTAAGTTGGGAAGGTGGCTCAATTAATTGAGAAGATGTGATCAACTGCATGGAGACCTACAAGGTGGCAAAATGAAATGAAATTATTGGCCCACGTGGCCCATTTTGGTTGTAAAACTCACTTGCCCTACTGACTTTGCTAATTCATAAGCCAGAAATGGAGGAAATCGAGTTTTCTTGCATGATTTGATCCTCATGGTCAATTCCAACTACTCTCGAATGAATGTTGAACACAATAAATAGCAGGAGAACACTCCACCACCCCAATTTATCCATCTACTTGGTCAAAATGGTTTAATGGCATCATTTCTATCAAGGCCCTATTTCAACAAAATATCAGATTTCATTATATCTAAATCTGTGCCCAGATCAGATTTTCTCTAGATCTCTAGAGAGACTTAATGGCAATGGTTGGGGAGTAACTTTAGTTAGAGAACATCTCAGTTATGCCTAAGATATAAAGAAAATTTTTGTAAATTTTATTGAGGTTGACCCTTCTCTATTTTCTCTTATATTTCTCTGCAATTTCATTATAAATCCCCTTTGCCTCTGAATTGTATGACATTCTTATCTCCTTCAGCCATTGATGTGAAGTGCAAGAACTATTTGCCTCTCATTGGTGTATTGTAGATATCTACAATCTTGCATGACAGTATCTCTTTTGGCCTATGAGTAGTATATAAGTGAATCCTCTCTTTCCTTGTGTCATTCATTTGGGTTTTTCTCATCTACATGTGATTGTTAGATTAAAGAAAGTCTAGATGTGTATATCTTTTTATGTCATGATGGTTCAATAGTGCATGCATGGGAAGAGATTGGTTTAAAGACTCTATTTTTGGTGCATCACCCCCCTTAGGTTAGAATAGGTAGATTTGCTTCTATGCATTCCTTCTCCCTTTTCCTCTCCAAGAGTAGCTAGGTGCACCCTGATAGTAAAGGAAGCCAACCTTCTCCAAAGACTCAACCTCATAGTTCAAATCCCACAGCTTGGAGGTTGTTTCCATATTTCACAAGGTTGTCCTTAGGTAAAAATTTTGGACAAGGGTGCAAACTTTTGTGACAACAGTTTTTGGCATGCCCGGTGGGACTATATTTAGAAAATTTCAAGTCTACTAGTGTTAAAAGGAAGATTTCAAGATTAATACTGAGGAGATCGTACTGGCTTTGGTGTTCAAGCCTTCAAGGGATTCATTCTTCAAGTACTTGGTGACTCTGAGCTTCAAATACATTTGGTTCCAGACCAAAGTTGGAGTAATTCATGCCAAAAGCTGAAACAAGGGCATCTTCTAGAGGTAAATTTCAGTACCAAGAGGTTTCATTTTCAAATCCTAGAAGAAGGAATATTAGAGTATCTTTATCACCAGTTAGGAGTGCAATAGTAACAAATACACCTGCAAGATCCATCTCTACTCCTCCTGTTGTTAGATCTCAGCCTAGATTGCCATCAACACATATCAATAGATCACTTGTCTATATGGTGCAGCCTAGAGCTCATGCTTTTGCCACCTTTAATTGTGGAAGTCCTCTTTTATTGGTCCAAAGACATGACATGCCAATAGCTGCACTCAAAAGTATACCAAAATTTACTAATGAAACTTCTATCTCTCCATTAGAACACATTAAGGAAAATGCAAATATCTACAATATCCATGGTATTATAGAGGATGATGTTGCAGTTAGGCTTCTAGCCTCATCCTTGAAAGGAAAAGCGCTACAATGGTATAGAGGTTTGGCTCATGGTTCTATAGCAGATTGGGAAGGATTAGGAGTAGCACTTTGAGGACAAAAGTGACCACTTATCACTTTTAGAATAGTTGACTACTATAAAAAGAGCCCCCCATGAATGTATGATTGATTTTAACTATAGCTTTCAAAAGACATGGGATAGAATACCTATTTCAGTAAAGCCTACCCCTGGTAATGCCTTCTTGCATTACCTTAGAGCTTTTAACAATGACATTGCCACTACAATCCAAACTATGGGAGGAGATACCTTGCCTAATGCTTATGACATAGCAATAAAGTCAGAAAACATCCTAATACATGGAGGTAAGCTAGCTACAAGGCCTCCTATGCCTTTCTTCCCTAATGTTCCAAATCACCAACCAGCAATGGCTCCTCTTCCCACAACTTCCACATCATAATCCCTTGCTCTAGTCACTCAAGGTTCCACATCTTCAAATGGAATAGATGAAATCAAAGAGATGTTGCAATCTATGATGCTAAACATAGAGAACATAGATAAAATATTGTAGGGCCAAGAGAAGAAGCTAGAGGATAGCTTCTCTGTGATGTAGAAAGTGAGAAACAAGGTGGTGACTTTAGAGAGATAGCAAGCTTAAGGTAGTAAGGCTCATCAATTGCAATATCAAACTCTAAAAAAAGGTAGGCCTCCAAATCATAATCATGGGAACAATTCTTTTGATCAGAATAGGTAGCATAGCCATGCTTCAACCTCAAATGTAAACCAAAGTAGAGCCATAGTTTCTCAAAACAACATGGCCTGGAATCAGGATTTTTGTCCCTCCTATAACTTCTCCTATGCCCATTGCATGTGTTAGAAGGCTAAATCTTATTTGGCTTTGACCATCCAAGAGCCTACAATAGGACAATCATATAAGGAGGAAAAATTTAAAGATTCCTCATATATGCAAGGACAAGGTGATTGCTCCTTTATGAATCATCAGGTGGAGGAACATTGTAATTTAAACTAAGATTCCATTACTCATGACACTAGCAGAAAAATAAGAGCTATTGAAAATGCTACCCCTCCTCCTCCTAATCATGCCTCAACTTCAAATGCAATACCTCATGAACAAGAAATAAATGATAAATTAAATACTATTCAGCAGCAAAGGTGAAATAATGGCAGAAAGGGTGTAAGTGATCCTCAAGTTGTTCCATCTCAACCTCCTACAAATGTAGTTCCTAAGGCTTCTACCAAAGTACCTACTATGCCATTCAGTGTGGTAGAACAAATGAAGAAGACAAATGTGAATATTTCCATGCGGGATGCTATTGCTACTATACCCATGCAAAAGAGGTTGTTGCAGCAAGAATTGGAAAGTATTGAACTAAAAGGTTAGCCACCCAGCATGGAAAGTGCCACAAACCTAGTACAACCATCAAAGGAGGTAGAAACAAGTAAAAAGGATAGACCCCCTCCATTTTATGTTTCTCTAATTATAGTGTTAGGATAAACCACGAACAGAAATAAAAACTACATGCAAATATAACCAATAACAGAAAATAATAGAACACACAGAAATAAACACAAGGCACCAACATTTAACGTGGTTCACCCAATCCCTGGGCTACGTCCACCAAACAGCAAGTCCGATCTTATTACAATCCAGTGATTACAACCTGATTACAATCTGTAATCCCTTACAGCTCAATACCGCCGCAAGAACCAATTTCGTATCACCACACATAAAAAATACCCAACCCTAAGCCCTTTTTATACAAGTATTAAACCGCTTTAGGGTTATAACATGTCGGCCATATGTCGGCCATAATATGTCGGCTACCATGTCGGCTACTTCCAAAAAAAAAAAATTTACTATTTATGAAGTATGTACAGTACTTTCCTGATCAGTCACCACAATCTAACAATCTCCCACTTGGGGACTGATCAGGCTCCACACCAAACAACAATCTCCCACTTGGAGACTGATCTTGTAGCAATACAACTACCGCATGGGGCTCCCACTGGATCAAACCACCCTGGACTCTGCTGTTCTTTTATTCATGTTCAGTCTAAAAGACCAACCGAAGCTGAAGAGGAGGTCAGCTTCTCCCTTGTTACAACCTTTGTCAACATATCTGCTGGATTTTCATTGGTATGTATCTTCTCCAGCTTTAACTGTCCATCCTCCGAAACTGACCGAATGAAATGGTACCGCAACTGTATGTGTTTGGTCTTAGAATGCAGAGCTGAATTCATAGCAAGATGAATGGCACTCTGACTATCTGTGAACAAATAATTATCCTTCTCAGGATGTCCCAATTCTTCCAAGAAGAACTGAAGCCATATCATCTCTTTGGCTGCCTCTGTAGCAGCAACATACTCTACCTCTGTAGTGGAGAGAGCATTAATCTTCTGTAGCCTAGAAACCCAGCTCACGGCTGCCCCACCAACAGTAAAGACATAACCTGTAGTACTCTGCCTGGTATCAATATCCCCTGCCAAATCTGAGTCAACATAGCCCTGTAAATCAGTAGTAGAGCCCCCAAAGTGTAAACACTTATTGGATGTTCCTCTCAAATATCTGAGAATCCACTTGACAGCATTCCAATGCTCAAAACCTGGATGACTCATATACCTGCTAACGACTCCCACTGCATGTGCAATATCTGGCCTAGTGCATACCATAGCATACATCAAACTTCCTACAGCTAAAGCATAGGGTACCTTGGACATCTTATCCTCCTCTTCCTGTGTCTTGGGACACATCTCCTTAGTCAATTTCAAATGACCAGGTAAAGGTGTGCTGACAGCTTTAGCATTCTCCATAGAGAAACGTTGCAACACCTTCTCAACATAATCAGCTTGAGATAGCGTCAATGTTCTGTTCTTCCTATCTCTGCAAATCTTCATACCAAGGATTTGTTTTGCTACCCCCAAATCCTTCATAGCAAATGCATGTGCTAATTGGCGTTTCAGCCCCTTAATATGAGCCATGTTAGACCCAGCTACAAGCATATCATCAACATATAAACATAAAATAATGTAGCTATCATCATCCAACCTCTTAAAATAAACACAGTAATTTGAATGACACCTGTTATATCCATGCTCATGCATAAAACTGTCAAATTTCAGATACCATTGCCGAGGTGCTTGCTTCAGGCCATATAAACTTTTCTTCAATTCGCACACTAAGTTCTCCTTACCTTTGACCTCAAAACCCTGTGGCTGAGGCATATATATTTCTTCATCCAAATCACCATGAAGAAAGGTTGTTTTAACATCCATCTGCTCTAAATACAAATCTTCAGTAGCCACAAGACTTAAAACAATACGAATAGAAGTCATTTTAACAACAGGAGAAAATATCTCATCAAAATCAATTCCCTTTTTCTGTGCAAATCCTTTTACAACTAACCTGGCCTTAAATCTTTTCTTACCTCCTTCCTCTTCTTTCAACCTGTAAACCCATTTATTCTGTAAAGCCTTTTTACCTGCAGGTAACTTGCACAAATCCCATGTCTTATTTTTTAGCAAAGAGTCCATTTCATCTTTCATTGCAGACTCCCACTGAATCTTAGTATCCACCTGCACAGCTTCATCATAACTTTCAGGTTCACCAGCATCAGTAAGTAAAATAGAATACAAAGAGGGAGAAAACCTTTGTGGAGGTCTAATTGGCCTTGTTGACCATCTAACATTCACTGGTGTGTGTGGTATTTGTTGTTGCAATTGTTGCACATCATGAGGAATGGCTGGAACATCAGCTTTTGGAGTATCATCCAGCACTACATAATCATCTTCTTTCTTCTCATGTTGCTGCAACAAATCTTTGTACAACACTTTTTCATTGAATATGACATCCCGGCTTCTTATAATTTTATGATTTTCAAAATCCCAAAGCCTATAGCCAAATTCATTAATGCCATATCCAACAAAGACACATTTCTTTGATTTTTCCTCTAGCTTGGTTCTATTTTCAGAGTCTATATGAGCAAAAGCTTCACAACCGAAGGTCTTGAGAAAAGAATAACTCACCTTCTTACCAGTCCATGCTTCCTCTGGAATACCACAGCCCAAAGGAGTAGAGGGACCTCTATTAATCAAATATACTGCAGTATTGACAACCTCTGCCCACATGAGTAAGGGCAACCCAGCATGCAACCTCATGCTCCTTGCGCGCTCCATTATAGTCCTATTCATGCGTTCAGCCACTCCATTTTCCTGTGGAGTCCTTGGAACAGTTTTTTGTCTACGAATACCATTAGTGGAGCAATAATCTTCAAATTCATGACTGCAATACTCACCACCATTATCAGATCTGAGACATTTTAATTTCTTACCCGTCTCATTTTCAACCAAGCATTTCCATTTCTTAAAAGTTTGAAATACATCATATTTCTGTCTAAGGAAATAAACCCATACTTTTCTAGTTGCATCATCAATAAATGTAACATAATAATGAGAGCCACCAAGGGAAGATACCTGAGCCGGTCCCCATACATCTGTATGCACAAGCTCTAATTTCTCCTTTTTGTTTTCCTTCCCTGTCTTTACAAAACTCACTCTCTTTTGTTTTCCATACACACAACTTTCACAGAAATCCATATTCACACATGTTAGACCTGGTAAAGCTTTCCTTGAATGAAGTACTTTCATACCTTTCTCACTCATGTGCCCAAGTCTATTGTGCCACAGCGCTGTATCAGAATCTACAGCAGCTATTTGTTCTCCCTGCTCAACTGCAGTAAGTGTTCCTGAATATTCATTTTTCTCTGAAACAATCAAAGTAGAAGGAACAATATGACCTGTACAAAGATATAAGATGTAAGGAAACTTGGTAATAAAGAATATAACTATTTCCACATAACCCATAATAGATTTAAAATAAACACAGAATTAAAATCCACATGCAAGAGAATAGACAACATACCCACAAAATGTGACACAAGATATGCCCTAGGAAACCCTCATTGAGGGAAAAACCCAGCCTCCAAAAGCATCCATCACCATGTATTATTCAGCAAAAATACCATTGCCATACAACCATGGAAGCCCTCATGGCCATAGCCACAACCGAGCAAATTATGTGAACAAGCATGAATCCACACATCCCATGCCATGCTTCCAACCTTCACAAAAGCTCCCTTGGCTAACCTGTCAAGCCTTGTCCCACTCGACTCTTGCCTTTTGTCTTCTCCTTGTCACTCTCACTCTCTCTACAACAACTAACCTTGTGGCTGCTTATATAGTAGCAAGTCCCACAAAACCACCAAGTGGTATTGCATAAACCATGTGCTAAAACCATGTACTACCTAACCCACTGACCCCACATTTAATATTGAGCATTTAATTCTTTTCCCCAATATTAAATAATTACATAAAATATTTTCACAATGTTACAATACAACTCATCAAGAATATTCCATGGGAATCTTTACATGTTGCATGTCCATCTAGGTACAACATTACATAATAAAATAAATAATAAAATAACAATATTATGCAATGTGTGCAACACCCATTATCTCAACAATCTCCCACTTGTTGTATACATTGCATAGGGTCAATCCGTAGCCACATAAATGAACAAGGGAACAATCCCTCCCAGCACATCCACCATCATGGATCAAAATACACCAAGTGCTCCATCCTGGTACCCGCAACAAAATCAAAGTATCCAGCATCTCAAACATGAATGATCTCACCTCCTATTATGCCACTCCCACTGGACATACATAGAAGCCATCCAAAGAGAAAAAACCACCCAACCTATTGCATTAGAAGATCATAAAATCCTGTACCAACTGAAATTTCAAGCACAAATAACCCGATCCAAAAGTAATCACATGTATCCGTAGTTGTCAAAATATCCATAGCTGAAATAGCACCCACAGCAAGTGCCAAACCCATCCAACTATCCATACTTCAAAGGTATAACAAGTGAATCTCATATCACCGACATATCCAATCTATAACCTGCAATCACAAGCCTCAAGAGCAATACCTGCAACATATATACCAAGAAGCTCCCACTGCAAAAAGATAATGTCAAATCTATAACCAATCCACTCAACACATCTCAAAGAAGTGAATGCATGTATCATCAAGGACATCCACAATACATAAACTGATATCCTGCAAGAATAACTCTCATAACAAGTCTCCAATGCTCTCCCAAGTTCACCACAACCAATAGAGGAAAGAGATAAAGGAATAACCATGTCATCTCTCACATGACATGCATGAGCACAAACCAGTGATCACAATCTCTAACCAATCTCAAATCCAATGTAGGCAAAATTGAACATCCAGGAAGATAACCAAGACCAAAGAAACCATGCAAATCATAACCTGTATCATGTCCTTCTACACACACCTCTAGATGTAAACTGTGCAAGTATGATCTCCTCCATAAAACCCCAACAAGAAGCCTCAACAACACCCAAACCATACCATATAACTAATCATGGATGTAAGCCTCTCACAAGAAGATCAAACTCAATAAAACCATTCCTAAACAAAGGAATAACTATTCCTAATCCAAGGAAAATGCCCAATATAAAACCATCTCCCAAACTTAACCAGCATAACAACATATGCACATGGAGATAACCAATGCTAAACCATCTCTCAAATGAACCCTCCAAAACTAACTCATGTACCATAGCTCAAGATCCATATCCATGAAAGACAAGCATAAATATAATGCAACTGAGAGAAACAATGGGCTATACCTCTCAAGTAGCAAACCGCCGAGTAGATCAAGAGTGGGGAATGAGAATGCTCATCAAGATACCCAAGTCTCCAACCAAGACTCATCTAAGAACAATCTCCTCTCAAGTCCATATCAGGTGACTGCCCCTCAAAATTTCTGCTAAAACCATCAACTGTCCCAACAAATACTTCTCTAATCCAAGAGAAATTAGTGTCACCACCATCTCTAAGTATCCATGAGCACCTGTAACCAATCAATCCATGCCAACTCCAAATGCAACATAGCAATATCATGAAGTATCTAGCTTATGATCAGTGTACTCAATACCAAGAAACTAAACCAAGATCAATGTCAAAGTTCCAACCATGGCCTCAGGAATATAAACATGACAACATAATCTTACCATCTCAACTAAAGAGACAACATGCTCCATATGAACACACCATAACATGTCACAACTCTAAACGCGTATCAAGAGTATACCATGACATAATAATGAAACCATCATCATACCAAGGATAAAATGCCAAATAAAAACATAAACCACACCTTTGCCAAGAACCCTGTGAGTCCTCAAGATGCAACCATCTCCATACACCATGAAGAAAACCATCTCCACATACCAAGAAGAACCATCTCCATACACCATGAAAATAACCAAGAACTCCATGAGTCCTCAAGATCTAACCATCTTCAAACACCATGAAGATAACAAGTGCACCATGCAAATGTCAAAGACACTTCTGCAGCAATAGGATCTAAGACAAACCTCCAACATCTGCAAACACTCAATAAATATATCAATGCCAACAACTCCCACTCAACCGTGGTACCAAGTCACCTATGGCATCATAAAATCCATCTCCTATATGAAGATTCAAACCAAACTAGGAACTAATCCTGCACTGTCACCCCATCACTATCACAAGCTCCCACTAAACCATGTATCCAAGCTATCCATGACATCATGATGAAAAAACCATCCTCTAACTATGAGAATCAACCAAGGCATCAAACCATCAAAGAACTCAAAGTGCACATCATGAGCTCCTTAAAAGAAACCAAATAACCATGATCCTCAACCAAGATGATATACCACCATAACCAAATCAGAAAATCCAAGCTAATGAACATCAAGGATGTACCTGTATAACCAATCATGTCATGCCAAAACCCATGACACCATGATCACATCCATGAACTGAGCATCTGGCTCTCAATATGTCCAACCTGTCAGCATAAAATAGTCAACCACAATCCTCCACCATGACTGTACCTAGTAACAACATCTCATCCCTTCTATATGCAGATAAAATCATGTGACTTAGGGCATAGACAACCCAAAACCAAGCCACCAATCTGAATATGCATCAATAATGAAAGATCAATGGGCAAAGACAACCCATAACCAAGCTATAAATGCAACCTGTAAGTATAGACCGCTTACAACACTGCACAACTTGTAGACCCAACAAGTCATCATGCATATCCAAATCCAAACATTGATAACCATATCATCATAAGACCAATTTGAAATATGAATTGAGTATACAATGACATCAAATCTTAAATCTTCCAATTCTAAAAACTCACAATGTTACCATAGTCAAAATATATCTATAAACTGTTCAGATCAATATATCAACAAATCAATCATGCCAAACCTTCACCAAATCTGAATCAATGTGTAGAGCTCTCCAAGAGCTTTCCGTTGACTACTCGAAGTCCAAAATCCAACTCCGTATGCCCAAGTTATGCCCTAATCCGTGCTCAAAATAAATAACATCTAACTTTAGGGCTCTTAAAACTTGACAAAATTTCAAAATTATAGAACCAAACATACATCATCTTGTAGTGCTCTGAATTAGCTTTCCAACGCCTGTAAGAACTCTGAAATTCGATATTCTGAGAGAAAGTTATGGCCATTTTACTAAGACTGTCTTTTTACCATTTTCAGTACATTTTTTATTTTTTATTGTTTTTAGTGACGAAAATTCTGACGGTTTTGGATTTGCTATTATGATGGGATGTTAAAAGATTTGGGTATGGGAAATTGTTGGACAAAATTTTTTTTTGGATGTTTCATTTAAATGAGGGTTTTGGGGGGTAGCTTGTAGAAATGACCTCCTGGGTAAAAACAGACCTCACCATTGGATCCGGGTCGACATTTCCATAAATTTTGATATATATAAATTTTGATCTTCTTGTGAGAGACTTACATCCATGATTAGTTATATGGTATGGTTTGGGTGTTGTTGAGGCTTCTTGTTGGGGTTTTATGGAGGAGATCATACTTGCACGGTTTACATCTAGAGGTGTGTGTAGAAGGACATGATACAAATTATGATTTGCATGTAAACCCATACTTTTCTAGTTGCATCATCAATAAATGTAACATAATAATGAGAGCCACCAAGGGAAGATACCTGAGCCGGTCCCCATACATCTGTATGCACAAGCTCTAATTTCTCCTTTTTGTTTTCCTTCCCTGTCTTTACAAAACTCACTCTCTTTTGTTTTCCATACACACAACTTTCACAGAAATCCATATTCACACATTTTAGACCTGGTAAAGCTTTCCTTGAATGAAGTACTTTCATACCTTTCTCACTCATGTGCCCAAGTCTATTGTGCCACAGCGCTGTATCAGAATCTACAGCAGCTATTTGTTCTCCCTGCTCAACTGCAGTAATTGTTCCTGAATATTCATTTTTCTCTGAAACAATCAAAGTAGAAGGAATAATATGACCTGTACAAATATATAAGGTGCCTACTTTCACACCTCTTGCTACTACAAGGGAACCTTTTGAAACCTTCCAATTTTTATCATTAAAAGTAATTACACAACCCTCATCACCGAGTTGCCCTGCTGAAATTAAATTCCTACTCAGCTTTGGAACATGTCTTACCTCATGTAGTAGCCAATGATTCCCATTCTGCAACTTAATCTTAATTTTTCCCTTTCCAACAATCTGACAGGGTTCATTATCCCCGAAATAAACAAGCCCAAAATCCCCTTGGACATAATCAATGAAATAACCTCTATGAGGTGTAGCATGAAAAGAAGCACCAGAATCTAAAACCCATGAATCATCAACATTCTCTAAAGACAGAAGCAAAGCATCCTCTTCGGATTTGTTACTTACCACATTTGCCTCTTTGTCTCCATCTGATTTATCTCCTTCATTTTTCTTTCGAGTCCAGCAATCTTTCTTTTTGTGCCCTAGTTTCCCACATATCAGCAATCAGTTGGTCCTCTCGATTGAGACCTCCTCCCCTTTGACTTTCCTCTTGATTTCCCACGATTTCCAGAGTTACTTCCTCTTTCAGTCGTTCTGCCCCTGCTTTGTGCATTTAAAGCACTTCCTGATGTAGATCCACCTGAGGATTTTCTACGAGTTTCCTCACTTAAAATAACACCGATCACATCATCATATTTTAGGGTACTTGATCCAGGAACAGAATTACTCACCGCCATTACCAAGCCATTCCAGCTTTCAGGCAAAGAACACAAAATCAAGAGAGCCCTAATTTCTTCATCAAAATTGATACCCACAGAAGATAATTGACTAGTAATAGTATTAAACTCATTTAAATGATCTGCAACAGATCCACCTTCTGCCATTTTCATATTAAATAAACGCTTCATGAGAAATACCTTATTTGAAGCGGAGAGCTTTTCATACAGTGTCGCTAGGGTTTTCATCAAATCTTCTGTCGTCTTTGCTTTTGTAATATTAAATGCCACCGATGGTGCCAAGCATAACCGAATGCTTCCGAGTGCCTTTCTGTCCAAAAGATCCCATTCAACCTCTGACATAGTTCCCTGATTCTTGGCTTTTCCTTCCAACGGCTTCCATAAATCCTTCTGATATAAATAGTCTTCCATTTGCATCTTCCATAACTGGAAGTTCTGCCCATTAAACCTATCAACCCTCAGCTTACCATCATCTGCCATTGCTCCCACTCAACCGTGAGACTCCCACTTAACCGTGAGACTTTCCTGCAGAGGATAACTGAGAAACAACTAGGCTCTGATACCACTTGTTAGGATAAACCACAGACAGAAATAAAAACTACATGCAAATATAACCAATAACAGAAAATAATAGAACACACAGAAATAAACACAAGGCACCAAGATTTAACGTGGTTCACCCAATCCCTGGGCTACGTCCACCAAACAGCAAGTTCGATCTTATTACAATCTAGTGATTACAACCTGATTACAATCTGTAATCCCTTACAGCTCAATACCACCGCAAGAACCAATTTCGTATCACCACACATAAAAAATACCCAACCCTAAGCCCTTTTTATACAAGTATTAAACCGCTTTAGGGTTATAACATGTCAGCCATATGTCAGCCATAATATGTCGGCTACCATGTCGGCTACTTCCAAAAAAAAATTTTTTACTATTTATGAAGTATGTACAGTACTTTCCTGATCAGTCACCACAATCTAACATATAGGGGGTAAACTAGTCCACAATTGAATGATTGATTTAGGGGCTAGTAGTTCAGTGATGACTAGGTGTGTTGCTGATGTTTTGGAAATGAAATATGAGCCCATTGTTAGAAATGTATTATAGTTGGATGGTAGTATTGTCGAGACTATAGGGATCCTTAGGAATGTGGAAATTTCCCTACATGCATGCCTTGGTTGTACTGTAACTCAAGATATATCCGTTGCTGAAGTCAAGCCACATTTTACCATCTGTCTGTCAAGAGACTTCACTACCCAAATAGGTGGTTGCATATCTTTTGATTGTTCATATATGTCTTTTAGAACAAGATATGGGACCAAAGCTTCAATAAAAGTAGAGCCTCTAGCCCTCCATCATACTAAACCCTACAAACCTAATCTCATCAACATGAATTGCACTATCTTAGAAATGGATGAGAATGACATAATGAATGAGCCTACTACTTCCCTAGAAAAGATACCTGATTTTCTCTTAGATGAATTGGCTAATGCATATCAATTTGATCCTATGTCAGAAACCCTTGAGACAAGCCTCAGTACATATTGTATATTAGAGAAGGATGCTCTAGTTCCCAATCTTGTGGAGACTAAAGAAGATGTGAGTGAGATATGGAGTATGTACTTTGATGGATCAAGGAATAAGAATGGATCAGGGGCTGGTGTGATGTTGATTTCTCCTACACAAGTAAGGTACTACTTATCCTTTAGGCTCCAGTTTAGTTGCACTAATAATGTGGCTGAGTATGAATCCTTGATTCAGGGTCTCCTACTTGCTTAGAAAAGAGGAATTCGAGCCTTAAGTGTATATGGAGATAGTGAGTTGGTGGCTAATCAAGTGAGAAATCAAAATACCACCAAGAACGGTTTGCTCAAGTCTTATAAACATAGAGTATGGGATTTTCTTGAGGGTTTAGATGCATTTAATATTAAAAGCATTCCTAGAAAAGAAAATAGATATGTTGATAGACTTGCAACAATAGGTGCATCTCATGATGTGCCAGGGAATCTTGAGGAGAGGAAGAAGCAAAAAATAAAAATAGTAGTAAGGCCTACCATCCCTAACAACAACATCCATTTTCAAGTGTTTGAATCTGATGAAGAAATTGTAAGCTTCTTGCAGAATGAAGTAGAATTTTCAGATAGAAACTACTCGAGACTATAGGATCAGTATGGTGATCAAATCATTAATCTCAAATCCAAAAAATTGCCTAAGGGTCACATTACCTTAGAGAATGTTTTCAATCCTAATCACCAAGCAAGAGGCAAAGTCATGAACCTAGCTACGGATGAAGATGATCACAACCTAGTCATGGTTGCTAATGGAAAATCCTTAAACATGTGGAAGGTATGTTTTGAGATTAAGCAAGAAATTTTTATTCATCTATGTCAAGAATTTAATGATGCATTTGCTTGGACGTATGATGATTTGAAGGATTTTGACCCAAGGTTGTTTTAGCATACCATAGATTTAATTGATAATGTCAAACTAGTAAGACAAAAATAGAGGCTAGTGAATCCCAAAATTGAACCCTTAATGAGAAAAGAGCTATCCAAAGTGATTGAGGCCAATATAATTTTCCCCATCAAGCACTCATCATGGGTAGCAAACCTTGTCCCTGTTAGGAAGAATAATGGAGAAATTAGATTGTGTGTGGACTTTAGGGACCTTAACCAAGCTTCCCTTAAAGATCACCATCCTCTCCCTTCCATGGAGCAGATTTTGTCCAAGGTCAGTGGTTCAAAGAGGTTCTCATTTCTTGATGGATTTTCTAGTTACAATCAAGTGTTGGTCAAAGAGTCTAATAGGTACAAGACTGCATTTACCACCAAATGGGGTACCTATGCTTATTTTAAGATGCCATTTGGACTAACCAATGCAGGATCTACATTTCAAAAGGCAATGGAGATGGCCTTCAAAGACGTGATTGAAAAGTTTGTATTAGTTTACCTTGATGATATCACAATGTATTCAAAGAATGTAGAAGATCATTTTGATCATTTGAGACAGGTGTTCTTAAGGTGTAGAGAGTTTGGGGTATCCCTTATCCCAAGCAAGTGTGTCTTTGCTACCAATGAAGGAAAATTATTAGAACACATTGTATCTGAGGATGGTTTAACCATTGATCTAGAAATAACAAAAGCAATACTTTCTCTCCCTCTTCCTAAACATAAGAAAGGGTTGCAAAGTTTCCTTGGTAGGATAAATTTTGTGAGAAGATTTATCCTTAATCTGGCTATTATGGTAAAACTCCTTTCAGTTATGCTAAAGAAAAGTATGGTCTTTGCATGGACCAAAGAAGGGAAGGAAGGTTTTGAAGAGATCAAGGTAGCCACAGCCTCAGCCCCTACTCTCATTAATCCAAATTTTGAAAAGGATTTCATCCTTTATGCCCTAGGTGGTGAGTCAAGTATTTTTGTTGTCCTGACTCAAACAAATGATAAAGATGAAGAGCATCCCATAGCCTTCTTTAGTGAAGGGCATAAACAGTATGAAAACAAATACATCTATGTAGAGAAGCAAGCCCTTGCAATCATCAGAGCTTTAAAGAAATTTAGACACCTCCTATCTCATAATAAAATTCATTTGTTAGTACCCCATGTGAGTGTGAAGGGTTTCCTTTTGAGCAAAGATATTAGTGAGAAGAGAAATGGTTGGATTTCTAAAGTAATAGAATATTATGTTGACATCCAGATCACCAAGCTAGTAAGAGGGAGGGGGTTGTGTAAATAGATGATATCATATCAGGGATCGCATGAGGAAGTCGCTATGATACTAACAAAACAATAAGAGACAAGAAATGATGACCCAAGGAATTGGATGGATGATATGAGAAATTTGTTATTAGGCAATGAATATCCTCAAGGATTAGATAGAACTAAAAGGAGACAGTATAGATTACAATCAACTCCTTATGCCATAGTTGATGGTATCCTTTTCAAGAAATATTGTAATGGAGCCCTATTAAGATGCATTGACATAGACCAAGTTGAAAGAATGATCAAAGAGCTTCATGATGGTCTTGATGGTGGCCACTTCTTAGCAAGAACAACTGCAATGAAGATCATGAGGGCTAGTTAATACTGGCCATCCCAATTCTATGATTGTCATAGGTATGTGAGGAAGTGTGAAAAATGTGTCTTCTTCTCTGGTAAACAAAAGCTTGCAGCTCTTCCTCTTCATCCCATTCAGGTGGACCAGCCTTTTGCTCAATGGGGATTAGATTTCATAGACCCTATAAATCCTTCTTCTAGTTTTGGTCACAAATGGATTTTAGCTACTATAGATTACTTCACCAGATGGACAGAGGTAGTTGCATTGAAGGATGCCAAGAATCTTTAGTTGTTGAGTTCCTGTATGGAATTGTGACTAGGTTTGGTGCCCCTTCAACCATTATTTCAGATAATGCAAAATCTTTTGTAGGAGCTCAGATTTGTGCATGGGCAGTTGACCATAATATCTACTTGAGCACATCCTCAAACTACTATCCTCAAGGCAATGGTTTGGCTGAGTTATCCAACAAAAACTTGATTAGGATTATGAAAAGAACTATAGAGGATAACCAGAGGTGTTGGCATCAAAAGTTGAGGATTGCACTATGGGATGATAGAATAACACCTAAGAGGTCAATAGGAAATTCACCATTTATTTTGGTATATGGAAGAGAAGCAAGGCTTTCAATTTCATTAGAATTCACATCCCTAGAACTAGCTCATCAGCTGGAGCTAATTGAAGATGATTCCATGACAGTGAGAATGACAGAGTTGATGGAGCTAGAAGAGAAAAGAAGTCAGCCATGCAGACCCTAGAAACACATCAGTAGTAGGTTAAAGGGAGCTTTGAAAGGAAGGCTAGGGTCAAAATCTTCAAAGAAGGTGATTTGGTTTTGAAATGGGATGTAGACAAGGCAAAGCTAGGGAGACACTCAAAATTTATGCACTATGGAGTGGTCCCTATATGATTCTCAGTTGCAAGTAGGCTAATGCTTTTGAATTAAGCAAGCCTAGTGGTGAAATTTTGCCTATCCTAGTCAATGGGATCTATCTCAAACCATGTTTCTGATAGGGGTTGAGGTTTCATGTACATAGGTAGCTTAGTTTTCTTCCTATTGGTTTCTAGCTTTCCAAGAAGTGCACAAGCACATGTATTTTGTTGAGTTTGCAGAGGAACAGAGATAGAGCTTTTAGTGTTTTACTACCACAAAGGTAGGGTTAGGGTTTCATAATGTACAAGATCCACCTTTTTTATGACTTTATGGCCCAATGGATGCATAAGGTCACTGGTCATATGCATAGTAGGCTTGCATCCCCTCTAAGTCACTAGAAATGTTAACCATATTTGCCTCCTACCAAAAATTTGAATTCAAATACTTGAGCCCACTTAACGGTCTTTAACCATCTTTAATATTATTTAAATTCCCTAGAAATACTAGAGATAAAAAAATAAAGATTTTATGGTATTTCCTATTTTCCTAAATTTGTTTCCTTGGCCTGCAACTTTTTGCGCCGTCAAATCTTGCATAGATCTACGGTGGGCACTTTCTCACTTTCTCAAAACAAGTGATCTTTACATAATGTAAGGAAGCATCCTCATGATGCATGGCAAGTGATTCCATGTTCTTCTTGTGGGCTACAAGTTGGGAAGCTACTGGGTGAGCTAGCAATTTGATTGGCGGGCGCTTTCCTGCATTCTATGTTTTTTCAAACTTCCTGACAATGTGGGCAAGCCCCTTCATGACACGTAGCTGATAATGACATCATGCATCCATTCTTCTCAAAGTAAGATCCACCCTTTGATACAAACAAATCTACGGTGGGTGCTTCCCCGCATTATGAAGATGCAAGGATGTTAAGGAATGTGAGCAAGCACCTTGCTGCCACATGTCTTTGTGGGTTCAGGTTGATTTCATAAGCTGTAGGGTGATGCCACATGGGGCCAGGTCATGCTGAGGTGTATGCTGAGTAGTTCATGGGCCCAAAACTATTAAGGCCAGGTACAATATCATGAAGATCTTTCATGATTTTTGATCTTACGGAGATCAATGATCAACGCTTTCCTGCATAATGAAGATGCAAGGTAATTAAACAATGCAAGAAAGCACCTGAAGGACATGTGTCCTTATGGGCCTGGCTAAGGCATTCACAGTTAAGGATGATGGTTATGTGACATCACGATTAAGTTGGGAAGGTGGCTCAGTTAATTGAGAAGATGTGGTCAACTGCATGGAGACTTATGGCTGTAGACACCTAAAAAACTTTTAGAAAATAAAGTATTTTTATTTTTTGAAAAAGTCCCTAATGACATCATCATTTATTAATTATTTATTTATTTAATTTATTTATTTATTTTTATGCCATTAAATCCCTATATCTTAATTTAAAATATTTAATTAAAGAATCCTTCCAAAAAATGTTTAAATCTTATTTAAACATTATTTGCTTATTTATTAATTATTTAATTAATAAATTGACCAAAAATCCCAAAATAAATTATTTATTTATTTTTTGCCCAAAATTTGGCCAATTTCCTTAAGACCACTAACCTCTTCCAAAATCTTCTAATCCTTCTTTAATTTTGATTAAAGGCTAATCCCATCATTTCCTTACCAACAGCTAGCAACAAAATTGAACATTCCAATAGCTAGTGAAAAATCTAAAAAAAGAAGAAAAAACCAAAAACAACTAAAGAAAGCCAAAATCATTCCAGCTAAGTCCAAAGTCAAAAAAGTCAAAAAAAAAAGAAAAAAGAAAAATAAAGCATCCACTGGTAAAAACTTGGCAATTCAAGTGCCTTGGACAAGTACCATAATGAAAACTTGGCAAACAAGCATCATGCGTAATCCAGCCATCCCCAGCTTAGCCTATCATCCTCATGCTTTTGGTCGTGCATCTTGCCATCTAGCTCCATCTTCCAATTTATCTACCTATCTTTGATCCTCTAGCTTTTATCTATCACTATCCACTTATCTTTTGCAACCTCACCCCATCATCCCCACTATCATCCATCTCCCTAGCGCATTCAACTTTTGCATCCTAGCTTCAATCCTATCACATCCATCCTAAGACCTCCTTCCACATCTCATCTTCTGACTAGGGGCACTGTATTCCTTGGAGATCTTGTCCTGTCTATCCTCCCTTGTCATCGATATCTCATTCTAGGCTATCCTCATGCAAATCTAATGTCATCCTCTCATTAGCCATTCACTCTAGCGCCATCTATCAGCTCAGCTACCACCAACCTTAGCATTGTCCCCATCCTTGGTCGCACATCTATCATCATCATTGGATGCATCCTGCCAAATCCATATCTTCTGCTATCACCTCATCCTTAGCTTCTGCATCTTGCACCAACTTGAGCCATCCCGCTATCTTATCATCTAGAGCTCCTGTACAGCTTGTAAATAATCTTGTATCCAACGCTTGTATCATACCTTGTATCATAGCTTGTATATCCAATCTTGTCCAAAATAACTTGTACATTTGTACCATATCTTGGTCTGTCAGCATGCACATCCTCTTTAGCTTAGTACCATTGTATCTATCCAGCTTTCATGTCAGTTCATCCTTGATCAGCATCTTGCACACATCTTGCACACATCGCAGAAATCTTGGTTAGCTATTCCAATGCATCCTTTAGCTAGATCTCCTGTCATCAAAGTGTTATCCTTCTCAGTTCAGCTTGCCAAGCACATCACTCATTCAAATCCACCAGCTTAGGTGCTCTCCGATAGATCCTTGTAGGATATAGCTTTCCTCATGTCTGATCTTGGTTCGTTAGTACCTCATCCTACCCATCTCATTGGCAAATGGTTCTCTTTTGGATTTTTGCTTTCTTTTGATTTGGAATCTTCCCTTTTGGGTCTTGAAGTATCTTTTCCAAGCAATATTTTTGTTCCCTCCTCAAGGTTGCCACAATCTTCCATATCATGGTATGCTGCGAATGGGGCACTTTGAGCATATGGTTTTGATCAATTCTTTCATTTGTTTTTTTTAGTTGTAGGTTACCCAGTGTCAATTCCACATTGTTTCCTCTGAGTTTCATGTGTGATGCTGGGGCAATCCTTGTGTGTTTGTTTCAAGTTAGTCTGTTAGTCCTCTGGACAGTTGGTGACACAGCCTTGATGTTCTCGGTAACCTTGTAAATTAACCAACAGTCCTATAGCAAATCTAGTGCTCAACTACATGGTGGTACTTCTCTTTGAAGTATCCCCCTGCTCAAAAAGCTTCAATGGATTCCCTTCATCTCCATTATCCCCCATCCATATCCAACATCTGTCTCTCCTACCCCAGCTTATGCATCAGTATCTCTTTGAATCAATCTTTACTTTTTAGCTTTAGGGATCCACAATCTTAGTCTTAGGGATCCACCAATCCAATCAATCCACCAAGCCTCATCTTTCGAGATCCACAATCCTAGTCCTAGGGATCTCCGAAACCCATCTTCTACCAATTTGACTCTTTAAAATCATGTTGCATTAGCTTTATAGTCCCCTCATCCTTCTCCCTATCCTAGATTCCTTTTTATAGTGCTCTACTCCTTCATCCTCCACCTTCCCTAAAGTCTTAAGCTTTCTTCCTCTTGTGCATCTGATTCTCCTTTATCATTCTCCCATAGTGAGAGTTTGAGATAATTCAACCCCTTCTCTTTGCCAATCTGAGTCTCCTTGCTCATCCCAAATTCTTGTATTTTTCAAGAAACTGTCGAGCCTCATTTTCTCCCCCCGCCGCCTTCTTGAGGGGGAATCTCATAGTCTAGTCTCTCCTTCTTATCCAAGACTAGGGCAACTTTGTTGCATAAAGTCATCTCCATGTCATTTGTATCTGAACTTCTTTGAAATAGTGTTGTTTCAACACTATGTCAAAGAGGGGCAAAATGTAGACACCTAAAAATCCTTTAGAAAATAAAGTATTTTTATTTTCTGAAAAAGTCCCTGATGACATCATCATTTATTAATTATTTATTTATTTAATTTATTTATTTATTTTTATGCCATTAAATCCCTGTATCTTAATTAAAAATATTTAATTAAGGAATCCCTCCAAAAAATGTTTAAATCTTATTTAAACATTATTTCCTTATTTATTAATTATTTAATTAATAAATTGACCAAAAATCCCAAAATAAATTATTTATTTATTTTTTGTCCAAAACTTGGCCAATTTCCTTAAGACCACTAACCTCTTCCAAAATCTTTTAATCTTTCTTTAATTTCGATTAAAGGCTAGTCCCATCATTTCCTATCCCTAATCCCAACTCAAAATATTTAATTAAGATTAAATATTAATCCTCATGTTTATTAAAAATACTTTAATAAATATCTACTCAACCCAAACCCTTCAAATAAATAAAACTTTATTTATTTCCTAAAAGCCTTATTTATCCTCATCCTAAGAAGTTCTAGACTCTTCTAGAAAGTCTTCATCCTCATCCAAAGCCTAGACTCTTGTAGAAGATGTCAATCCTTATCTTTGATCCTAATCCTAATCCCCCCCTAACCTTGTCACATTAACTAAACATAGGTTAAGACTTGCTAACCCAAGCCAAAGCCAACAAATATCTCCTCCTTCACCCACCCTCATTAAATTCCATCCACTTGCCCATCTCTAACATCCCTATTCTAATCCTAAGCCATCTCTAATCCTACCCTTAATCATTTGCACAATCCTAAACAAGCTTAAGACTTTCCTAAGCCAAGCCAAAGTCTATCCCCTCAAAATATCCCAACTATAAAACTTTATGAAGCCCACAAAGTCATAAATGACTCTAACAAGCCCGTTCATTTCTCTTACAAGCCATTATGAGGGTCTTTATGAGCTTTGAGCCTCCTTTGTTGACCCTTCAACCCCTCTTGCTCTAACCAATGACCCTGTGACATGTGTCACTCTCTGATTGGCTATAAAGAAGTACAATCCATGTGCTCTCATCTCATTCAATCTAAACCTTCCATAAGCTTTTTCTCATCCTTGCATCCTAGCCCTTGATCCCTCAAGCCCTTTGCTAATTTAAGGAATCCTCTCCCAAGCCATTCTGACACAATCTAGAAAGTAAAGCCATAATGCCATTTTGAGAAGCCATTTTTTACATCAAATCCGTTCACCAAAATCTATCAAAAATCCTCCATTGATGTGCATTTTGAGCATTTGAGCATACATACATAATCAAGCCAGCTTAGCTATTAGACACACCTCTACATCAAGTGATCATCCTCATTAAGAGAGCCTATCCATGGCTCATATTCTCATTTGAGGACTTCACTTTGTCTCTCATGAAGCTATGTTAAATTAGTATGCAAATGCTTTTTGATTATTTTAATTTAGTGTTTCTAACATACTAAAGTAGCATATACATTTTGGCACGCCTAGTGGGACCCCGCATGGGTCATCTTCATTAGCTTTTTTAGTCAAGTTTTATATGTCATTTTCTGATTTTGGCTAATTTTTCTTGTTTTTGTGATTGGTAGGATTGTATAAATTGGTTTTGTAGATCCACATGAGCATAAAGAAGACAAAGGAACTCATAGCCTATCTCATACTGTTTGTAGATTTTTCAAGCTTATAGGTGGACGAAGCACCTGGAATTCTTCTTCCTTTTCTTGTCTATATTCTTCTTCTATTCCATCTACTTCTTCTTCTTCTTCTTGAGGGATCTTGGCCTTTTTTTTTTAAGGAAGCAAAATCATACACACTTTATTTTAAGTGCTTAAAATGAACCCCCAAATCATACTTAAATCCATTAAAAACTAAAAATTTCTTTAAAAAAAATCTTTTAACAAGTGAAACTAAACCAATCCAATCATTTGCATCCTTGCAACATCAAGGTTTTAGATGCATTCATGAAAAGTTAGGAACACTTCATTTTTGGGAATTTAAAAAGAACTTCAAGTTTCCATTTCAAAAGGTTGAAAATCAACACTAAGTGCACACTAAAATCTAAATCAAACTCAAAGCATCAATCAAGGATAAAATGAACCTCATTTGCAAATATTTTAAATTTCTTTTTAAAATCTCATAAAAATTAAGAGTCCTAAATAGTTTCCAAAATTGTCCTAAAAATCTTTGTGATTTGTTCCAAACAAATGTCTTGCTGCAAAATCTTGAATGTTTCTTAGGTTTTTCATGCATCAAAACAATCTAGGAATATCATTTTTGGGCTTAAAACATGCAAACTAGAACACAAAATCTTGAATGAAATCCAAAGTCCAAAGAGTCATTTTCACTTTTGAGTCCAAAACAATCTTGAATGATCTAAGGTTAAAACAAAGCACTTCAAAGTTCTTAAAACAACACATAAAATCTCAAATCTTATGCTCAAAGGAAAAAACTTGAATGTTTAATCACTTGTCTTTGAATGCATGTTGCTAAAATCACTCTTGAGTGTCATGGATTAAAATCAAGTTTGTTTTTTTTATGAATGCATGATTAAAAAAACAAATCCAATCTTGAATGTCATAGATCAAATAATCATCTTTTGGGGCATAAAAAGGATCCACATTTTAGAAACTTTCTAAGTTATAAAAACAAATAAAGACACTTTGAGTGAATTTTTTTTTGGACTCACCCTTTTTAATCACCCATAATTCTAACCATTGGTTGCAATATCAGCACCATATATGGGGATGGGTCTACCTAAGAAGGTGTTAAGTGCTCCACAAAAATCAAATTCCACTCACTTGAATTTTTATTGGTTTTTCTAAGATAAAAAAAAATTTGAATGCACATTAGTCTCGCTAACACTTCATTTAGGCATAAAAATTGAACAAATCTTGACATGGAGGGCCGCTGCGTGTGCGCTTGAAATTGAGCTTTACATGCACCTTTTTTTTGGGCTTAAAACAAACTTACACTGAATCTTGAATGCCTTAAAGAAAATCAATCGATACTTGACGTGGAGGGCCTTCGGGCACGCGAGTTTACTTTTTTTTAATCCTAAACCTTCTTGGTGTATTCATTCTTTGATCACTTCTCTTTTGTTGGCACATTTCAAATTGGAATTGAACCTTTGCATCTTAAATCACGTGTGTTTTCAAAAGGTCTAGATCAAAAAACCTAAAATGTCAGTTGGAAAAGAACTCTGTCTTTTAGCCCAAGATCATCCAAGTCCTCTCTCCCCTTGTCATCTTTCAAGGTTATCTTGGGTGTATAAGATTAGGATCCAAAATCTTATCTTAGCTTTTATGAGGCCTGCTCTGGGATTTCATCACCCCTTGGGACGACCTCAACTCTAGCGTTTCGACAGAGTATAAAGATCGGGAGGTGAATCCAAAGACACCTCTCTTGGGATCAAAATTTTGTCACTCGAGCTAAAACTCAAGGAACTTTATACCCTTGAGAAGTGAAAGAGGAGAAGTGGGTTACCACTCCTCTTGGCTGTGTGACATCTTTTTGGTTTCATCTATGGATTTGGGCCTCACGTACCTTGCCTATATCGAGGACTCCCTAGCTAAACCAAATTTCATCCTTGTAGAAACCTTCCTAGGATGTTGGTGTGTTTGACATGCTTGCTCCAAAATTTTGTCTACTTATTTGTTCATAGCTTTTGAATGAATGTTTGCCAACTTTAGTCAAAATCTCAGAAAAGCAAAAATCTCCTAGCTCAAGGCATACTTAGCGTAGTCACTGCCTCATCAAAAAATCATCCAAGCTCCCCCGCCGCAATCGAATCTATCTAGTTCTTTGCTTTAGAACAATCCCAAATCCAAAGTCCATCCAAATCATCCCCCTAGCTAGCTAGCAACCCAATCCAAAATCACCCAAGCCTTTAAGGAATTGTTGTTACTTTGCCAGAGTTTGCTATCCAATCAATCTATCCAAATCCCTCAATCTCCCCAAGGTTATCCCTTTGACAGAGCTTTGTCTAGGGTAATCTAGCCTTGTCATTTGTCATTCCTCATCACCTTAAGCTAAAGGTTGGGATCCAGAAGTGGTCAATCTTTTGTCATGCCCATAGGATCATTTGGCTATCCTCAAGTTAACACCAAAAGCGACCAATCCTGCACATAGGAAAGAAAAACTCTCACTTTTTGACAACATACCCTTGAAGTCTTCCATCCACAAGAAAACCAAAAATCTCTAGACAATCCTCCTTAGGTCTTCTTAATAGTTTCACCCCTTCATGACTTATCCTCTAACTATTTGCTTCATCATTGTGATGCTGCGAACACTAGTTGCAACTTTGCACCTCTTTTTCCTAACTAGTTTCTCTACCTTTCAACCATACCAACATAGGCTTGTGCAGCTTCAAAGTTGTTCTCCTTAACTTTCTCTTGACTTCTCCAACCTTGCAAAAAGGTTCTGATCACATCTTCCTAACTTCCTTCTAACCTTTATGACATTATGATGCACTGAGTGCATCTTCCCCACCATTTGCTTGACTTGACTCTCATAGATTACAAGGATGTGAATTGTCTTGTTGCCTTTAATCACTACTTCACTAGTGTTGTTGGGCTAACTTCACAGTTTGTAGTCATGAAAATGAAAAATGGTCTATACTTCCTTCAATCACACCTTCACTGACATACTCCACAGGTACTCATTGACAGTTGTGACCAAGTGCCAACCTTTATTTTGATAGCTTCACCAATTCACATAATTGAAGAACTTAACTACTTGTCTGGCCACAAACTTATGAATATTGTATGAATGAACCTAAGGTCCTTGTTGCACTTATTCAAAGATTTTATTCAATATGATCCACTCCTTGATCATGATCACAAAAATTAACTAGGGCTTGGATTAAAACCCTAGGTTGCTCTACACCATTCTCCCACTCTATAAAAAAGGGATTAAGTTGGCTTAGTTAGCAACAATGTTGGACTAATGCCTTATTTCTTGAAATCTTCTTCATCAATCCATGTAGCTTCTTTTTGCCATGATTTTAGTCCCCTATATTTTTCAACATTCTAGGATTAGGGTTAAGTTGATGCCATGTCATGTCTAGGTCTAGATTATCTTTAAGGGACTTCTCTTCTCATCTATTCCTTTGTGTACACCTAGATGGGCATTCAAAAGAAATCTATGCATTTTTTCATATTAGGTGATTAGGAAAGGGAGGGTAAGTTTATACATTTCCCAGATAAGAAGAAAGTTTTTCAGAAAACTTTAACTCTATGATCAAGTATTTCATTGAAGGGATGATACATCTACAAGAAGATCACATTGCATTCATAAAAAATGGTGATAAAAAAAAAATTGGATTGAACCTTAGGTCCAAGGTGCAGATCATAGGAACATCATGAAAATTAGAGAAGTTGAATCAACTATAGGAGAAGCAGATAAATCATCAAAAATGGTAAAAGAACTTGGTCAAAGGTGGTATGACTCTCTTTGAAATCCAATCAATGGCTTATATTTAATTTGTATGTATATGTTACAAAGTTGACAAGTCAAATTGATTAGAGATTAAATCTAGATTGTTAGATGAAGACTCAATCAATGGATGGCATTTTAAGATGAAATTATAAAGGTTCTCAAAGATGTATCTTCTTATCTATCAAATCTTAAAGATAAAAAATCATCACATGGTCACCAGGGTTAAAGATAAATCATGAGTTAACATGGCAAAGTAGAAAAAACCATTATTCATAAGGTTGCAAGGGGTAAAAGATGATCTAAGGTTAGTGTCATGATAGAGAGAAAAGCTTGTGTTCATAGAGGCACAAAATGTTCAAGTCAACCTTGGGTTAACATGGTGAACAAGAAAAAAACCAATGATAGCATAGTCACAAGTGGTTAGAAGAAACCCAGAGTTTAGGTAGCAATAGAATGAAAATTCAAGACATGTCCTGATGAGCCTATCATATTCCATGAGATACAATCAGAACCTAGTCAAAAAGTGCCACGAAGAAAAGTAGTCCCATGTGATATTCTTTGAGAAATGGAATTATTCCACCTATCTTCCATGATGTGCATAGTCAGAAAATAGACCCACCCGACAGAACAAAAAGGATAGTTAAGGCATTTCTAAATCTCAACCATCAGAACTTGGAAATCTACAGTTATCACAAGGTCACATGCAATCAAATCTTACTTGAAGTTATGGAAGTGATAGAGTGAAAGTGTATAAATCCCATGATCACAGGGTTGCAAGTAGGTTATGTTAATCATGATTTAGGTCCATAAAGTAGAAAAAACCAATGATCACATGGTCGTTAGTGGTTATAGGTAACCTATGGCTAACACCGTGAGTGAGAAAAAGAAGTTAAAGACTAGTGATCGCATGGTGCAATGGGTTAATCATAACCTAGGATGAAGACAGTGAAGGAGCGAAAATAAGTGTTCACATCGTCACAGGGTTAAATGTAGAGTTAAGTTGTGACTAAGAAAAAATAGAGTGGTCACATCTTCATAGAGGGTTAAGAGTAACTTATGGTTAAGGTTGTGGCTGAGTGAAAGGATAGTGATCACAGGGTCACTGTTAGAAACAATAGACCACCAAGATAACTGAGAGGGGGGTGAATCAATTATCTAATAATTAAAACATTTATTAACCTTAAGAAATCTTATCCATTTAACCAAAGTAAATAGTAACCATAACAAGATGCACATAGACAATTACACCAGATATGTTAACTAGGGAAACCCTTGATCAAAGGGAAAACACTGATGGAAATGATGTCCATAAAATGATGTACCAATATAAATATTCCTTGTTAGAGGATGGAAACTTTTAGGAGTCTATTACAACATTTAATGCATAGAGTCCCTGTTAGGAGACTTTGAATCCCTATTAGGAGATTGCAACTCTGTTAGGAGTTGTAGTACAATGTATGCAGGAAGAGCCTACTGCCCAAACACGCAATTTCAATTACAAGAAAAGCTCACTAGCCAAACAAGTAATTTACTATTAAGTTCCTCTTTTTGCTATTTTTTGAACCAAACCAATCATTGTTAGATCTTTTAGACCAAGTCATGAACCTCAGATCGAAGTGCCCAGCTTCGTATCACACAATAAAACCTTGGCAATGAAATTTCTTTCAATTCTGCTTTACTCTACTCAACTTCATGTTCTACTCTTTTTCATGCTTACAATAATCTCATATCATACTTTTAAGATAAAGGAAAATGTCCTTCCTTTATAATGAATCCATAAAAAAATTCCTTGAGTTGTTTGTTACACCTTCACAATTAATTATTATAGGACCACATTAAGAACATGTTACACTTAGCAATAACATTAATCTTTCACCTTGCAACTTGAATAACTTTTTGTACATGCAATATTATGATGAGAAATCTTAGCCACATCATCACCAACATGTCTTCTTCACATCCTCAACCTTGATTCTCAGAATAACAATTCTAGTAAGACATATAACCAGTTTACCAGAACACGCCTCTGTAAACTCTATCTTATAATAGACATCACCAAAACTTACATAACTTCTTCCCGACTTAACATTTCTTCACCCAACATTAACTACATATAATAGATACTTAAAAGTATCTCCCATAACCTCAAATAGTAAGAATACTCAACTATCCATTCGTACCAACTTGATCTTTCCACTATTATTCTTTCAAATACCACAAAAGACTACTATGTTGACATTAATGACAAACACAGTCATGAATGTATCATATCATCATGATAATGATCTAGCCATGTATCTGCAATACTCCACCATAGGAATATCATTTTCATTCATGCTTCCAACAATCTCCCCCTTTAGCATTGATGGCAACATAGATGAAAAACATCTAGTTCCATGAATACCAACTGCAAAAGACTATTAACCTTTCTTTTCAAATCTTCTTCATCAATCATTCTCCCAAACTATTTTCTTCCAAACTACTAAACTTCTCCTAAACATGTTGCACTTGTTCTTTCTTATTTTCCTACTTATTTTTCATACTAATCTTCTCACCCATTGGCATCAATGTTAAAGGTTTCAGCAACCATCAAAAATCTACAAAAACTGATTCTTACTTAGCTCATGTGTCTAAAGAAACTATTTAAAAACAACATCCAACAAGAGTCCAAGATGACTCTATTCATCATAGATACTCCCTAATATAGGAAGCATCAACATTCCATCCAGACAAACAATGGTGCTCTATTACACTGGACTAATGTGTTCTTGTATCTTCTACTTTGATGTAGGAAGGGGCATAACCCCTAGCATACCTCGCAAACACTCAAAAGTCTCTTTGGGAAGAGGCTTAGTGAAAATATCTAAAATCTTCTCTTTAGTGCTCACATACTCCAATCTAATTTCCTTTTTTACAACTTCCTCTCTCAACATGTGATACTTGATAGAAATATGCTTGGTCATAGAATGCAACACTAGATTCTTAGACATATTTATTGTGCTTGTGTTATCACAATGTATGACAATAGGTTCACTAAATTCTATCCTTATATCCTTCAGCATCTATTGTACTTTGTGAGGTACAATCCTACTTCTTTCTTAGCCAAGAAACCAATCTTCCTCCAAGAAAGAAGGCTCCACCACTTGTGCTCTTTCTGTCATCCATACTGCCTACTCAATCAACATCAGAATAAGCACATAGATCAAAATCATTAGACTTATCATACCACAATCTGAACTCTGTTGTTACTTTTAGATATCTAAATATCCTTTTGACTATTGCATAATGTGCTTCTCTGGGATCATCTTAGAATCTTGCAATAATTCCAACTGCATTTTCTATATCTGGCCTTGTGTGAGTCAGATATTGCAAACCTTTGATCATAGATTTTTACTTCTTCTAATCAATAGTAGGTGTCTCATCCTTTGTAGATAACTTGTGTCCAATTACCATAGGTGTTCCAATGAGTTTTACATGTTTCCAAATCAAACCTCTTTAGTAAATCCTTCAAGTTTTTAGTCTAAGAAATAAAGATCCCTTCTTTATCCTATACAATCTATAATCCTAGAAAATATTTCATTTCTTCTATCATACTCATTTCAAATTCCGTCTTCATTTCTTTTGAAAAATTCTCACTTTCCTCATCATTTCTTCCAAATATGATATCATAAACAAATATTACCAAAATCATTAATCCATCATCAATTTCTTTCTAATAGAGATTGTTATTAGCCATACTTTTGTTATATCCAAGCTTTGTCAAATGCTTGTCTAACCTTGCATACTAAGTTTTTGATGCTTGCTTCAGGCCATATATTCTTTCTTCAATATGCATACTATGTCCTTGTCATCTATTAAAGGACAACCTTTAGCTTGTTCAATGTATACCTCTTCTTCAAGTTCTCCATTCAAAAATGTTGACATGGCATCCATCTGATATACTTTGAATTTCTTATATGCTGCATATGCTAAGAATAATCTTAATACTTCTATTCTTTCCATAGGAGCATAGGTTTCATCATAGTCTATTCCTTCTTGATGTGAGTAACCTTTACATACCAATCTTGTTTTCTTTCTTACAACTCCTCCTTGTTCATGCATCTTGGTCCTAAATACCCATTTAGTTCCTATCACATTCTTCTCTGCCAGACTGGGGACTAATTCCCATGTCTCATTCTTTACTATCTGATCAAATTCCTCTTTCCTAGCTTACTTCCAATAATCATCTTTACATGCTTCATCTATATTGTTAGGTTCAACTTGAGATATCAAACATAGTTCTTCATTGACTTTGCTTCTTGTCATCACACATTTATCTCTACTTCTGATGATCTACTTAGGTGGATGATTCTTTGTCATATTCTTTCCCAAAGTAGGAGTTTTTATCTCAACTCTTGGCTCTACTAAAGGTTTTGAGCTTTGTTCCTTCCTTGGCTCTCCTTCATTTTGCACATCATTGTTAGTCTCAAGAAATACTTCATCATTCCTTGGTTTAGTAACAATATCATCATCTAAATTGTAATCAACTATCCTTTCTTATATCCTAAATTTCTCATCAACTCTCATATTTGCACTTTCCATAGTAGTCTTGGTTCTCTGATTATAACATCTATAAGCCTTTCTTTTAAATGAATAACCAAGAAACATATCTTCATCACTTGTAGCATCAAACTTACCAATATCATCATCACTTTTGACATTACACTTACTACCAAAAATTATGAAATACTTAATTGTAGGTGAGTGACCAAACCACAGTTCATAAGGGGTCTTTTTTTGTGTTTCTTGACCTATACTCTATTTAGAGTGTAGACTTTTTTATTTATAGCTTTTTTCCAAAAAATCTTGTATACAGTGATCTCATCTAACATAGTTCTTGTAGCTTTTGTTATTGATCTATTTCTTCTCTCTACTATACCATTTTGTTTAGGGGTTCTCGAAGCTGACAACTATCTTTTGATTCCATTTTCTTTACAAAACATGTTAAAATAATTTGAAGTAAACTCTCCTTCTCTATCTGATCTCAAACATTTGATGTTCATGCCTAATTCATTCTCAACTCTATTCTTGAATATCTTGAACTTATTAAATGCCTCAAATTTTTCTTTAAGAAATGCAACCCACATCATTCTAGAGAAGTCATCAACTTAAATCATAAAAATGCCTTTCACCATACTATCCTTTAGTCTTTGTATGACCACTGAGATCTGTGTGTGCAATCTCCAATTTTTTTGCAGTAGTGAACATCTTGCAGGGAAAAAAAAATGTGTTATGCTTTGCCAAAAAACACTCCTTGAAAATTGTGTTAGAAGGTTTTACAATCTTAGGCAAATCTCTAATTGCAAACATACTACTAATCTTCACAATTTTGTCAAAGTTTATATGAAAAAATCTCTTGTGCCATAACCAACTATCATCTACCTTTACAACCAAACATGTTATTTCAGTAGGATTCAATTGAAATACATTACCTCTAGATCCAGTTCCTATTCCAATTGCCTTCCCATCTTTTTCTTTGATCATGCATTTCTTATGTGAACTATAACTGATAACTTTATCTACTAGTTGTCCAACACTCAGAAGATTGTGCTTTAGACCATCAACAAAATATACATCCTCAGTATTAGTTTTACGATCAAGAGTTATAGATCCAATACCTTTAAAACAACAAGCTGCATTGTTTCCAACTCTGAGAATATGTCCATCTTGACTTTTGAAGTCAACAAACTTGTTCATATAACTATTCATATGATGTGAACAACTAGTATCAATTATCCAATCAAATTTCTTTTCAACCTGTAATACCAAAGCTACTTTCTCTGGACTTTCTTCTTTGATTGCTACAAATCTTATTTCATCATCACTAGCACGTACTACTTGTTCATCATATTCATGTTCTACATTTTCATATAGACACTCTCTATCTCTTCTAGGTTTGAAATTTCCTTTATACTTTTTCTCTATTTTAGAAACCTTAGATGCATAATGAACAAATTCATTGTAAGTCCAACATTTAAAGATTTTCTTACCATCTTTTTCTCTCCTAACTAGAAGGGTTACTCCTTCTTAAATATTTTTGTCCTCATCAGATCTACTATTGTTAGGAAAGTCTCCTCTAACACTTGTGCTCCTTGATAAACTAGGTTGAATATTCAAGGCACTAAAAGTTGTTTCTATTCTTGTCAATTCTCTAGACTATCTAAGCTCATTCTCAACTACTTCAAGGCTTCCAAGCAATGTCTCCTTTGTGAAATCTTTGGTACAAGATATCACCAACTGTATCATTTGAACTACTAATTTAAATGGTGGTGTTAAAGTCTTCAATATACTCCATATGTCCTCATCATCTTCTTTGGTTCCTCCTTAACATTTAATACTTGCAATGATTTTTGATATTCTACCTACATGTGATCTTATAAATTCATCTTCAATAATTTTAGCATCTTGAGATGCACAAATCCAATTTTGTAGCCTGAATTTCTTAGAATTTTTATCACCTTCAAAACTAGTTTCCAAAGCTTTCCAAATCAAATGTGAAGTAATAAGTGACTTTACCTGATTGTATTCAATTTTAGGAAGTGCAGTCAAAAGTGCTTCTCTAGCTCTCATGTCAAACATAAAAAGATCTCTTTCTTCCTCAGTACAAGTTTCCAAATCTTTTTCAGCAATGATTGTCTTTGATGTTTTTGTCAAGATCCAATATCTTGGACCCATGCACAGTAGATGTATCTTCATCTTTTCCTTCCAACTATCTTAATTTGTTCCATTGATTTTTAGACTATCTTTCCTGAACATGATTTCCATGGATCTCCCGAAGTTGTTAAACTTTATCTTCAAGGACCTGATGCTTTGATACTAATTATTACAAAGGTGTGAATTAGTTATCCAATAATTAAAACATTTATTAATCTTAAGCAATATTTTCCATTCAACTAAATTAAATAGTAACCATAACAAGATGCACATAGATAATTACACTAGATATGTTAACTAGGGAAACCCTTGATCTGAGGGAAAACCCCAGTGGGAATGATGCCCACAAGATGATGTACTAATATAAATATTCCTTGTTAGATGATGGACCCTATTAGGAGTCTATTATAACATTTAGTACATAAAGTCCCTATTACAAGACTTTGAATCCCTATTAGAAGATTCCAACCCTATTAGGAGTTATGCCAACCCTGTTAAGAGTTGTATCAACCCTATTAGGAGTTGTAGTACAATGTATGCAAGAATAACACACTACCCAAACATGTAATTTTAATTACAAGAAAAATGCATTGCCCAAACAAGTAATTTACTGTTAAGTTTTTCTTTCCTTTGTTCTATCAAACAAAAAAATCACTATCAAACCTTGTAGACTAGGTCACAAACCTCAGATCCAAGTATCTGTAAGGAAACTTGGCAATAAAGAATATAACCGTTTCCACATAACCCATAATAAATCTGAAATAAACACGGAATTAAAATCCACATGCAAGAGAATAGACAACATACCCACAAAATTGTGACACAAGATATACCCTGGGAAACCCTCATTGAGGGAAAAAACCCAGCCTCCAAAAGCATCCATCATCATGTATTATTCACCAAAAAATACCATTGCCATACAACCATGGAAGCCTTCATGGCCATAGCCACAACCGAGAAAACTATGTGAACAAGCATGAATCCACACATCCCATGCCATGCTTTCAACCTTCACAAATGCTCCCTTGGCTAACCTGTCAAGCCTTGTCCCGCTTGACTCTTGCCTTTTGTCTTCTCCTTGTCACTCTCTCTTTTTTTTTTTCACAACAACTACCCTTGTGGCTGCTTATATAGTAGCAAGTCCCACAAAACCACCAAGTGGTATTACATAAACCATGTGCTAAAACCATGTGCTACCTAACCCACTGACCCCACATTTAATATTGGGCATTTAATTCTTTTCCCCAATATTAAATAATTACATAAAATATTTTCACAATGTTACAATACAACTCATCAAGAATATTCCATGGGAATCTTTACATGTTGCACGTCCATCTAGGTACAACATTACATAATAAAATAAAATAATAAAATAACAATATTATGCAATGTGTGCAACACCCATTATCTCAACAATCTCCCACTTGTTGTATACATTGCAAAGGGTCAATCTGTAGCCACATAAATGAACAAGGGAACAATCCCTCCCAGCACATCCACCATCATGGATCAAAATAAACCAAGTGCTCCATCCTGGTACCCGCAACAAAATCAAAGTATCCAGCATCTCAAATATGAATGATCTCACCTCCTATTATGCCACTACCACTAGACATACATAGAAGCCATCCAAAGAGAAAGCCACCCAACCTGTCACATTAGAAGATCATAAAATCCTGTACCAACTAAAATTCCAAGCACAAAAATAAACCTAATCCAAAGGTAATCACATGTATCCATAGTTTTCAAAATATCCATTGCTGAAATAGCACCCACAGCAAAGTGCCAAACCCATCCAACTATCCATACATCAAAGGTATAACAAGTGAATCTTATATCACCGACATATCCAATCTATAACCTGCAATCACAAGCCTCAAGAGCAATACCTGTCACATAGATACCAAGAAGCTCCCATTGCAAAAGATAATGTCAAATCTATAACCAATCCACTCAACACATCTCAAAGAAGTGAATCCATGTAGTATCAAAGACATCCACAATACATAAACTAATATCCTACAAGAACAACTCTCATAACAAGTCTCCAATAGTCTCCCAAATTCTCCACAACCAACAGAGGAAAGAGAAAGAAATAACCATGTCATATCTCACATGACAAACATGAGCACAAACCAGTGATCACAATCTCCAACCAATCTCAAATCCAATGTAAGCAAAACTGAACATCCAAGAAGATAACCAAGACCAGAGAAACCATGCAAATCATAACCTGTATCATGTCCTTCTACACACACCTCTAGATGTAAACTATGCAAGTATGATCTCCTCCATAAAACCCCAACAAGAAGCCTCAACAACACCCAAACCATACCATATAACTAATTATGGATGTCAGCCTCTCACAAGAAGATCAAACTCAATAAACTATTCCTAAATCATGGAATAACCATTCCTAATCCAAGGAAAATGCCCAATATAAAACCATCTCCCAAACTAAACTAGCATAACAACATATGCACATGGAGATAACCAATGCTAAACCATCTCTCAAATGAACCCTCCAAAACTAACTCATGTACCATAGCTCAGGATCCATATCCATAAAAGACAAGCATAAATATAATGCAACAGAGAGAAACAATGGGCTATACCTCTCAAGTAGCAAACCGCCGAGTAGACCAAGAGTGGGGAATGAGAATGCTCATCAAGATACCCAAGTCTCCAACCAAGACTCATCTAATAACAATCTCCTCTCAAGTCTCCAACCTATAACCAATCAATCCATGCCGAATCCAAATGCAACATAGCAATATCATGAAGTATCCAGCTTATGATCAGTGTGCTCAATACCAAGAAACTAAACCAAGATCAATGTCCAAGTTCCAACCATGGCCTCAGGAAAATAAACATGACAACATGATCTTACCATCTCAACCAAAGAGATAACATGCTCCATATGAACACACCATAACATGTCACAACTCTAAACGTGTATCAAGAGTATACCATGACATAATAATGAAACCATCCTCACACCAAGGATAACATGTCAAATAAAAAAACATAAACCACACCTTTGCCAAGAACCCTATGAGTCCTCAAGATGCAACCATCTCCACACACCATGAAGAAAAACCATCTCCTCATACCATGAAGAACCATCTCCACACACCATGAAGATAACCAAAAACTCCATGAGTCGTCAAGATCTAACCATCTTCACACACCATGAAGATAACAAGTGCATCATGCAAATGTTAAATTCGCTTCTGCAGCAACAGGATCTAAGAAAAACCTCCAACATCTGCAAACACTTAATAAATATATCAATGCCAACAAAAGTCCCGCTCAACCGTGGTACCAAGTCACCTATGGCATCATAAAATCCATCCTCTCCAAACCAAGAAGATATAAACCAAACCAGGAATTAATCCTGCACTGTCACCCCATCACTGTCACAAGCTCCCACTAAATCATGTATCCAAGCTATCCATGAAATAATGATGAAAAAATCCATCTTCTAACCATGAGAATCAACCAAGGCATCAAAAACCACCAAAGAACTCAAAGTGCACATCATGAGCTCCTCAAAAGAAACCAAATAACCATGATCCTCTACCAAGAAGATATACCACCATAACTGAATTAGAAATCCAAGCTAATGAACATCAAGGATGTACCTATATAACCAATCATGTCATGCCAAAATCCATGATACCATGATCGCATCCATGAACCGAGCATCTGGTTCTCAATATGTCCAACCTGTCAGCATAGTCAACCACAATCCTCTGCCATGACTATACCTAGTAACAACATCTCATCCCTTCTACATGAAAAAAATAGTAAATCATGTGACTTAGGGCATAGACAACCCAAATCCAAGCCACCAATCTGAATATGCATCAATAATGAAAGATCAATGGGAAAAGACAACCCATAACCAAGCTATAAATGCAACATATAAGTATAGACTGCTTAGAACACTGCACAACTTGTAGACCCAACAAGTCATCATACATATCCAAACCAAACACTGATAACCATATCATCATGAGACCAAACTTGAGTATACAATGACATCAAAACTTAAATCTCCAATGCGATAAACTCACAATGTTACCATAGTCAAAATATACCTATAAGCTGTTCAGATCAATATATCACCAAATAAATCATGGCAAACCTGCACCAAATCTGAACAAATGTGTAGAGCTCTTCAAGAGCTTTTCATTGACTACTTGAAGTCCAAAATCCAACTCCGTATGCTCAAGTTATGCCCCAATTTATGCTCAAAATAAATAACATCTGACTTTAGGGCTCTTGAAACTTGACAAAATTTCAAAATCATAGAACCAAACCTACACCATCTTGTATTGCTTTGAATTAGCTTTCCAACGCCTATAAGAACTCTGAAATCCGATATTCTGAGAGAAAGTTATGGATGTTTTACTAAGACAGTCTTTTTACCATTTTCAGTACAATTTTTCATTTTTAATTTTTTCAGTGACGAAAATTCTGACGGGATTAAATTTGACAGCCATCATGGGCTGAAACCAAAAAACTTTTTCATTTCCTCTGAACATGGCCAAACTAGGGCATATTATATATCAAAATTTATGGAAATGTTGACTCGGATCCAATGGTGAGGTCTGTTTTTACCCAAGAGGTCATTTCTGCAAGCTACCCCCCAAACCCCTCATTTAAATAAAACATCCGAAAAAATCTTTTGTCCAACAATTTCACATGCCCAAATATTTTAACATCCCATCATAACAACAAATCCAAAACCCTCAGATCTGCAATAATTATTCATATCTCTTGCCCTTTTCTTTTATCCTCTCATGCATTCCCATGGATTCAATCTAGGGTTACAATAATAAAACCATATCTCTGATACCACTTGTAAGGAAACTTGGCAATAAAGAATATAACCGTTTCCACATAACCCATAATAAATCTAAAATAAACACGGGATTAAAATCCACATGCAAGAGAATAGACAACATACCCACAAAATTGTGACACAAGATATACCCTGGGAAACCCTCATTGAGGGAAAAAACCCAGCCTCCAAAAGCATCCATCATCATGTATTATTCACCAAAAAATACCATTGCCATACAACCATGGAAGCCTTCATGGCCATAGCCACAACCGAGCAAACTATGTGAACAAGCATGAATCCACACGTCCCATGCCATGCTTTCAACCTTCACAAATGCTCCCTTGGCTAACTGTCAAGCCTTGTCCCGCTTGACTCTTGCCTTTTGTCTTCTCCTTGTCACTCTCTCTTTTTTTTTTCACAACAACTACCCTTGTGGCTGCTTATATAGTAGCAAGTCCCACAAAACCACCAAGTGGTATTACATAAACCATGTGTTAAAACCATGTGCTACCTAACCCACTGACCCCACATTTAATATTGGGCATTTAATTCTTTTCCCCAATATTAAATAATTACATAAAATATTTTCACGATGTTACAATACAACTCATCAAGAATATTCTATGGAAATCTTTACATGTTGCATGTCCATCTAGGTACAACATTACATAATAAAATAAAATAATAAAATAACAATATTATGCAATGTGTGCAACACCCATTATCTCAACAGTATCCAACTTCATATTACACAATAAAACTTTGGCAATGAAGTTTCTTTCACTTTTGCTCTACTTTGCTCAACTTCACATTTTGCTCTTTGTGCTACTTACAATCATCTCATATCATACTTCTAAGATAAAGGAAAATGTCCTTCCTTTATACCAAATTCATAAAGAAATTCCCTGAGTTGGTTGTTACACCTTATTATAGGACCACATTAAGAGCATGTTACTCTTAGCAATAACATAAATCTCTTGCCTTGCAACTTGAATAGCTTTTTGTATGTACAATATTATGATGAGAGAGCTTAGCCATGTCATCACTAACATGTCTTCTTCACATCCTCAACCTCAATTCTTAGAATAATAATTCTACTAAGAGATATAATAAGTTTACCAGAACATGCCTTTGTAAACTCTATCTCAGAAAAGACATCACCAACACTTACATAACTTCTTCTAGACTTAACGTTTATTCACCCGATGTTAACTACATATACTACATACTCAGAAGTATCTCCCATAACCTCAGAAAGTGAGAATACTCAACTAGTCATCCATACCGACTTGATCTTTCTATTTTTATTCTATTAGATACCAAAGAAGACTAGTATATTGAAATCAATGACAAACATAGTCATGAATGTAACATATCATCATGATAATGATCTATCCATGTATCTATAATATCTCCCCCCCCCCCCCCATAAGAATATCATCAGCTTTCATGCTTCCAATAGTCGCAAGGGGTTAAATGAAACCCATAGTTAATTGAAGGAATGATAATTATGAAGAGGTGATAAAGAAAAGGTAAAAAGGGTTTTCATGCTTTAATCATGATCATTAATAGGAGATCGATGACAAGAATTCAACCTATGGTGACTAGTGATATTAAAATTATATGAATTTGGCACTGATAGATCAAAAAAGAATATGAATCATTCTAAGAGTTTCTAATCATTTTTCATTTATTTCTCTGATATATTGAATTGTAATGATGACTGTTAAATTTCTAAGTGATTCAAGTGCTCTGTTAATGTAACTAATGAATCTATAACTGGCCAAGAATCCTAATAGGGTGTCTATATATGTAATTTTCTAAGTTAATAGAAGGATCTAACAATTCAATCTAACTTTTCCCCTTGCATTTCTAGATGTTGATTGAAAATCAAAGAGTTAAATGGAATGAAGGATTTGTATGATGTTTGTAGTTAGGCAATGTGATTGTTCTAATTCTATTTATGACTAGAATTCCTAGGTTCATTTCATTGTTTCCTTTAGCTAAGCTAACCATGCATAGTAAAGTAGTATCTATGGGATTGTAGGATAGATGTATTTGAAGTTGGTGATATCTTACTAGATTCCATTTTAGTGGAGGGCTATCAATCATGGTGGATTCCATTTCATCTTTCATGTGCATCTCTTCTCTCTCCCTAGATTGCATTTTAGTAAGACTAATCTACATTTACATCAAATTAGGAGTAGTATCAAAAGGTCTCTAAGGTAGCTTGTGATATCCATTCCACTAGGTGTTATAGGTTGTCCAAATCTATTTATGCCTGGTGTGTTTGTAGTTATGGGCATCTCGGTTTATCCTTTTCTTCTCTTAGGTTAAGAGCATACCCCCCATCCCAATGATCCATTAAAAATACAATTCATTGTATATATTTCATATAAGGTATTTATACCTTATAATTCAGATGGTAGTGATATAATACATACAATGACCCATTTATTGGTGACATCCTTTTGTTCCTCACATTTTGGGCATCTAGAGTCAAGGTAAAGCTAAGTTAGCAAGAGGGAAAAACTATCAACCAACACTTCTACAATTGGTAATCCCTTCCAATGAAAAAATACTCCATGTATACTTGATGCCTTGCCATTTTCTTTAGTCTAGAATCCAGTATCTTTTTTAGCTTGTAGTTTCTATTATACTAGTATCTTGATTTCCTAGACATCTCTCTCCATTTCTATTTTCTAAGTATCTTTTGGAATCTCAGGTCCTTATTAGGAAATTAGGTCTTTCAGATTGAAGATTGGTGATAACCCTAATTCCTTAGGTAAATCAATTTTATAAGCATTATGTCCATACTTCTCCATAATTTTGCAGGGACCAATTCTTCTCATCTGCAGCTTGCTAGACATTCCTTTCTATAATTTGGATTTGTTCAAGTGGACTAATACCAAGTCTCTAATTTCAAATTGCACATCTCTTCTTCCTTCATCCACTTTTTCATTCAATTTTTGATTTGCCTCTATCAGAGTATTTTTGACCTGATCATTTATTTCTTTCATGGACTAAGAAAAATATTTAGCATGCCCACTGATTGATCCATGGTCTTTTACCTCTCTAAGTGTACAAAATCCTTTGGAATGTCTTCCATAAACAATCTAGAATGGACTCTTTCTGGTAGTGCTATTGATACTGTCATTATAAGAAAACTCATCCTATAATATAACTTGATCCCAAGTCTATCCATATTCTTTTGTTAAGCATTTGAGAAGATTTCCAAGTACTATGTTGATTACTTCAGTTTGACCATCAGTCTAAGAATTATTTAGAGATGTGGGAAAAAAATTTTCCCAATCTCCTCTATAATGTTTTCCAAAAATGACCCATGAGTTTGGCATCTCTATCAGACACTATACTGACTGGCAATCCATGAATTCAGACTACTTCTTTGATAAACAAATGTGTGATGTAGCTTGCATCATGAGTGGTTTTACACGGTATGAAATGACTCATTTTACTGAACCTATCCACTACTACAAACACACTATCAAATCAGTTTTACTTCTAGGTAACCCCACAATGAAATCCATACTTAGACATTCTGAAGGTCTATCAAGTATGGGTTATTTTTGATACAAACTAGAATTTGATGAGGTTAATTTTTCTTTCTAACAAATGTTATATTTTTCTACATACTTTCTCACATCTCTCTACATCCTAGGCCAATAATAATATCTACTTGCAAGCTCTAGGGTTTTGCTCAATCCAAAGTGTCTACTCAAACATCTGTTATGTTTCTCTTGGATAAGGTTCTCTCTCTTTGAACCTTGTGGAACACAAAGTTGATTTTCCTTAAACAATAAAATATTCTACAATGTATAATTAGCAAACACACTATGAAAATTATTTTCAAAAGATGATCATACCTTGTAAGCTTCTGAGAAATCTTCATCTCCTTCATAGAGATCTTTGAATTCCTCTACTCTATCACTTTCCAATTGAATTGTTTGCACTATTATCAATCTTCTACTCAAAGCATCTGCTACTTTGTTACTGATACCCTTCTTCTGCTTAATGGTGAAAGTGTAGGACTACAAAAATTCCATCTATTTTATGTGCCTCAAACTTAGTTTCTCCTGTGAATTGATAAAGCTTAAGGCTTGATTGTCTACTAACACCACAAATTACTTGGGCAATAGATAATTTATCCATTTCTTGAGTGCCTACACTAATGTATATAATTCAATATCATAGGAAGAATACCTTGATTTGGTTTCATTCAATCTTTCATTGAAAAATGCAACAGGTCTTCCTTCTTGACGTAAGACTACTCCAACAACAATGTTTCTTGCATCACACTCTATTTTAAATAGTTTCTCAAAGCTAGGTAGTACCAAGATTGGTTTAGTAGCTACCTTTTTCTTCAATCTTTCAAATCCTTCATCAACCCTTTTTGTCCATACAATTTATTTCTTCATTCCTCCTTTGGTAGTTTCCATAATAGGAGTACATATCTCACTAAAGTTTCTATTAAACTTCCTATAAAATTGTGCCAATCCATGAAAACTTCTTACAGTTGTACTTGTCTTTGGTGTAGGCCAAGTTTAAAAAAATTTGTTCATGTCTTCATCCATCTCCAACTTACCCTCTGATACAAATAAACCAAGGTAAACTAGTTCTTCTTTCATGATTTCACATTTCTCAAGGTTAATGGTCATCTTTTCTTCTTGCAATCTTCTCAAAACAATTTCCAACTATTTGAGGTGCTCTTTCTTACTCTTGTTGTAAACCAAAATATCATCTAGGTAAACTACCACAAAATTTCCTATATAATGTTTCAATACTTCATTCATTAGTCTCACAAATGTGCTTGGTGCATTTGAGAGACCAAATAGCATGACTAACCATTAATATAACCCTTTAGTAGTTTTGAAGGTTATCTTCCACTCATTACCTTCCTTCATTCTATTTTGGTAGTATCCACTTTTTAAATCAATATTGGAAAAATATTGTGCACTACCTAGACAATCCATTAGATCTTCTATTCTAGGAATAGGAAACCTATATCTTATTTTTATCTTATTTATTCCTCTAGAATTAGTATAGAGTCTCCACTTACCTCTTTTATTCAATGGTAGCACAACTAGTACTGCACATTGATTGATGCTCTTTGATATCAATCCTTGTTCTAGTAGTTCTTGAATCTGTTTGTCAATCACTTTTTTTTGTTCTAGCATCATCTTCTAAGAAACTTTGTTTGGAAATGAAGCTCCTTATAAAAATTCTATATAATGATTTACTACTTTGTGTGGGGGTAGTGTGGATGGTGTACCATCACTAATGATATCCCTGAATTGATCTAAAACAACTTGTATCTCCTTTGGAAAAACACTAATTTTCTTCACCTCTTCTTCTCTAGGTTTCAGCATGACAAAAAACCCAATTTCTTCTTCTTTTAATTCCTTTAGGAACTCCTTTCCACTCATCAAAAGTGTTTTTGTAGTAGCCTTCTATATCCTCTCTTCATCCACTATGGACTGTATCCTGTAAGTGACTCCATCCTTCTTAAAAGAATACTTATTTTCCTTCCCATGATGTATTTCCTCTCTATCATATTTCCAAGGCCTTCCTAATACGAGATGACAAGAATCCATGGTGAGTACATCACATAGAATTTTGTCTTGATACTTCCCAATAGTGATGTCTTCCCATACTTGTTTATTATCTAGGATGTTTTGCCATTTCTTCAACCAAGTCACTCTATAAGGACACACATGTGGTATCTTTGTTAAAAAAAAGCTTTTGTACTACTTCCTCTAAAATTACATTGTCAGTAGACCATAAGTCTATGATAACTTTGCACACTTTATAGGTACAATTTTGCAAGTAATCCTAAATAATGATCTTCTCTTCTTAGGCTCCTCCTCTACTGGTTCTTTAACTAAAACCCTCCTCAACATGAGGTTTTCATGCTTTTCTACATCAAGATCCACCTCACCTATTTTTTTAATTTTTTTCCTCTTGGACATAGTTGATTTTTTTCTCCCCATAGGATGATGATGCCTTCTCTGGACATCTATAGGTAGGATGCCCCAACTTGCCACAGTTATAACATTTCATATTGCTAAAATGAAAGCCTCTACTATTATTGTTAGATCCTCTTCCTCTATTAGAACCACCTCTCTGATTGGTTTCATTTCTTTGCTCATTCCATTTGGAATCATTGAAATTTATTTTCTCAATGGTCCTTCCACTATAACCTCCTCTAGAGCCTCCTCTAAAGTCTCTACCTATGCCTCTATTCTTGGAACTTGAGTCCCCTTTTTCTTCCAACTTATCTTCCACTTTCCTAGCCATTTAAAAATATATCTATAACATGGTGACAGTAAACAAGCTAAACTCATCTTCAATAAACCACTTAAGGCCATTTCAAAACTTTTTCACATTGATACTCTTTGTCTCATATACCCTCGACCTTAGAGTGAATTTTTGAAACTCCTTAGTATAGGTGGTCATATCAAGGTCCTTTTGTTTGAGATTTTGGCTCTGCTTCTACAACTAAATCTCTTAATCCTCTGGAAAATAGGTTTCTTTTATCTTTGACAACATAGCCCTCCAACTAGCTATTGGTTTCTTCCCTTCACTTTCTCTTTCTTCTTGCACAAATTTCCACCAAGTAAGTGCTTGTCCTTTCAATCTAGATTTTTTAAATCTCACCTTTTGTGCCTTAGTTGTCCATTTAAATTCAAAGTAGTTTTCCATACTCTCAATCCATTCTAGGACTATCTCAGTGTCCATCTTGCCATGGAACAATGAGACATTCTCTAGGATCTTTCCTCCAAATTCCTTGAGGGGTCTTGTTGGTGTAAATAAGTATTTACTTATTACACTTACTTAAGTTTACCTAGGTTTATGCATTATTTAATTATTTTGCATTATTTTATTATTTTTATTTGTGAGACACTTAGGAGTTTGCACACCTTTCTGAGTAGTCATGTAGACAACACAGGAGTACGCAACTCTATTTTAGCTCATGGTGTCTACAACACTATTTTGCATGTCACACCCTTGTAGGCTTATCCTCTCATCATTGTATTTACTTTCGTGCTTAATGGAGGATAACCCATATCTGGTGGACATGTGCTTGGTTGTATGACTTATCATGATATTGATTATGAGACATTATAGATGTATCTTAGAGGCCTTTATATACAGGCACTCCTAGTGTACTTTTACATTGCATGAATTATGACATATTGAATACATTGCCATTATGATCATACTCTCTCTCTCTCTCTTTGGTCTACTATGTGCTTGTGTTTGAGTTCTTAGTTCCTGGGTGAATTTTTCCCTTAGGAAAATTCTTACATGGTATTAGAGCAACTTGGAGATTTTCTCATCACATAGCCATTTGAGACCTCTTGTATGCTTCACAACCTCAGCTTGAATCTGGAGTGTCATAGAAATTGGGAGTGTCTAGAGCTAGATCTGACCTCGCCATTGTGTCCAAAATGTTGAACTAGTAAAAATCGACTATAAACTTGCCCATCTTGGCCCAAAGTTGATCGTGAGGAAAAAAAAATTTGCAAATCGAAACTTGGTGGCCCCGATTTGTAGTTTGGGTATGGTCATTATTTTTAGATCTGTGATTTAATTTTAATTTGGATTTGTATTTTGCTAGCAAAGGAAAAAATTTAGCAAACTCGGGTAGTGATACCTCAGATCTGCCATTTTTGGAGGTATTTTAATTTTTTCGTAGCGTTTATTTAATATTCTATGGGCACCTAACTCTGCACAAATTTGCACAAATCAGGCCATACTGGGGACATTTAATTCGGGCTCCACATAATTTCCATCGATGATCAAAATCTGGCACTCAATTCACCAAAGGGTTTCCTTTGTTATTTGCATTGGCAGCAAGTTTGTTTTAAAATAACACATATCCCTACTCAATGTGGGATTATTGTGCATAGACCCATGGCATCGTTAAACAAAATCTAGTGACCATAGGTTTTGAACATTCCTGGTATCAGCTTGGCATTCTTCGGCCTGCAGCACAGACTATTTCTAGCATCTACAACATTTTTCAAGAATTTCCTGCCCACGTGTGAAAAGCTTTCTGACATCAGTGAACGACGTGCTTTTCTCAACGTCTTTGTTTTTCCTGACATTGCTCCCATAGCCCACGTACTAACTAGTCTTCCCACCACTCAGATACACAAGGAATTGCCACGCAAAATTTTTAATTGGTACATACCCATAGCTTTACATGTGTACATGACAGTGACATGTAGGTTTACTTGCCAACTAAGCCACCTCCAAGGCCACGCAAGAGTACAAGTGGACAGTCCATGTCACCTACCAACTGCCATGTGGATAGTTGGTGTTTTTGCCCATGTTAGGTGTATGGAAATGCCACGTGTACCCATCCATATGACCACATCATCTTATCTGTATAGTGTGGATGTCCAATCAGCTGACACATCACCAGGCAGACTATCTTTTTGTTGATGTCATCATTTCTTAAGGTTAAAATTGACAATTTTTTGACCGTCATTTTCAAGCATTTTATAATGATAGTGACAACTATTTGACCGTCAAATTTAGACTCACATTTTTTCTTCCAGACCCCTCTTCAAATTGCTTTTCAGTTTGGTAGCCTGACTTTGCGAGCCCATAACTTGGACATCAGGACTTTGATTCAGGTGCAATTTTTTTTGAAATTGGGTAAAATTTCCTAAATTTTCTAGTGGTAGTATTTTTTTTTCTAGTTTAAGTTCACATATTTTGCAAAAATTGTATTTTTTGGTGACTATACTTGCATAATCCTATGTTTTGCAAATTCAGAAGCTCCGTACAGGCACATCTGGTCACTTTTTCAAGTTTCATTTTTTTTTTAAAGTGCATATTTTTTCATCTACTTTCTAGATCTAAAGTCAAATTCTAGGGTTGTGTGGACCAAATTCTCACTTTCAGAATTAGGCCTTTTTCGGCATTGTAAAGCTTTGGTTCTTTTTTAGAATTGTTGTAAATCTAAGCTATAGTGCTTAAGTGATAGATTTCAGCCTCATAAGGTAGTTGTAAAAGAAAAATCAAAAAGTCCACTTTGTTCATTTTTGACAAGTGGCCCATTGTAAACACACTACTTATAAAGTGCCAAAGCATCTTTTTTGGGGGGGTCTTTGGATTTCCTTCTCCATGTATTATTTTTCATCTTTTGACTTTTTCGTCTGCAATATTATGGACAATTCTTTCTCGCCTCTTTGCAATTCTTTCTTCCTTAACTTTGTTTTGAGTTGCAATGTTGCATTGGCTATCTTCTTAACATTTTTTTCCCCTTTGTGTCCTATTCTCTAATTGTTTTCTTCATTATTGTGAAACTGAAAACACTGGTCATGGCTTCACACCTCTTTTCCCTGACTACTCACTCTACCTTGCGACCATGCAAACATAGACTTGCATAGCTTTGCAGTTGTTCTCCTTAACTGTCTCTTGACTCCTAAAACCTTGTGAAAAGGTTTTGATTGTGTCTTCATGACTAACTTCACTAAATTCCTTCTAACCCTTGTGATGTTGGGATTCTCTAAGGGCATCTTCACCATGGTTTTCTTGAATTGACTCTCATGGGTTGTTAGGATGTGAACTATCTTATTATCTTTGATCGTTGCTTTGTTGTTGTTGGACTAACTTAACATTTTATGTTCGTGACAATGCAAAATGGTCTATACTTCCTTTAATTGCACCTTCACTAGTTTACTTCATAATTAGTCATTGACAATCATGAGTCATGACCATGTGCCAACCTCCATTTTGACTACTTATCTACTTCGCATGGTTAAAGAACTTAACTGCTTGTTTGACCATGAACTTGTGAATATCATATGAATGAGTCTAAGGTACTTGATGCACTTATTTGATGATTTTATTTCATGTGATCCACTCCTCGATAATGAGCATGAAAAATTAACTAAGGATTGGAGTAAAATCCTAGGGTACTCTGCATCAACCTAGCACCTAGTATGCAGGGTTTGACAGTTGTTTGGTAAAGCTTGGATATGCTACAAGTATGATAGATAGTAACTTGTATTTGAAAGAAATTGAGAATGGTTTTCTAATAATGGTAATATTTGTTGATGACATCATATTTGGAGGAAATGAATAAGAAAGTGATAAATTTTTTGAAGAAATTAGGAATGAGTTTGAAATGATCATAATAGGAGAAATGAAGTTTTTCCTAGGATTGCAGATTGTGCAGAATAGTGATGGTATTTTCATCTCACAAGCTAATTTTTTGAAAGACTTGTTGAAGAGATTTGGATTTAAAAGTTGTAAGCCTGTTGGTACACCTATGATAAATGGTCACAAGTTATCTAGCTAGGATGAGACACCTACAGTTGAGAAGAACAACTACAGATCCATGATTGGAGGTTTGCAACATTTGACTCGCACCAGACCAAATATACCAAATGTAGTTGGGATTGCAGCTATATTTCAAGAGATCCTAAGGAGTATCATTATGTAGAAATAAAAAGGATATTCATATATGTGAAAGGAATATTTGACTATGAAATTTGGTATGATAGATCAAATGATTTCACTCTATGTGCATATACTGATGCAGGTTGGACAAATAGAATGGATAACAAAAAGAGCACTAGTGGTGGAGCATTTTTCCTTGGAGGAAGATTGGTTTCTTGGCTAATCAAGAAACAATATTGTATCTCTTAGAGTATAGCTGAGGTAGAGTTTTTTTTAGCAGCAAATAATTACAATCAAGTGATGTGGATGAAACAGATGTTGACAAATATTAGAATTGAATTAGTAGAACCTATTATCATTTACTATAATAACACAAGTACAATGAGTATGTCTAATAATATTGTGCTACATTCTAAGACTAATCATATATCTATCAAGTATCATGTGCTGAGAGAGAACGTAACAGAAAAGGAGATCAAATTAGAGTATGTGAGTAATAAAGATCAGATTGTAGATATCTTTACAAAGCCTTTACCTAAAGATACATTTCAATATTTGAGAGGTATGCTTGGGGTAATGCCCCTGCCTAATTTTGAGTAGATAATATAGTAAGTGCATTAGTCTAGTGGTACAGAGCACTATTATTGGACTAGACTAAATGCTAATGCTTCCTATATGGGGGAGTATCTATGATGAGCTAATTCAATGAGGATTCTTGGTATTTGGTCTTGAATAGTGTCTTTGGACACTTAAGCTAGTTGAACAACAATTTGGCATAATGAGGACTTTGTCATTGATGTCAATGGGAAAGAGAATGTGCATGAAAGGCATTTCCTAAGAAATGGGGGAGAAGAAAAAATCTCCTAAGTATGAATAGGGGAGATATGTACATGAATGGGGGAGAGATAGTTATTAGGGAGATTTAGAAAGATTCATGTAAAGAAGAAGGGGGAATATCTCTATGGGGGAGATATGTATTGCAAGTTGTTTACTGTGAACAACTATTGTTGATTCTAAAGAAGAAGATGAAGAACAAAGAAATGTTTGAAAGGATTTCATATGTGATTAATGAACAGGATTTGAAAAGATGAGAACAATAGTAACAACAATAGAGTACTAGTTGGTATTCATGGAACTTGGATATTATTTATCTATGTTTCCAGCAATGCCAAAGGGGGAGATTATTAGCATGAATGCAAAGGATACAACATTGAGAAAGTATCCTAAGCATTGGAGAGTATTGACATGTTGCATTTATGACTATGTCTTTCATTGATGTCAACATAGCAGTAAATCTTTGAAGACTGGTTGAGTGACAGAGAGATCATAGTTGTATAGACAAGGTTTTACATGTCTAGTGATGTGAAAGTGTCCTAATGATGTGTTTCAATGTGCAACATGTAAGCCAAAGATGTACAAAAGTTGTACCTCATTTATAGAGAGTAGCTCAAAGAAAGAGTGCTTGGAAAGCAGTTTTTGATGTTTGTATTATTTCTTTCATCGGAGATGTAATGAGAAGATATGCAATCAGCTAGTGATAGAGGATAGTCAAATGATGACATTACCAGATGCATAAGAGCTAGTATCACATGTGTGAATTTTTGTATAAACTAAGAGCCAAAAATGCTATTGTAATTGTAATTAATTAATTATCTTATTATAATTAATTTGGAAAGCCTCAAGGATGACTCAAGGAATTATTTTGAAGATATGGTATAAAGGAAAGAATTTTTCCTTGTTTGTAATGTGGTGTGATCATTTTATGGAGTATGAAGTGCGAAAAGGATTAGAGTGTTTATTGAATGTGAGTAATAAATCTAAGGGATTATTGGATGTGAGTTTTGTAATCTTGTTACAAGATCAGAAGGAGCAAAGGTCCAATTGATAGGACAGAGGAAGGAAGTACTATTCAATTCTATTATTCTGCAAGGAATAATACAGAGATCATTTGGATAATGGGTTTATTGGTCTTAACCTTGAAGCTACTTGGGTAGTGGGTCCAACTCTCTTCCACAACTCCTAACAAGGTTGGCACAACTCCTAATAGGGTTGGAATCTCCTAATAGGGATTCAAAGTCTCCTAACAGGGACTGATATGTACCCAATATTGTTATAGACCCCTAACAGGGTCTATCCTCTAATAAGGAATATTTATCTTGTGGATACCATCCCCACTAGGGTTTTCTCTTTGATCAAGGGTTTCCCTAGTTAACATATCTAGTGTTATTGTGTATGAGTATCTTGTTGTGGTTTATGATTATATTACTCATATAGTTAAATTTTATTAAAGTTTTTAATTGTGATATTAGTTGGATAACTAATTCACCCCACCCCCCTCCGCCCCCCCCCCCCTCTCAGTTATACTAGTGGACTATATATTCTAACAAGAACATCTACTTCCTTGGGTACTTCTTTTAGTGATTGAGCTCAATTTGTTATCAAAGTAATGTCAGCATGAACTCTATACTAACTAAGTTGGGTTGGTTAACAATAGAACTCTTGTTCTAATTGAGTTGGGTCGATTAACATCCTCTATGTTAACTAGGTACACATGTGCACTTTGATCATACTAGGACCTTCCTCTAGTGTCCTAGGGACTTAAAACATGTTTAGAAGCCTAAGAACACACATACCCTATCCTAGGACAAAGATGTGCCTAATGACCATAGTAAAAAACCAATGGTTTATAGAACACCAATTGTGACTTTTCCTTACAAGTAGGCTTATTTGAAATGAAAACTACTTCCAAACATTGTATAAGACTCTTAGGCATGAATGGCCTTGAGTGAAACTCATGAAGAGCTTGTTGTAGTGGATGCCCTAGAGAGTGGAGGTATAGGTGCTCCTGCACTAGCCAAGGTGGTGTAGTTACTCTTCTTTCCCCTCATTTACTTTCTTTAGTTATTTTCATGGTTTTAACCCCATGCAGATGATTGTTTGGATTTTTCTATCTTTTCAAAAGCATTCTTTTGGTATTGTTAATGTGTATGCTCCCAATGATGCAATTGAGTGCTCATACATGTGGCATTGGTTGGAAGATCATCTTCCACTTTCCACTTGGGTTTTTTGTGGGGACTTCAATATGGTTGAGTTGGCTACTGATAAGGAAGGTTTTTTCCCTTTTTGATGGTTAGTTGGCAAAAGAGAAGCCTAGTTCTACATGCGCAACAAGTTGGACCTTTTTTATCCTAATGCTAACCAATGCCAATCTAGTGGGGTTTGGCATACTTGGTCCAATTTTCAAGTGGACTCTAATAAAGTGTTTAAGAGATTTGACTAGGGCATGCTTACTACTCAATCCTTCTTTTGTTTTTCCCAAGAGAGAGGGTTACATGTCACCCCTTTACCAGATGCGACATTGTTAGATCATTTCCCCATTCTTTTTTTGTTCTTTGGCATACAACCCAACCCTATCCTTGTAAAACCTAGTGTTATCTCAATACTTCCTTATTGTCACATTTGCCCTCTATTGCCCACATTCTTTACATCTAGAACCTTGACCCTAGGCCCCACACCTCAATACAGTGAATTCAATGGTGGAGTGATGCCATCAGCCATATTGTGAGATTGATTTGCATTTATAGGTGATAGTTGGCCAAGTACCAAAGAAGATCTTATGAAGCCACCATAAAAGCTCTTTTTATGGCCTCTAAAGCTCTTGCCATGAATCTATTTAATATAGGATTACAATTTTGGCTTGCCAATATTTGTCACCAGAATCAAGCTATAGATAGTTATGCTACTTAAGGAGCTCAGATGAAAGCCTACCTCCATTGGTTGGCGGTTGGTGATCAAGCTTCTAAGTAATTTTTCAGTGCCCTGTGGGCTTGCCACTATTTTGTAGGAATCAAATGTATTAGGGAGGACCAACAAGTTTTTTCTGATCTATCAAACATCCTCCAGGCTTTTGTGTGTCACTATAAAAAGGTTTACACTAGGCAAGGTCCTTTTGTTGTGCATGACCAAGCTCAACAAGCTTGTGCAGCTACCACTCCTAATAGGTTTTCCTCTGAGCAATATGCCTTATATGAGAAGAATCTTACACTTTCTTATCTCAAAGAGATTTTCCTCTCCATGGCTAATGATAAAGCCCTCGAGTGTGATGGCTTCCCTTGTGAATTTTACAAGGTCTTATGAGATAATATTGGCCCTGGTCTACATAAAGTCTATCTTGAAGCCTACAATGCTCATTCCCTAGGAAGCATAATGAATAAGAGAAATATTGATTTCATAGCTAAATCTATGGATCTCGAAGACATGTAACTAGAGGCTTATCACTCTATTGAATGTCTCTTACAAGATCATTACCAAGGCCCTCTCCCTTGAAATCGAGCATCTACTACAACAAATTTTTCACCTTGAAAAAACTAGCTTCATTAGATCTAGATATATTCTAGATAATTTTAATTTTATTTGGGAAGGTAAGGAGTGGGCTCATTAATCCAAATAGAAGGCTTTGTTTCTTGAGATTGACTTTGCTAAAGCTTATGACCGGATTGAATGACCTTTCATTTTGGCCATGTTACAAGCCCTCAGGTTTGGTCCTATCTTTCTACAGTCAATTCAAATATTTTTGGGAATTCTTCTTCTTGTATTTCCATCAATGGATGACAATCTAAAGCTTTTGGGATTTTCAAATCGATTCATCAAGGATGTTTGTTGGCACCTTCTCTTTATGTTCTATCTACTAAAGGGTTTAGCTATCTTCTTGCCAATGTCATTTCTTGGGGCCTCATGTGTGGCATGTCCCTCCCTAATTCTAGTGTGCATCTTGTGAATGGTCATTTTGTGGATGATTCCTTCCTCACCCTTCTTGAAGACAAGGATAATATTTCCAATTCCTTGCAATGTCTAGATAATTTTTCTCTCACCTCGGGGTCCACTATTCAATAGCATAAGACCCTCTTCTATAGACAATTTTTCTTTCCTAGCCCCCAAAGACTTCAACGTTATTAGTGGAAATAGGTGTAGCATGGAGAAAAAAACTTCTTTCTAGGAATCTCATTTGCCTTTCAAGCCACCCCTCTGGAGCTATGGAATGCTGTCCTAACCCAAATTGAGAAGTTGGAATACTAGATCACCAAACCTCTTTCCCTTTCTGATAAGTTTTAGATCTACTCCAAGGATTTGGCTACTGCACATGTTTATTATTCTTCTTGTTGGGCTCCTTCAAAAGCCTCATATATCAAGCTTAAATGCCTTTTGAGGGACTTCATATGGGCCTTTAATGCATCGGACAATGACTTTTATAGAGTTGCCTGGGATTTTTGTTGTCTGCCCAAAGACTCTAGTGCTCTTGGTCTACTTTCTATTCAAAAGCAAGACATTTCCTTTTGTGCAAAGTGGGTCATTTAGGCTCTCACTAGTGATGATGCCTAGAAACCTTTTTTGTGTCACTACATTTCCTCAAGTTTTCCAGTTACCAGAAGGAGATTGGTTTTAAAACCCTTCATATGACCACTGGACTAGTGCAAATTTAGGGCACTTTTTTGCTAAAAGAATTTGGAAAGCATGGGAAGTTATTAAGCCTTTAATTTGCTAGATAGGTGATGGGTTCAGAGATGGGCTCTCCATGAACTAGAAAAACTTGTGGTGATCATCTTTATTTGTTTTCCAAGGTGTGCCTCTTTCCAAAATTCAAGGATCTAGCACTCTATATTTATTTAGATGGGGAATCAAGACACCCAAAGATCCATTTTCTAGAGTTACTATGAGTCTTCACCCATGGAAGGACATATGGGTGTAGTTCAAGCTTAACCATCTAGATCAGAAAACATTTAATCTTCTATTTTATGTGGTGCCTCCCCATATATTGCACAAGCTTGGTATTCAATCATCTCACCCATGGTGGAAGTGCTAGAAGTGGTGCACTATCACTCCTCTAACCAATTATGAACCCAAACTAGGTTACCAATGGATAGTCCCCACTTTCCTATGGTTTAGGTCCTTAGCCAACATTGTTATTTGCAATCCTCTCATAAGACTTAGAGTCTTAGGTTAGCCATGGTTTGGGAAGCTATCATGGAGCAGAAGATATCTCAAGTTTCCTAGTGTATTCTCATCCAGGGACTGCCTCTAGGTGCTCGACTCTAGTATTTGTGTGTTTTGGACCTTAGACGTCATTTTTGTGAGCAACTAGAAAACTTCCTACATATTTTTTGGTTATGTAGGCATGCCCAAAATTACTAGCACTAGATCCATGATTTCTTCATACTCTTTCACCCAGAGGCCTTTTCTTGGCATATGCTTATTTTGGGAGATTTGACCAGACTCCCTTATAAATATTCGAAGATCTAGCATGCTTTTTGAATGGAGCTTTTTTTAACTATCTAGAAAGATCATAATGTAGTTTTATTCTCTCATAGCTTTCTTGATATAAAATGTTTCTATGTACACTAAAGCATGTATTTTTAATAATTTCATGATGTAAATTCAAGTACAAATAGACAAAGTGGTAGTGGAAGTGGCCTACTTATAGGAGCTTCTAGCTTATAGGAGCTTCTGACACTTTATCCAATGATCTTACACCTTCTTACAGTCATTAGAGAGGTCATAGAAGCTCCTCTTGTCACTTGCATACTCCCAGGTCATAGCCTTCATGTCGCTCTCCTAGTGGAGGTCCTATACGGAGGCCAGTTTAGACCTAGTCCTTGATGGCTCCTCCTACTACTCCTAATGTAGGATGGCCCTCTATCTATAGGGACCCTAAGTGGGTATTCCCCTTGCTTGATCTGGCTATCTCCTCTCCTAGGTCAAAGGGAGAAAAATAAAAAAGATGATGCTAATACCACCACTACTGATAGATGAGCTTCCCCGAAGCCATCCACTAACCCTACTTATTTTTGGGGTTTTGATGATGGAGATCCACCCTCGGTTGGTACTTCTCTTTTATCTTGAGGGATTTACTCTTATTTTTTGTTATGTTTCTTCCTCTTCAACCTTTGGGATTTATTTTTTTTGTGAATAGTTGATGTCTTTGGCCACGTGTCATTTGAACTTGTGGGGTGATCTTGTATCCCCTGACTTTTTTTTTTTTTGTGAATATGTAGCTTTAATATTTCATTAATATAGAAAGGGCTATTCACCAAAAAAAAATTATTACCTAAAAATTCATACACAAACCCAAGTACTCGAGGACCCAAAAGGTGGAAACCATGATCCCTCTCTAGGGGTGAATTAGAAAGCACAAAGAAAATTCAATTTTCATGATTACTCTCTAGGGGTGAATTAGAAGTCACAAAGAAAACTCAATTTTCATTATCAACATTAAAAAAAATTGATACTCCTACCCATTCATACTGATTGATGTTTGTAAGAGATTGAATGGGGAAAGTTTTAGTCCATAACTTATAGAGGTGTGCCCTCTTCCTAAGATCATATATCAGTAAGAGAAGTTGTTCCTCAAAAAAAAGCAATACCCAATGAGACTTCCTTTCTTATCAAGATCACACAAGCTAGTTCTTTGTGAGAAAAGGCATGCATTGAAGGAACAAGGACATTCATTTATCTATCCTTAGGTACCCAATGCAACTGAGATGAGAACTTTTTCTTTTTCTTTCCCTTAAATTGTTTCTCCTTTCTTGGTCCTTTTGATTTCTTTTTCTTGATATCTTTTCCCATATAATTTTTTGATGATGACGAAAAGGGTTTAAAATTGAAGGTAGATCCATGTTTGTGGGTTAAACTCTCTTATCATAATGATCTAGTAGCTATGCATAGAAGGACCTTGGGGAGAAGGATTCCATGTAAATCACTAGCTAATGAATCCACAATCTCTATGGAATGCATCATAGTAATGTATGTTTCACCATTTTCATAACTACAAATACAGTATGTTGATTCAAAATATTTGACCCCCATAGATGGTTAGTCAAGAAATTCAACTCCTGGAGTTCCTTTTGAAGAAATGGATCATTTTGTATCACAAATATCAAGTGGTGGTTGCTACTCCTAGGAGATGTGTTTATGAAATTTCTTCCTAGAGAATTTTTTTAATTGTATCGCATGTGGATTCAAAAAGAATGACTTTGAAGGTTGAAAAAAATCATGGCCACAAAAAATGGATTTGGTTTCAAAATCGTAAGCATGCTAGACAATTTCTCAGCTACTAATTTTTTTATTGATATCCCTCATTGCTTTCTTATCCTACATCGTAGTTTCTTGGAACCCATTATGGTACCTATTTCTTTGGAATCTTGTAGTGGTTGATGTAGTCCATCAATCATGCTTGTGAGTAAATTGGAAAATTTTCTTCTACCCATCATCTTCTATGACATGTATGAGTGTCTCCCATATAATTTCTACATATTTTTTTTGGTTTATTTATATAAGCATGATACTGTGATAATAACATGTAAATTATAAATAGATAATTATGTGGTGGAATTTTAAAATGTTTTTTTCATTTCATATTAAAATATGATTATAACATATATGAATAATATATATAATTTTTAAATAATGCATTATATTAAAAGGATATTATTTTGTGGTGTAGTAGTAATTTGGTTGTATTGTTGATAGTGCAATCAAGGTTCAAATCCCCATTTGGCACAACACAAGTGTCAATACTTGACTAGACCCAACTTAATTAATATCCAGGTAGTCGTTATGTAAAGATGAGATTGGTGATCATGCTCATTGACTAGATCATATTCATGTTGGGTTGGAGTGATTGTAGACCTATGCTAGACCCACATAGGTTGTGATTGTACAAGTCCCATGCCATATGACTTTGGGGTTCCTATTGAACTTCTATATTCACAGGGTTTGGCTCTAATGTTAGGACAAGGGGTGTAAGTATAGATGGTCTATGTTTAAGTGGAGGGATAAGGTGTGTACACATTACATTGAGAGATAAGGGAAAAAGTGAATGCCAAGACGAATTAGAGAGGTGTTGATACCTCAAACTTGTAATTATTTCTATAAGAATGGGGCACTACATTATGGCCTCACTAGTTCAAAGCTACAGTCAATGATACTGAGAAAAAAAAAAAAATTTATTTCTTTTAATTTTAAAATTTTAATAACTTTTTATTGGAATAGATTATAGAGATAATAAATTATATAATCAAAATTTGAAAAAAATAACTTAATATATTGTATATTGAATATAAATATTATATTATATTATAAAATATGAAAATTAAATTAATGTTCTTTTTTATATATTAGAATGTACCATATAATATTATAAAATATTATATTTATTGTATCGTCTTAAAATGGATGCACTTTCCTTTAAGACCTTTTAGCAACCTTTCCATAATATCTTTCCTAGACCATGGATGGACCTATGCTTGGTGCTCTCTTTTCCCTATTTCCTTCCACTTTCTTCTCTATTCTTTTTGGAAACTTCCAAAGCTCTCTGTGACTCTCATGTTGGTGAAGGGTTATCCCCTTAATACCTTAAACACATAATAAAAAAAAAGAAATAACAGCAATTTGTGAGAACTATTGGTGTAAATAATTATTTACTATTTATACTTACTTAAGTTTACTTAGGTTAATGCATTATTTTATTACTTATTTAGGTGAGACACTTAGGAGTTTGTGTACTCTCATGAATTGTCATGTTGACAACACAGAAGTATGTAACTCTAATTCAGGACATGGTGTCTACAACACTGGAGTTTGCATCATTCATTGAGTTGTCATGTAGACTACACAGTTATTCACACTCCTAATTTAGCACATGTTGTCTACACCACTAATTTGTGTGCTACACCATTGTAGGCTTATCCTTTCATCATTGCACTTACTTTTGTGCTTAATGGAGGATAGCCAATATCTGGTGGACATGTGCCTGGTTGTATGACTTATGATGTTGCTAACTTCTATGCATTCTATAAGCTCTCCAAAGGCCTTTATATACAGGCACTCCTAGTGTACTTTCATATGGCATATTGAATGAATATATCATCATTTTGATCATACTTTCTCTTGGGTCTATTGTTGTGCTTGTGTTTGAGTTCCTTGGTCATGGGTGAATTTTACCCTAAGAAAAATTCTTACATGGTATTAGAGCTTGGGGAGATTCTCTACACATAGCCTTTGTGACCATTCATGCTTTAGCACCTTGACCTGAATCTAGGGCATCCACAAAAATTAGGAGCGTCTAGAGCCATATATGACCTCACCATTATGTCCAAAATGTCAATTCGGTGAAGATCGATGATAAATTTTCTTATGTTGGGTGAAAGTTGATTGTGAGGCAAAAAAAAATTGCAAACTGGCACCCAAAGGCACCGATTTGCAAACTGGGTATGGTCATTTAATCAATTTGATTATTTGTTTTTCAGATTTGCATTTTATTTAATCTCTGCAATTTTTTCCAATTTGGGAATTTTTGGATTTTTTGCCCAGTCAAAGAAATATTTTTTTGCAGAACCAGGCAGTCACACCCTGGCTCTATAATATATTTTGTTATTATATTAATCACAGGACATCTTCATATTTGGTGGGCATATACAAATTGAGCTATACCATATAATATGGATAACCCAGGCGTGGGCACTGTAAATTCTGTCAAACTAATCTAGTGGACATAATCAACCTACCGACAAGCAAGACCAATTAGATCAGACATCGAATCCACTAGCAGTCCGTATTTTATTTATCAGTGGAGGCTTGTATGTCTTAAATTTCTCATAGAGCACTCACCCACACAATGTGAGATTATTTCCCATAAATTGGCAACTGCATCAAGTGCTTTGGTGATGCAAAAACCACTGACTGAAAAAGTTTGTTAAATTTTTGCATTTTTGATAGAAGACTAGTACGATAATATGAATCTGACTCGCATTAGTACCACAACACCTCTGTAGAAGACACATGGCAAGACTTTAAAGGACCAGCCTGCTAGCATGACTACCATGTCACCCAATCAAAGTCCCTACACAGGCCCACTCCAATCCTGACACATGGATAGAATTTTCTATAGTCAACAACTAGTCATCTACCACCATGTAAAGCACAGGGTACAACAACCTACAACATGTGGCATTATTGAAGCCACACACATGGCATTTGGCTAAGCAGGAAAATCTAGTCAGCTCCAACTCCTCGCCCATGATAGCAGCGAGCTGGGCAACTGAGTCAGTGCACTATACTAGCCCATGTCATCTACCAAATCAGCTTCCATCTTAGTGTATAGATTTTTTTCATCCACATCCATATGGTCCATACAGGTGATATCATCATGATGTCATGCTGACATCATCAGAAGGGTGGAAGGTTATTGATGTCATCAAATCCAAAAGCCTAAATTTGATGGTCATTTGACCATCATTCTAGGGAAAAATTGAACTATTGCGATGTTCATATGATCATCAAATTTAACCACGTCTTTTGGTGATGCAACCTCTCTCCAGATTGATTTTTTATTTTGTAGTGTAACTTTGGGAGGCCATATCTCAGTCATCCAGACTCCAAATTAGGTGTTTTTTTTTTGAAATTGGGTAAAATTTCCTAAAATTTTGAGTGGTGCAGCTCTTTTCTAGTTTTGGTGCATGGATTTGTCAAAATTTTCATTTTTTTCTGACTATACCTACATAATCTTGTATTTTTCAACTTCAAACGCTCCATACAAGCACATGTGGACTCAAAAATATGTTCTATTTTTTTGAAAGTGTGTTATTTTTCATCTACTTTCTAGATTTGTAGTCAGATTATAGGGTTGTGTGGACAAAAGTGTCAATTTTATAAATAGGGCCTTTCTTTGCTTTGTATTGCTTCAGAACTGTAGCACATTATAAAGTTCTAGACTTTTAATCCATCAAGAGGTTGTAATGAGAAAAATTAGAAGTCCACGAAGGCCAAAACTGGCATGTGGCCATTGTAATTGCACTACTTATAATGTGTCAAAAGCATTTATTTTCAAGGGGGCTTTTCTTGATTTAGTGAAAAAGGGGGTTGTTTTTGGTGTTGTGTTCTCTTGTTTCTGCAATTTTCTTTCATTTTATGCATTATGGGAAATTTTAAGTTTCCAAACTTAACTCCACCTAACTATGCTACATGGTCCGTTAAGATGTGGTATCATTTAATGCACAATGGAGTTTCACAATATGTAAATGGTACTCTTCCTAAACTAGCAGGTGATAAAGTATCAACAAGTGATATTTCAGCTTGGGTGGCATGGATAGGAAAGCCCTAGGTGATATATTTTTGGGGGTTGATGACAAGATTATGTATCAAATTAAGAAGCGTTCTACATCCAAGGAAGCTTGGGATACCTTCGAAAACCTATATGGTAAAGTGTCTAAAGAGGATGTTTTCAAAATTAAAGATGAGCTTGTCTCCTTAGATCCTAAGTCATTTGATTCTATATAGGATTTCATCATCAAGGTGAATGAACTAAGGAAAAAGCTTATTGATTTTGTTAGTTCTATCAAAGATGACAGATTGATTTATCTCATACATAACAAGTGGCCATCGGAGTATTCCACATTTGTTTCTTCTTTTAACACCTCAAAGACTATATTAGGGTCTGCCTATAAGAAAATCACCTTTGATGAATATGTTGATCGATTGGATATAGAAGAAAAGAAGTTGAAATCATTGGGGATTCTAAAATCACCTAAGTCAAAAGCATTGGTGGCTAACAATGAGGGTTCTCAAAATTCAGCTTAACAATCTTCAAATAAGGAAAAGGGTAAGAAAAGGGAGTGGAAGGACAAACCAGAGGATGTAGAAAAGACAACATCACAATCCAATCAACAAGGCAAGTCTTCCTCGAATTCCAACAAGAAGGGGGACAACAATAAGGAGAAGAAAAAGTGTTTCTGTTGCAAGAAAATGGGTCATGAAGAACATGAGTCTTAAAAAGATTGATGAGTTGATCAACATCATGAAGAAACATAATGTTCCATTTCCTAATGCTTATAAGGATAAAAGATTTTCTTTAAATTCAAAGGGCAAAGGGTAAGCACTCATGGCTAATTCACCCTCTTCAAAGGAATGGATATTTGACTCAGGTGCCTCCTATCACATGGGTTCTTCAAAGGAGGATTTTTCTACATTGAAATAGTCAAAGGTACCACACATCTTCATGGGAGATGATACAAAAATGGAAGTTGAAGGGAAAGGAAATGTGAAAATGGAAAATGGAGAATTTCAAGATGTTCTCTATGTTCCAAACCTAAGTTCAAATCTCCTCTCAATCTACCAAATCACTCACCTTGGAGATGGACATAGAGTTGAGTTCCTTCTAGACTTAGTACAAGTGCACAATCTAAAAGATGACTCCTTGTTTGTAGTGAGGAAAGTGAATCATAACAAATAGTCATACTCTTTCTTCCATTTTATGCCCAAGTCTCCTTCAAAGGCCTTGTTAACACAATCTCAATCAAATTCAACAATGCAATTATGGCATCAACGGTTTGGACATCTTTCTTTCCACTATCTTCAGAAACTTTGCACAAATAGAATGGTCAATGGTCTACCTCAAATAAAATTTTCCCATGGTGAATGTTCAACAAATTCAGTGGATATACATCTAGAGGGGAAGTTATTGAAAGGGAAGTCTTCTAGAGCACCAGGTGTTCTCCAGATGGTTCACATGGTATTAGTAGGACCTTTTTGCAGTTAGCTAGGGTCACTATATACTTACCTTCATTAATGACTTTTCAAGATACACTTGGGTCTATTTTCTTCATAATAAGAATGAAGTGTTGGAAAAGTTTCCAGCCTTCAAGACTCATGTTGAACAGAAATTGAGGCAAGCCATCAAAGTTCTAAGAATGGACAATGAAAGCATGTATGTGAATAAAAGACTTACATACTTTTCCATACTTGAGGGAATTTATTTTCAGAGCTCATCAGCATTTAGTCTACATAAGATAGATGTTGTAGCATTGAGCATCTGCACTTTTAAGTCTATGGAAAGTTGCATGATACAAGCCAAGTCTCTCGATCCATCACTTGAAGTAAAAGCAATTAGTAGTGCCACTCACATTCTTAACAGGTCTCCTCATCCAGCCTTAGATGGCAAGACTCCTTTTGAGGCATGTTTCCACAGAAAACCTATTGTGACACACTTCAGAGTCTTTGGTTAACCTACATCGACAAAGATATCTTCCAAGGGATGCAAGGAACAGTCACCTCAACCTTGTACTTTCATTGGTTATGAAGACGATGTGAAGACATATAGACTATTGGATCCAGAGACACATCATATTTTTGTGGGGAAGGATATACACTTTGAGGAAAGTTCGCCAAGTTTTTCCTCTAATCCTCTCTGCACATCATATTGTGTGGAAACTGATAGTGACACCAATGATAGTGCTTCAATAGATTCAGACACGTGGAGTTCTATTAATGGTTATAGCGAGAGGTCACTACATTAGTCTAGTCCACATGCATATATTGCCACAGTGATAGGTATAGCACAACATGGTATATCTAGTCTTCTAGGTAAAACTTTAGTGACAGATTTGGGGGATAGTATTGATGATCTACTTCTTCTTGATGCAACAATACCTTCTTTAGTTGTCACAAGGGCTCTATCTAATCCTCTTGCTCATTCTCTACATGATTGATCGTCACAAGTTGAAGTGATTGTGGATACTTATGATCAGTAGTTGCAGAGGGCTTCTTCATTAGTTGAGCAATTCTTTGAGACAAGTTCTATAGCTAGTTAAGCAAGTTTTAAAGACATCACTTACCTATGGGATTCTTTCCATGCACATTGAAAGCATCTCATTTGTACCTTTGGCATTGTTTCTTCCTAAGGGGAGGAACACCATTTTGTAGTCTTGGATCAACTTCTTTCTCAAACCAATCACTGGTAGGCATTCTTCTTTTGGGGGGGGGGAGCCTATCATGTCTCTCTTCCTCTTCTCATTTTTCTCTTATGTATATACTGGATGTATGTCGTAATGGGGGGGTCTTGATCACTCCATCCATCAATACATTGTATGTTTGTTTCATCTCTCTTTTTGGGGGAGGGTTTTTCCCATGAGTTTTTCCCTCTTTTTTTTCTTTATGAGAGATTTCATATCATTATTTACATGGGTACCTAACATGGCCTAGTAGCTAGGACCCATCATGCATTGCATCCTAGATTTTGTAAGCTTAAGGGCATTCCCCTAAGTTGCACTTAAGGGGGGGTGTTAGTGTAAATAAGTATTTACTATTTACACTTACTTAAGTTTACTTAGGTTAATGTATTATTTTATTATTTATTTAGGTGAGATACTTAGGAGTTTTTGTACTCTCATGAGTTGTCATGTTGACAACACAAAAGCACGCAACTCTAATTCAGCACATGGTACAACACTAGAGTTTGCATCATTCACTAAGTTGTCATGTAGAAAACATAGTTATTCACACTCCTAATTTAGCACATGTTTTCTACACCACTGATTTGTGTGCTACACCATTGTAGGCTTATCCTCTCATCATTGCACTTAATTTTGTGCTTAATGGAGGATAACCCATATCTAGTGGACATGTGCCTAGTTGTATGGCATATCATGTTGCTAACTTTTATGCATTCTAGAAGCTCTCTAGAGGCCTTTATATATAGGCACTCCTAGTGTACTTTCATGAATATATCATCATTCTAATCATACTCTCTCTTTGGTCTACTAGTGTGCTTGTGTTTGAGTTCCTTGGTCTTGGGTGAATTCTGCCCAAGGCAAATTCTTACAAGAACAAAATATGGGCTTCTTATTATTGCTACAAATGTGGGATTAAAAAATTCAAAACTACAATATGCTAACCCACATGGGCACCTTCATTATAGTAATCTGCAAGACAAATTGTGAACTATCACCCAGAGTTGTCCTAGACAATGTAGGAGCATTTGTTAAATAGGCAATTTTATGCTGCTTGAGAAGGTTCTAGACACTCAAACTTAATACCTAGCGCCAAAAAATCCTAATAATACATAAAGAGTTAGCCAAATACACATTTGACATTTATTTTGGAATTTTTGGTTGGCCCAACTTCAGAAGGCCATAACTTTTGAGCCATTGCTAAGAGTGGCTATTATAATCACTTTTCAGAATCCTTAGCTTCTAAACTATAGGCTCAATTTTGTACAAGCACCCATCCATCAAGTTTTCAGGCCTCATTCAGGCACATTTAGGCCTTCAATAGTGAGCCTAAAGTTTTTATACTAAAATTACACACCAAAAATCCACAATAAATCCATGAATACTCATGATATTGCACTGAGCCTCAACTGGTAGGCTAATATATCCAAGATGAACATCCACTTCTAAAATAAGGACATTTTGGGCTCGTATAACTAACTTACTAAGTAGAAAGCCTCCATAGACAATAGCTCTACATTAAGACAATCCTTATTCAAACAATTGCAACAAAATAATTTTTGGGTGATGCAAAATCGCTCTTACACCTAAGATGCTCCTACATTAGACACTAGGGGTAATTTGAGAAGTGACCATGTCATGTCTCAAGTGTTTAGAGAAAAACCAAGATGGTTATCCTCCTCCATTGCTAGCCATGATGAATTTTCTACTAGCCTCCCTTTTCACTTGACCGGGTATTCTCCATAAGCTATGTTACTTGTACTTTTTTCAACATGACTATCTAGTATCTCCTCAATCTCCTTTATAGCTGAACTAGCTGCTAGAATACTCCACTGCACTTTTATAAATTCATCTCCATCACATCCTTCATAATAATCTATCAAATCTAAAATGTTAATTACTGGTGAAATATTCAGTTCAATAGGCAACTCCACTTCATATGTATTTCTAGAATCAAGCCTTTTCACTATCTTGCATAGTCCAAACTTCTTCATTTATAGCTTACTATATGTACCTATTGGAAAATGCTCCTTTCTCAAATGAACCATCACTTAATCAATAATCTGAAATTCCTTATAACTCCTTTTCACATCTACCTTAGTCTTGTACTATGTATTGATATTTACAATGTGTGTCCTCATCTCCTCATAGATGTTCTTCAAATGTTCAATAAATTCTTCTACTTCAATACTACTTATCCTTCATTTATCTAACTACCTCAATTCAAAATCATTTCTAGGACTACTCCCATATACAATCTGGAATAATGATTTACCAATGCTCCTATTGACAGAATTATTATATGCAAATTATGCCTATGGTAAAATCAAATCTCAATCTTTTGGTTTATCTCCAACCAAACATCTCAACAAGTTTCCAAAACTATGAATCAAAAATTTGGTCTACCCATCAGTTTGTGGATGATGTGATGAATTGAACTTCAAATTTGTATTCAATTTATTCCACAATGTACACCAAAAGTATGCAAAAAAATTGGTATCTCAGTCTGAAACTATACTCTTTGGTAGACCATGTAGTCTTACCACTTCTTTGAAAAACAATTTTTCCACATGAATAGCATCACTAGTCTTCTTGTAGGGAATAAAATGTGTCATCCTTGAAAACCTATCAACCACTACAAAAATAAAATCATGCCCTTGTTGAGACCTTGGTAATCCAAGATTAAAATCAATTCTAACATCCTCCCATGGCTTCTCTGGTATAGGTAATGGTTGATACAACCTAGTATTCTGCTTCACTCTTTTTTCCATCTAACATACTTAGCAACTTTGTACAAACATCTTCACATCTTGTTACAACAATGGCCGGTAATAATTCTTAGCAACCAAATCAATGGTCTTATCTCTCATAAAATATCTAGAAAATCCTCCACTATGCTTCTCCTTGATGAGATTCTCTCTCATAGAACTTTTAGGAATGCACAATTGACTTCCTTTGAACATCATACCATCTTGGATTATGAAGTCCATCCACTTTTTCCTATCAAGTGAAATAGGTTCTATGAAAACCTTCCAAGCTTTGTCAAAATCAAGATCCTCTAGAAATAAATTACTGAGTTTCTTGAACCCAACCACCTCAATCTACATCTCTATCAGCAAAAGATGTCTTCTACTAAGAGCATCTATAACTATGTTATACTTTCCACTCCTATGTTTCAAAAAAATTGTGTAACTCTACAAAAACTCAACCCACTTCAAATACCTTTGGTTTAATTTTCCTTGACTATTCAAATATTGCAGAGCTTGATTATCAATATACAAAACAAACTCCTTATGAAGAAGATAGTGCCTCCACTTCTTCTATGTCTAAACTATAACATAAAATTCCTGATCATAAACATAATATTTTATTTTGGCATCATTCAACTTCTAACTGAAATAAGTAATAGGTCTACCTTCTTGGCTCAAAATAGCTCCTATTGTAGTACCACTGGCATCACAATCTACTTGAAAGACCTTGTTAAAATATGGAAGTGCTAAAACAAGCTGCTTTGTAACTTCTATCTCAATAGATTAAAACTCTTATTTTCTCCTATACTCCACTTAAATCTTGTCCTATCCCCCTTAGTGTTTCAGTCAAGAGTCCACAAATACTACTAAAACCTCTTATGAACTTTTTGTAAAAACTAGCTAGTCCATGAAAATATCTTACCTCTTTAGCACTCTTTGGAGTAGACCATTCAAGTATAGTCTTCACTTTTTCTAGGACCATGTTTGGACTTTCTGTTAAAACTAAAAATCCCAATTTTTCATGTCCTAAAGCAGGCAGGCCCAAAAAAGGTGAAGTTTCGGAAAAGGGGGCTAATCTTTGGAAACCAATGGACTAATAAATAAAAATTATTACTAAAATATGTTTTATTAACCCCTCTTGGACGTGAGTTAAGGTTATGCCCTCTTTTAAGGGATTTGGAGGCATTTTGGGCTCATTCCAAAACTTGATTTTTGCTCATTGTTTTGTTGTTCTTCAGAGGCTGCCAAACTTGTGGAGAAGGAGACCCAAGGATGAGAGTTTGCAAGGTTCTAGGAAGGATAAGGATGGGATTTTAAAGCCATTCCATGTGCAAGCTCATGTAGAGTTTGCCTTGTGCTGAACAGTGCAGATTTGTGAGTTTTCGGGTGTGTTTTTTGTAAGAGTTTGGTGTTTCTAGTTGAGTATTTCATATCAATTTGGGTTGCTGCTATATTTTAGAGTTTTAGATGTTAAAATAGAGCTAAATATATGTATTTGGTTGTGGTTAAACTTCTATGAGAGATTATTAGTGTTTTGTGGTGATTTCGGGCTATTTTATGTTATTTTCGGGAGCCCAATAAGCATTGTTTTTGTCCTCCATTTGGGAGTTGTTTTGTAAATGTTATACAAATCTGAAAATTTCATTTTATAGGCTGTTATTCTGCTAAAATTTCTATAAAAATGTCCACTTGCAGATTTATTAATAATATGTGAAGTTGTGAAGTTTCTGGCACTATTTCGGACATACCTGATTTGGGGTTTATTGAGAAATTGGTGGATCTTTGTAATATTGGTTGTTCGATTTTGAAAATATGATTAGAGGGTTGAAATATCATATAAATTCAGAAAAAAGGATATTACAATGGTATCAGAGCTATGATCTTGCCAGCCTGAGGGTTTGTAGAAGTTTGCATGCAACCAAGTGAAAGAGAAAAGAGATATTTGCAGCGAGAAAAGAATAAAGAAATTTTGATCAAACCTCCAGCTAAAAGTAAAAGTAAAAAATCCAAGGAAGGAAAAAGTATGGCTGATCAAAATGAGATGGCAAAAAAAAATTTCCAAGACATCCAAGATACTCAGAAGCAAACAATGGATAGTTTGGTGAAAACTAGAGAGGCTTTGCGGATATTGACAAAAAAATTGCAAGGAGTTGCATCTATTAATGAGAGAGGGAGCACTTCAGAGGAGCCAAGAAATTTGAAACCCACACCCTCTAAATCAACAAAAACTATTTTCCTACCTGCAGATGAGCCACCAATACCAAATCTAGCCCTTAATCCCATGGAAGAAGTTATAGGTAACTTGATTGCATTAATAGCTACTTACAATGGCTTAGATGATGACTTTCGCAGTTCGGTACCTTTTAGAGAATATGTGGATATGATGAACACTTTGATGCCCAAGAAAGAGTATAGGAGGGAACATGACATAAGTGGAAGAGAGCTCAAAAATAAAATAAGCAAGTTTGCAGCACCTACTTTTGATGGAACAAATAAAATTTCAGCTAGAGCATGGCTACACTTAACCCTATGAAGGAGAGTGATGTTGTTCAATTTGCAAGTCTACACTTGGAAGATGTAGGCTATGATTGGTGGTATCATGGAATGACTACTCAAGATCATGATCAGGTAACCACATTTGATGATTTCATTCAAAGAGTGATAGATAGATTTGACTTCAAGGATGATGAAGAGTACTTTAAAGCATTGTCAAAGTTGAAGCAAACCAAATTAGTTAATCAGTATATAGAAGAATTTCAAAAAGTGGCTGTTATGGTACCTGATATGAGTGAAAAGAGGATTGTTTATCTTTTCCTTAATGGTTTGGGAGATTCTATTAAGGGTTTGGCTAAGGCTTTCTCACCCTCAACCTTACAGGAAGCTATCAAAAGAAGCTTGCAACTTGAAACTTGCATGCCTATGAAATCAGTCACTACTCAAAAACCTCCAAATCTTGGGCAACATAAGGGGAATTTTTAGAAAAAGACTTTTCCAAAACTACTACCAAAAGATGTGATAAATGCGGCAAAAAAGAAGGTAGATGAAGAGACTAGGAGTGAATTACAAAGGAGAAAGCTTTGTTTCACTTGTAGAGAACCATGGGTTCTGGGACATAGATGTTTCGGGAAAGGTCAAGTGCACTATATTGAAGTTGCTTCAAAATCTAATTTAGATGAGCATGAAAAATCTAATTTAGATGAGCATGAGAAATTTCATGACACTAAGGAGGAGGAAGAAGAAGAGAAAGGAAAAGAAATCAGCAAGGATGGCACTTTAGCAACATTATCAGGAGTCCCAAGATACCATCCCTTTCGAATTCGAGGGGTACTAGCAGGGCAAAGGTTGACAGTTCTTCTTGATAGTGGGGCAACTCACAATTTTATTGATGAGGGATTTGTCATGAAAAGAGGGCTGAAAGCATAATATTTTGAAGGATTCAATGTTATTGTAGCTGATGGATTCACTATGCCTTGCACACGGGTGGTGAAACAACTCAAGATGACCTTAGGAGATTATGAGTTATGTAATGACTTCTATGTTGTTGGCATTGGGGAGATAGATCTTGTATTGGGTGTTCAATGGTTGCACTCTAATGGAGGCTATTACATGAACCATCAAACTATGGAGTTTAAATTTCATTCCAATGGGAAAGAAGTTTTATTAAGAGGCTTATCAAATGGAGCACCTAAGGTGGTCTCTGGAAAGAGGATGGAGAGGACTTTTCAAAGAGGACAAGTAGCATGGGCAGTAGGAGTCATAATCCATCCAACAAGCTCTCCAAAGAATCAAGGTAATTTCTATTTTGAAATTCAAAATATTCTTGATAAGCATAGTATAGTTTTCAATGACTTGCCTCCAGGATTACCACTAGATAGAGGTTTTGAGCATGTTATAGAGTTAGAACAGGGTGCCAAACCAGTTATAACAACCCCATACTGCCATCCAAGAGGTTATAAGGAAGAAATTGAAAAAAAATATTAAGGAACTCCTGGACATGGGATTCATAAGGCCTAGCTCTAGTCCATTTGCATCATTTGTGGTACTTGTCAAGAAAAAGGATGGTACAATGAGAATGGGTATAGACTACAGGGCTCTAAACAAGAAGACCATAAAAAATAGGTATCCCATACCACGTATAGATGAACTCATTGATGAGTTACATGGTGCTATATGCTTCTCAAAAATTGACTTAAGATCAGGGTACCATCAAATCCGAATGAGGGGTGAAAATGTCGAAAAGACTGCTTTCAAATGTCAATATGGGCACTTTGAATTTTTTGTTATGTCATTTGGCCTCACTAATGCACCTACAACATTCCAATCTTGTATGAATAATGTATTCAGCTAGCATCTTCAAAAAAAAATTTTGGTATTTTTTGATGATATCTTGATTTACAGTAAAACATGGGAAGAGCATCTAAAGCACATAGACACTGTTTTGGGAATCTTGGAGCAGCAATCTTTCTATGCTAAGCTATCTAAATGTGAGTTTTGTTTGATAGAGATCCTATATTTGGGACATATAATAAGTTCTAAAGGAGTACAGGTTGATCAACTAAAAATTTAGGCAATTTTGGATTGGCCTCCACGCACTAATCTTACACAGTTGAGAGGTTTCTTTGGGTTGTGTAGCTACTATAGGAGATTTTCCAAGAGATTTTCTTAGCTTGCTGCCCCCTTGACTGATTTGAAAAAGAAAGGAGCTTTTGTTTGGATAGAAGAGGCATAGAAAACATTTGATAAGCTTATGAAGGTAATGAGTTCATGCTCTGTGCTTGCAATTCCAGATTTTTCTTTACCTTTTGTTGTTGAATGTGATGCTTCTAGAGAAGGTATAGCAGCTGTCCTAACTCAAAGGGGACATCCAATAGCATTTGAGAGAAGGAAAACTAAATCAATCAGAGAAAGGTTACTCCATCTATGATAAGGAAATGTTTGCAATCATGCATGCACTTCATAAGTTTAGACAATATTTCGTATGTGGGAGATTCATTGTAAAGACAGACCATAATAGCCTCAGGTTCTTCTTGAACCAAAGGGATTTGAATGATCGTCAAAAAAAATGGGTAAGCAAATTGCAAGCTTATGATTTTGATATTGAATACATGAAAGGAAAGAATAATGTGGTTGCTGATGCTCTCTCAAGAAAGCCCACTCTATGTTCCTTAACATCTATCTCTGCTGATTGGAAAGCCTCCATAATTTTAGAGTGTGCTAAAGATTCCTTTGCCACCAAGATTTTGGATAAGTTAGTGGATGATAATAGGTACAAGGTTGTTGATGAATTGATTTATTACAAGAACAGGATCTTCTTAGTGCCAGGATCAAAAACTAAGGAGATGATATTGAGGGCCTTTCATGACACACCTTTGGCTGGTCACCAAGGATACTTCAAGACATACAGGAAAATTTGAGAGCAGTTTTCATGGAAGGGTATGAAGGAGGATGTCCTTAAACACATTAAGGAATGTATGGTATGCCAACAAAGCAAGAGTGAGAAAAATTTTCCTGCAAGGTTGTTGCTGCCACTTCCTATTCCTGACCAAAAATGGAAGAGTATTTCCATGGACTTCATCACCGGGTTGCCCAAGGTTCAAGGTAAGGATTGCATATATGTGGTGGTAGATAGACTAAGTATGCACATTTCTTTCCTATCACATCTCATTTCAAGGCATCACAAGTGGTCGAATTGTTCTTCAAGGAGATTTTTAGATTACATGGCTTGCCTAGAAACATTGTCAGTGACCAAGACAGTAGATTCCTCTGCTCTTTTTGGAAGGAGCTCTTTCATTTGGCAGGAACTAAACTCACTCCCAGTACTAGCTATCACCCTCAAATAGATGGACAAACAGAGATAGTTAATAAATGGATAGAGGGATATTTAAGGAACTATGTTTCAAATCAACAACATGCTTGGGTGAAATGGTTGCACCTAGGGGAGTATTGTTACAATACATCTCATCATATGTCTATTGGTATGCCTCCTTTTTGTGCTCTTTATGGTTATGATGCCCTTTCCGTTGTTTAGTTAGTACTTTTAGATAGCAAAGTACCTGCAGCAAGTGATTTCATCAAGCAAAGCCAAGACATAATAAGGTCCCTCAAGGATAATCTACAATATGCACAGAACCAACAAAAGTTGTATACTGATAGGAAAAGGACTGAAAGATCTTTTGAGGTGGAAGATTTGGTATTTGTCAAGTTTCAGCCATATAAGCAAAGCACCTTGAAGAGGAGTGGCGCAGAGAAACTCAAGCCAAGGTTCTATGGGCCTTATAAGATCACCAAGAAGGTAGGAGAGGTAGCTTATGAATTGGAGCTCCCACCAAATAGCAAAATACATAATATTTTCTATGTATCTTGATTGAAGAAGGTTCTAGGCCAGAAGACCATAGTATCTACAAAATTACCACCTCTTTATGATGAAGGGAAATTAGTTTTGATACCAGAAGAGATTTTGGATACAAGAGAGAAACGATTGAGAAATAGGAGCATCATAGAGCATTTGGTCAAATGGAAAGGATTACCACTATAAGATGCAACTTGGAAAGGAGAACATATTCTTGAAAATTCCAATCTTCATTGCTTGAGGACAAGCAATATTTGGGAGGGGAGGACTTGTCATGTCCCCTTTTCAAATATTTAAAAATAATAATCTTTGCTAAGGTGGGCAGGCCCAAAAAAGGTGAAGTTTCGGCAAAAGGGGCTAATATTTGGAAACCAATGGACTAATAAATAAAAATTATTATTAAAATATGTTTTATTAACCCCTCTTGGATGTGAGTTAGGGTTATGCCCTCTTTTAAGGGATTTGGAGGCATTTTGGGCTCATTCCAGAACTTGATTTTTGCTCATTGCTTTGTTGTTCTTCAGAGGCTGCCAAACCTGTGGAGAAGGAGACCCAAGGATGGGAGTTTTTAGGGTTCCATGAATGCTAAGGATGGGAGTTTAAATCTATTCCATGTGCAAGCTCATGCAGAGTTTTCCCTTGTGTTGAATAGTGCAGATTTGTGGGTTTTCAGGTGTGTTTTTTGTAAGAGTTTGGTGTTTTCGATTGAGTATTTCATATTAGTTTGGGTTTCTGCTATATTTGAGAGTTTTAGATGTTAAAATAGAACTGAATATATGTTTTGGGTCATGGTTAAACTTCTGTGATAGATTATTAGTGTTTTGTGGTGATTCCGGGCTATTTTGTGTTATTTTTGGGAGCCCGATAAGCATTGTTTTTGTCCTTTGTTTGGGAGCTATTGTGTAAATTTTATATAGATCTAGAAATTTCATTTTGTAGGCTGTTATGCTGCTGAAATTTCTATAAAAATTTCCACTTTCATATTTATTAATAATATGTGAAGTGAAGTTTTTGGCACTATTTCGGACATACCCGATTTGGGGTTTATTGAGAAATTGGTGGATCTTTGTAATATTGGTTGTTTGATTTTGAAAATCTGATTAGAGGGTTGAAATATCATATAAATTTAGAAAAAGGGACATTACAAAATTACACTAACTCCTTCACAAAGTTTAACTTCTTCAAGTTTATCAGTAAATTCTCTTCCCTCGACTTATCAAACATCTTTTGAGTATGCATCGAACTCTCCTCCAATGTCTTACTAAACATCAATATATCATGTAGGTAAAAAATGACAAACTTACCCAGAAACTTCTTTAGTACCTCATTCATGAGCCACATGAAACTACTCAGTGCATTGGTTAGTCCAAAAGCCATGACTAACCACTCGTACAATACTTCCCTTGTCTTGAAAGTAGTCTTCCACTCATCACCTTCTTTGATGTGAATCTGATGGCATCCACACAAGTCAAATATATCTTTTTGAAATACACAACTCCACTCAAATAGTCCATAATTTCATTCATCCTTGGTAACGGAAATTTATACTTGATTCTGATCTTGTTGATATCTCATAAATCTATGCACATCCTCCATTCTCCATTCTTCTTTGGTGCTAATACTATTGGTACAACACATGGACTTAGACTCTCTCAAATCAACCCCTTCTATAACAACTCATGAACTTATCTATTTAACTCTTCACTTTCTATTTGTGTCATTCTATGTATTACCTTGTTTTGAAAACTTTCTCATAAAATCAAATCCATTTTTTGATTGGTCTTCCTCACTGGGGGTAATCCATCAAGTACATTATCTAACAAAATATCAAGAAATTCTCCCAACAATTTTTCAACTTCTTCTTACAAAAAAATACATATGTTCATTCTTCATACCTTGGAGAGAATTCTTTCCATTAACAAAACATATTTTGGCAGCAGTACATACCTTTTCTTCTTTCTCCTTCAACGGCTTCAACATATGTTTCACTCCACCCTTAATTAGAGTGTAGATATTTTCTCAACCATTGTGTACAACATGCCTATCAATTTACCATGGCCTACCTAGAAACATATGACATATGTCCATAGGTATGATATCACACATCACTTCATCCTGGTAGCTTCCAATCTTGAACTTCACTAAGAATTTCTCATTGACCACGATCTTGTGGTCATCTTTCACCCAAGAAATATGGTATAGACATGGTTTTTTCTACCTCTTTAGCTTCAACTTTGTGGCCATCCTTGCTGACACTAGATTTTTAGTACTTCCACCATAAATGATCACATCACAACACTTATCTTTATATTTACACCTAGTGCAAAAGAAACTCCTCATTTGATCAGGTTGATTCTCACAACTTAGTGAGACTCTTTTATTAACTAGGACTTCTCCTCTTATAGCATCTTTAGATTGGGATGATTTGGCATCTTCATCAACATGTGCAACTTTTTCCTAGCCTTCATTTCTCCAATCTGTCCTTTCTTGGTGTTGAGAACACTCAAATGCTCTATGCCCTTCTTCTTTGCATTGAAAACATTTCCCACAGAAACCTCCTCTTCTAGATTCTTGTCCTCCGCCTCTTCCTCTCTAATATTTATTGTTCTTTAATGGAAACAATTGGATTTTTTTCTCCTCTGGTTCTAAGTACTACTTCCAACATCATCCTTTTTCTTTTGATCATTATTTTGGCCTCAATAAGACTGTCAACCATATCTTCCATCGCAACCTCTTTACTATTCTTGTTATCAAACTTTTTGCACAGTTTCTCCTCAACTCTTAGGGAAAATTGGCATGCCTCATCAATCCTTGTCATTCAAACTAGACTCAACTCCTCCAAAATTCTTAGCCTAAACCCATTAAGATAATAGAAAACTTTCTCCTTATCAACTTCTGCATGGCCATCTCAATGAGAACTCGATAGAACTCTTTGGTATACTCTTGAATGTATCTTCCCACTTGCTTCAACCCTTGCATTTTCTTCAATAGATCAAGCTCATAATCCATGGGAATGAACTATCACTTCATTTTAGCTATCACTTGATGCCATATGGTGATTTTGTCATACCCTCTTCTATTTCACTCCAACTAGATCTCCTACCACCAAATCTTCATGTGACTCTTCAGTTTGGCCTTTGCAAAGTTGACCCTATCTAGATCTTCAATATCTTTATATTCAAAATGCTCTTCTGTTTCATTGATTCAATCAATCAATTCCTCTAGTTTAGGATTTCCTAAAAATATGGGAACATCAAACTTGGGTCTTTTTCTAATCTTAGAAATAGACTTTTAAAAAATTCCTCTTCTAGGTTCAAAACTTTATGTTCTACTGCTTGATCAATGTTTCCTTCTTCTTCTCTTTCATTCTCACTTTCATCATCTCCTATGGAAAGATTCATTCCTCTATGCATTTGTTCTTTTAATTCTTGCATTTGCCTCTAGAGGGCTCTAAAAGCCTCAAGTGTAACACCTACAGCTCTTTCACCATGCTCTCTTCATGGAGGCATTTTTGTGCTTCTACTGAAACCCTAGTGCAAATTGCCTCATACTCAATAATTTGTGTATACACTCAGCTCAAACCATGGTCCTAGTGCAATTGTCTCAGAATCGGCACTTTGTTTATAGACTCAGGAAATATTGCTCTAATATCACTTAATGAAGGGTGCTCCCCTTAATACCTTAAACACATAACAAAAATAAAGAAATAATAGAAATTTGTGATAACAAAATTGGGCTTCTCATTGTCATCACAAATGTGGAATTACAGAACTCAAAATTACAATATGCTAACCCACATGGGTGCCTTCATTATAGTAATCTGCAAGACAAAGCTATGAAATATCACCTAGAGTTGTCCTAGACAATGTACATGCATTTCTTAAATAGGCAATTTTATGCCACCCGGGAAGATTCTAGACACTCAAACTTAATACCTAGGGCTGATAGACCCTAATAATACATATAGAGTCATCAATATACACTTCTAACATTTATTTTGGAAGTTTTGGTCGGCCCAACTTTGGAAGGACATAACTTTCAAACCGTTGCTTTGATTGACTTTTATAACCACTTTTTGGAATCCTCGGCTTTTGATCTACAACCTCAAATATCTCAAGCACCCTTCCATCAAGTTATTAGGCCTCAACTGGGCATGTTTAGGCCTTCAAAAATGAGCACAAAGTTTTTATACCACAATTGTACACCAAAAATCTATAATAAATCCATGAATACTCATGATATGGCACTAAGCCTCCATTAGTAGGCTGATATATCCAAGATGAATATACACCTCTAAAACTAGGACATTCTTAAATTATATAACTAACTTACTAAGTAGAAAGCCTCCACAAACAATAAATTTGCATTAAGATAACCCTTATTTAAAGAACTGAGACAAAATATTTTTTGGGTGATGCAAGATTTCTCTTACACCCAACATGCTTTTGTATCACATGACCTCTCCTCTAGGACTAGGTCAACCCAAGTCAACTTGAACTGGCTAGAGTCAATCCAAGGTGACATTGAATAGGTCAAGGTTGACCTTGACCCCAAGATTTTTGGGGCTCGAAGCCTGAAAAGCCTTGGGGGTTTAATTAGTTTAATCTTTCTCTCCAGTCGGCTTGTATTTTTTCCCTCACAAAAACTCATATATAAGGAGGTTGGAAGGCTTAATTTTCATCACATACAATCCATTTTCATCTTTGAAGCTCAAGAATTCATATCCTTTTTAAGACAAACAAGCTATTATTTTCATTCAAGGAGTTTAAGCATTCAAGCAAGGGAGATTCTATCAAGTAATGGAGGATCCTTTGTGGGCATTTCGACTTTAAGGTCTAGCTTATTATTGGCCATCAAGGGAGAATATCTACATTGGAGCATTCATCATATTTTTCATTCATGCACACTAACATCCATGGCACCATGATGGGATTATGTTAGATATGTTGCAACTTGTGGAGATACCCTATGTTCCTATACCCAATTCAAGATGTACAATACACTACAAAACAAAATCCTTTTTGACAAGTGTATTAAAAAAGGTGAATCCTAACATTTATCTTTTTTTCAATTATTTATATTTACATTTAACATTTACAAGGTTGATTCCTCAATCTGGGGCTTGACCAAGGCAGGCCCTCACCCAACAAACTACAAAAACCCTTCATTTTCTATGTGTAGGAGTATGATAGAAGAATTTTGCATATAGTTATGGAAATAACTCCCTCAGAGATTCTTGGAGAAGTTAGTTTGATTTTTATATAGTGCCTCTACTATATGCCAACCTCAGGGGAATCTAACCCTCCTAGTTTACCTAGACCTTGCTACTTTTATAGACAAAAATTTCTAGGTTTTATTCCTTTTGTCATTTCAATCAAGAATCTGTAGTTGGATATTCAAAAACAAGCTCAGATCCACAATTTTTGGAGCTAAAATACATCTTCTACTCCATATTTCAAGGTGATTCTTTTATATTTTATTTCCTTTCATATCTTTATCCTAGATCTATATTTAAATTAGGCTAATTGTGTGTACTTAGCATCTAGATCTACATTATTTAAGAAATTGGTTCAATTTTGCACACACATTAGGACTATAAGGGCCAAAGAGAGTATTTTCTTATATTGCATTTTCCTTTATAATTTAAATTTTGGATTAGTGTCCTTTCTCCTATGGTTCCTAGCTAATATAATTTGGATTATAAAGAGAAATTGTATTTGGATATTTCTCTCTTTTCCTCACATACATATTTGAATTACTTCATGGACCAAAAAAGTGGACATCTACATCCTATTGAAGTGCCTCCCTTTTTCCCCTAAACATTTTGGCTAACCCAACTTTTCCCTCCTTTTTTTTGTTAGATGATTTTATTATGTGTTTATCTTCTTTTGGTTTACCCAACTTGTGCCCTATTATCATCTTGGTGTTAGATTTAATCATTTTTTATTATAGAGTAAAATTTAGCTATCTTATACGTAGTTAGATCTCTCTTTTATGCTCTTTATTGTATTTTTTTGGTTAGATCTCACTAGATTATTCTTTTTTGATATCATGGCCAACCTATATCATTCCCATTAGATAAAGTTGTAGACTCATGGGTTCCTTTAGTCATGATTCCTCTTTTCTTCCTAGAACTCATAATGACACTAAAAACTTTTCTTGTGATCTTAATCATATAATGGAGCATAATTATTCCCACTCATACCATGATGATGAAACTTTAAGAGTTCCTCCTTCACAAGCCGATAAGCTTTCTCATCAATTTGATAAATTGGCAACTTGGCTTTTGCAAGAATGCCACAATCTTAGTAGTGCTGCTAATATTGAGGCTCTTAAGAAACTTGTTAATAATGATGATAACAACATTTCTATTTTGTGTGGTATATCTCACTTTATCAATATTCATGCTAGGAATTTGACGGATGTGCTCAAGAGTTAGGATATCCTTCTCCTTCCACAACCATTGAACCTTTTATTCCAATTTCTACCACTCTTTCTAGAATACCTACATATGCTTCACCTCTTATGAATACTTCTACATAAATGTCCACTGCCTTAAGTGTTGGTATTCCTAGCCTTTCACTTCTTGTGAGTGTTCCTCCTACTTTCATACTTTCTTCATTTCCTTCATATAATGTAGTTCCTTTTACTTATTTGAACCTTTCATATATTCCTTCTAATCATTCACTGGTATCCTTACATCTTCCTTCTGCTTCTTATAACTTTCCTAATACATCTAGCATACCTATTCCTACTATTGCATCTTCTGATACTATAATTAGTAGCTTTGGTTCAAACCATCACTATGTTGCAAAAACAAGTGTATCAATTCATTAAATCTAAGTACAACATTCCTACATGTGACATTGGTAATCCCTTTTCCTTAGATATTATTCATGATGTTATACCACAACATTTTGAGATACCTCGTCTTGAGACTTACAATGGTAAGGGAGATCTTGTGATTCATGTTAAAACTTTCCAAACTATAAGTAGTGATTTCTCTTATGACTATAGTCTTTTTCCTAAGTTGTTCCTACATATTTTTAAGGATAAAGCTTGCAATAGTACTTCTCTCTACCTCCTTATTCTATTGATTCCTTACAAACTCTTGCTAATTCTTTCATTCAACACTTTCAAAATAATATTGATCTACAGCTTTCTTTAAGTAATTTAATGTATCATAAGAATATTGTTAAAAATAAATTTACTAATTTTATTAGTAACTAATTTAATGTATCGTAAGAATATTACTAAAATAAAGTTACTAATTTTATTATTAGATTTAAACATTTAAATGTTCATAATTCTTATCATGTGTCTGGTAATTATATTCAACATATCTTTATTTCTAATTTATAGAAAGACATTAGAGATAGGATTATCCTTTCTGAGTATACCTCCTTTTGACATCTTTGTGTAGTGCTTCACCATTACTAGTTACAAGTGAGTCAACTTGAGAGATCTACTCTAATGGCTCTTATTTCTAGTGATAAGAGTGATGTCATCATAAATTCAAATGAGTTCCATAAACCTAACAATTTCATCAAAATCAAGTTGACAAATACAATTTCTAATCAAGTGGCTACTACATCTAAAGGTATGACTAATTTTTCCTTGATATATCATCCTTTTTGTAAGTACTCTCAATTATCTAAACCTTCATCAGAGGTGATGACTAAATTGATTCATGCTAGAATAAAGAAATTTCCTCCTATTCACTATATTGATACTAGTACACCGATGCCTAAGTCTTTTGATTCAAATTTTTTTTGCCAATACCATCATCAACCTAGTCATGATACTAAATTTTTTATGCTTTTAAGAATTCTCTTCAGGACCTTAGTCTGACTAACTCCAACGTTATATCTATTGATTCTCAAGTTAATAAAAAAGATAAATCTTTTGTACCTCTTAATCAAAATTTGTAGATATACACTAATCATGTACCTTCTTCTTTTGAACAAAATATTAATTATGATGATACAATAGAAGAAGAAAATCATGTGGCTAATCATCTTGAGTTAAAACCTCAATCTCTTATTTATTCTCCACCTAAACCTAAACAAGCACCTCCTATTAGCTTTAGTCAATCTAATATGTTTGAGGAACCTAATTGTCCTCTTTACATCACTGTTGGAGTAGCTCATATTCCTTCTCCTAATAATTTGGTTGATCCTTCTTCTATTGTAGATTTTATCACTAAAGAAGACCTTTTTAATAAAGGGTTTCATAGAGATACCTGTATACAACTCATGTATGGATTCAAAATTGTAATGGTTTTCTTTATCATCCTCAAGATTCTATCACTCTACATGTTACTCATTTAGGGAAGTTTTCTTATACTAACTTTGTTGTTATTACTACTTCTAGCCAAGTTCATTTTAAGCTTGGTATTACATGGCATTATTCATACAAGACATAGCATCTCCTATTCATAAGTTCCTTAAATTTCTCCATAATGGAGAAATTGTCACCATTAATCATTCCCTTTATAAGTCATCACATCCTCGAGAAGATGTTGAGATTGATTTTTATTGGCCATCTTGTTCTTAAAAACCACCTACTCAACCTCATCATATTTATAGAAACTATCAACAATACAAGGTATCCAACATTGTGAATCTTAGTCTTCCTAAGGGTTATTCCCCAGCACCTATCTTGCCTACCCCATCTTTCCTTTCTACTTCAAAATCATTTTTACCTTTTTCATCTACTCCTTCAACTACTATACCTAAACCCAATCCTAATCCTTATAGTTTATCTTGTAAAACTATTCATAACTAACATGCATGTTAGTGTCGTGAGAACCATCAAGCTAATTCTAAGGCTAAAGCTCATTCTATTGCTTCTCAACCCACATCTTCATCTCCAACTTTACCTTCCTTTGATCAAACCATGTGTGAGTCTTTGAAGGAAGCTAAACAAGGTAACACTATGTATATGGATAAACATGATGATTTTGTTTGTATTTTAGAGTTTAGTAAGCTTGATATGGAAGATAATTTAGATGATGAGCATGCTAGTTGTGATGAAGAATTAATTGATATGGATAATGATTTACCTAACATGATTTCTACACATCTTGCAATCACTTCTAGTAATGAGAATAGAGACTTTCAAAGTCCTTGCTTAGAATTGGATGTGATTTCTATTGTATTGGATGTCATTACTCTCACAAGTTATCATCCATCCCCTAGTATTTCAAACTAAGTTGGGGAGGGAGGGGGACATGGAATGATGTGGACTTCATTTACCATAGTACCCTTTATGTTCTTGAGTTATTTTTCTTCCCATGTTCTTTTTTTAAATTTTATGATTTGATTTCTTTAGGCAATCCTTATTTCTTTGTTGAGAACAAGAGGATAAAGTGATTACCTTGTCATATACATTCTTCTATTTGTATCTTTTTTTCTTCTATAATTTGTTACATAGTATGTTGTACCTATTTTATTGTTCATACTAGTGATCTTGTATAGTGTTCTTGGTTTCTTATGATATGATAGTACCAATTCTTTTTGGTCTCCATGTTATTGGTCTAAAAAGACTCTTCTTCATAACTCTTACGTGTCTTCTCCTCAATTGTGTTGTAGTTCTACTTCCTTTGGGGAATGATGATATTTCATATTTGATATAATATTACATAATATCATATGATTATATAGACCCTAAATTTTGTAGATTCCTAAGTTATGTTTTCTCTTTTTTTATGTTCTCACTTCCCTTGATATGTTTCTCTTCTTGGGGGTATCTCATAGTGGAGATGTTCTTTAGTGGATGCATGTACATTTATGTTAAACCCATTTCTATGGTTAAAGTGTTTACAATCACTTTAAGGTGGGGGAAAAAACTCCACTCATCTTTTCACAATGAAGTTGTAAATATGGATTCTATGTATAGCTTGGATTACTTCAGCTTTAAGTGCTTGGTATAATTTCTAAGTTCTTGCCTAATCTATGCATTATCACTTCATGTTTGTTTGTTCCTCTCTCACACACACACACTTTCCTTCTAGTTTCTTAGAGATATTGAAATTTTTTAAGGGCTTGGTCTCTTTGGATCTTTTTGTAAACTATTGATGGTTTCAGAGGCCCAATCATTTTTTGATTCTTCTTTTGACTATTGATGGTCTAGGAAGCATAATCTTGTTTTTTATCCCTTAAGGATGATAAAATATATAGTCTTCCAATATAATTGAGAGGGGGGTGAATTGGTTATCCAACTAATATCATAGTTATCAACCTTATTAAATGTTAACCATATAAACAATATAATAAAAAACCACAACAAGATACTCATTCACAATAACACTAGATATGTTAACTAGGGAAACCCTTCATCAAAGCGAAAACCCCAGTGGGGGTGGTACCCACAAGATAAATATTCCTTGTTAGAGGATGGACACTATTAGGATTCAATAACAACATTTAGTATATATTAGTCACTATTAGGAGACTTTGAATCCCTGTTAGTAGATTCCAACCCTGTTAGGAGTTGGGGAAGACAATTGAACCCACTGACCAAACAACTTCAAGGGAAAGATCAATGAACCCACTATCAAAATTATCTATGTATTATTCCTTGCAAAATAATAGAGATTAATTGCACTTCCTTCCTCTATCCTATCAAGCAGACATCTATTCCTTCTGATCTTGTAACCAGATTGCAAAACTCGCATCCATTAATCCCTTGGATCGCTTACTTACATTTAGTAATCACTCTGCTCCTTTTCACACTTTTTATTCAATAAATACTTGATACACTTAAAAATAACCAAAATATATTTCCTTTATACCATATCTTCAAAATAATTCCTTGAGTCAGTCTTGAGGCTTTCCCAATTAATTATAATAAGATAATTAATTAATTCATAGTTACAATAGTATTGTTGGCTCATAGTATATACAAAACTTCACACGTGTGACTTCAAGACCTATGTACTTGCTAATGTCACCATAAAACTATCCTCTATCACTAGCTAACCATGCATCACTAGATTATATCACTATCAAAGGATATAATGCAAACATCAAAAATTGCTTCTCAGGTACTTTGTCTCTGTAAATTGCATACAACTTTTGTATGTATTTGAATTATGCCTTGATCATTGAGCCTTAACATTAAGACATTTTAATGAACATGTCCATGAATGCACATCACCAAATAATCAAAGCCTTTTTTGTACAATCAATATCTTTGTCTCCTACACTGTTAGTCTTCACAAACATGTTGATATGTTGATATTAATGACAAACATAGTCATGAATGCAACATGTCAATACTCTCCAATGCTTAGGATATTCCCACAAAGTAGTATAATTAGCATTCATTCTAACAAAGGATATGTAAGAAAAATTAGGTGTGGAAATAGCTTGCTACACTAATCCTTTAAGGAAGGTATTGTGCAAATTCTATTTAAATCCTTACAATCTCAGATTCGATATTATGTAAACAACAATATTGTAGTCAATCGTGAATATAGAAAACAAATATAGAAAGAATACACAAACACAAAGATATACTAGTGGAGAAAAACCTTTTGGTAAAATAACCCCACCCCTCCAAAACCTACATAATGTATTATCTTCAACACAAAGGTTACAACACACTTGCAATGCAAGTTCTTTCAGGACACAGAAGACAAATCTAGTTGCAACCAAAAACTATAGCCAATAATCTTTCACTCTCACTTATCTGCAACCCTAAAGTCACTTATATCATGTTCTTTCCATTTTAGGGAAACTTCTAAAGAAGAACCATATTGGGGTTTTACCATTCTCTAGAAAAGTAAGAACCCAAAAAAAAATTAGGGCGATGCCCCAAACCCTGCATGCTAGATGGAGACTTGAGTGTATAGTACTCAATGATCAATTGCTACATGTCTTCACATCTTCACCCATCATCATATCTTCCAAAGATAACTCTTACACATCATAGGAATTTTTCATAACCATTTCAGTCATGATCTCCTTACACACTATTCAAGATGTTGACACATGCAAGTGGAGTGACACATCAACATGCCAACTAGACATGTACACTCACACTTAATTACATTATTTGCAAAAACAAAATTTATAAAACAAATGATAATAATAGGAGTTATCCAAGGTTGAGACACCTTATTCCTAATAGGATACACATATATCCTTACACTTAGTTTTTTTTTATTCTTCTTTTTTGGACATGGATTTTCCTTGAAGTTGGATCCTTTAATGGATTGACTAGCATGCCATAGACACTTTCTAGACCATTTAGTTCATCTTCATTGGATGACTAGTATACCCACACACTTACTAGACTATTCAATTCCTTCCCCTTTTTGCAAAGACCTTTTCCCCTTCTTTTCTTTCCCCTTTGTTGTGTGGTTCACAATAAGGAACATAAACCTTATTGGGAAAGTAATTGAACCTTTTAGTAGTACTTATCTCTCTTATTATGATTTCAGATGTAAGAAAGACTCAAGTCTCTTGGGGGATTGATAATTTATTTGTCTCTTAGATTGTGATAAGACCAACTCTTTTCTCTTGATCTAATTTACTATGAGTTTGAGAAAATTCATACACCTGCTAAAGTGGGCACTTAATGTACCATATTAAAATGAATTCACTTTCCTTTTAAGACCTTTTAGCACCCTTTCCATAATTATTTTCATGGACCATGGGTGGACCTATCCTCAATTCTCTCTTTTCCTTGTTTCCTTCCACTTTCTTCGCTATTCCATCTAGTAATTGCCTGAGCTCTTTGTGGCTCTCATATCCTCCCCTTTAGGACAAGGTCAGCCTAGGTTGACCTGAACTAGTCAAGGTCAACCCAAGTCAACCTTGATCCTAGGGTTTGCAGGGCTTAAACTCCAAAAATCCTCAAGGTTTAAATAGTTTAATCCTCGAGGTTTAATCAATTTAATCCATGGCACCATGGTGGGATTATGGTAGATTTGTTGCAAATTATATACATACCCTATCTTCCTATACCTAATTCAAGATTTTCAACACACTACAAAACAAAGTCCTTATTGACAAGGGTATTAAGAAAGGTGAATTCTAACATTTATATTATTTTTAGTCATTTACATTTATATTATCATTTATAAGGTTGATTCTTCCATCTAGGGCTTGACCAAGGCAAGCCCTCGCCCAAAAAACCATTAAAACTCTTCATTTTTTGTGTGTAGGAACAAGATAGCATAATTTTGCATACAGGTTTGGAAATAAATCCTTGAGAGATTCTTGGAAATTTTGGTTTGAATTTTCTATAGTTTCCTTAGTACATGTCAACCTCCATAGAATCTAACCCTCTAGGTTGACCTAGACCCCACTACTTTCCTATACAAATGATTTCTAGGTTTTGTTCTTTTCATCATTTCTTTTGGGAATTCATAGTCAAATATTCAGAAATAGACTCAAATCCATGATTTTTGGAGCTAAAATACATCTTCTAATTTAAATTTCAAGGTGAGTCTTATATATTTTATTTCCTTTCATATCTTTATCCTATATCGATATCTTAATTGGGTTGCTTGTGTATGCTTAGCATCTAGATCTATATTATTTAAGAAAATAGTTCAATTTTTTACACACATTATATTATAAGGTCCAAAGAGATTATTTCCTTGTATTGCATTCTCCTTTATAATTCAAATTTGGGATTGGCACCCTTTCTCCTTTGGGTTCTAGCTAATATAATTTGGATTATAAAGAGGAATCATATTTGGATATTTCTCTCTTTCGCTCACACACATATTTGTATGGTTTTGTGGACCAAAAAAGAGGACATCTACATCTTATTAAAGTGTCTCCCTTTTTCCCCTAAATATTTGTAAGTTAAAATAACTTTTAACATAATGATAAGTGAATTTATGAATATAGTAAAGTAGTAATAATAATAATGATAATATTAAAAATGATGCATATTAATAAATTTTTATATTTGATATAAAAAGAATCTTGGTGGAGGGCATGCAATGTCTACACAACATTCAAATTATATTATTTATTGTAATTATTAATTAAATAGAAAATATAATATAATATGTTAATTTTAATTAATAAATAATTATACTAAGAGAGACATTTTTGTAGCCAGATATACAATGGTTGGGGCATTCTTAAGTCTAAAATATATTTTGTTCTTTGTGTTAACATAAACTCTCTCTCTCTCTCTCTCTCTCTCTCTCTCTCTCTCTCTCTCTCTCTCTCTCTCTCACACACACACACACACACACACACACACACACACACACACACACACACACACACACACACACACACACACACACACACACACACACACACACACACACACATGCACACACACACACATGCACACAGTGTAAGCTTAGGTGTACCCCCAATGGAGGTGACCAAGCCCCCAACAATAACCACATAGTGGAAAATGAACAATAACACAAAGATTTAGATCCAAAGTAACACCCTTTCATTTATAAGAATCATATGATTTACATCCAACATGTCAGGCTATAAGGTCTTCCTAGTTATGGTCATTACAAATAAAATAAAATCTCAATCCTCATATGTGAACTTTGACCTACTAGCTATCACCCAACAAGATGCTCCTAGCTACCCAATGCTAACTATTGGTTGCTCTAGACATCACAATAAGAAAATCACAAGTTGGCATGGAAAATTATATTAAATAAATGCTTAGGACGAGCCCCAAGTTTATAATCCTACTAACTCATAAGATTAAATAATATCATGTGGCCTTAGATATAGGTCCAAAAGCTAAGAAATGATTGAGATCCAAGATCACACAAGCTAAATCCAAACGATCAAAGATCACCAAAACAATCTCCAAGGTATGCCTAGGAAGTGAGGAACATGTTACCAGTAGCCACCAAAATATCTCTAACTAAAACATGATTCATCCACTCATTAAGTGAACATAGGAAAAGGTCTAGTAATGTGTCCCAAACATAACCCTAAGATTATAGACATAGGGTCCACTCAAAACCATGCCCAAAGCTCCTACATCAGACTCCCAAGGTAAATAGAAAAGTGTGTACCGCACTTTGATGCCAATAGAAATATTTGTATCCAACTTCATATTAACCAAAAGATTCCAATCCATCAAAGATAAAAGAATAAATCTAAAAATTAACCATCTCATGTTAATCCATTCAAGCATCAAAATCTTATGTTCCAAAGCTACCCAATCAACATGCTCACTCATAAGAAAAAACTGAACAACACAATGATCCACAAGGAATGTCTGCAATTTATCATCACAATCCATAATAATAACTTTCTCAAGAATGAAAACTATATCAGAAATAAATGTAAACCAAATTCACCATAGAAGCAACATGTAGATCCTATTGGTGTTTTTGGACTACCAGGTTGCTCTAAGCCCAATATTAGGATGCAAAAGATGAAAACAAGCCTAAGAACTAGCTAGGACCTATAATCAAAAAGATTGATCTTAGCTCAGAACCAACTTCAAGTACATTAGACTCTCTACACTTTAGGCTTTGCAAGACCAAGGCGGGTGCACCTCAAGGATATGAATGTTACTGGTTCTTTTGATTTTCTGTTCAGATACTTTCTCACTAATACTTCTTCTTTCAAAACTATCCCTCATAGCATATAATGGTCACAATTATTTCTTAGACTTGCAACAAACTTTCTGATTAGAATAGCTAGTTATAGCCAAAAAGAAAGCTTATTAAAAATAAGTGTTGACCAAAAACTCTACTTCTTCATTGCATAAAATGGAAAATTAATTTTTGATTGATATATGTATTTTGCAACCAAATGAATCAGATCAATGTCTTATCCATTTTTATATAGAGTCAAAACCAGAAACTTTAGACATATTTAATTGACTTGCAATTAAAATTGTCAATGGTGAACTCTGAACGTCATTATTCTCAGATCCCTCTCATATACCCAGAACCCTATCACTTACTGAAAGCAATTACTTAATTCTTTGAACCAAAATCAATCAATAAGAGACATACAATCTATCTAAATTGTATTAAACTAAAAGAACATTGTTCACTTCAATCCCAAGATCACAGATATGCAAGAAAGGAGACAAAACCTAGATACATAGATATGCAGAACTTCCTTTTGTATCAATCTCCTCTGAAAATGAATACAATATAGATATAGACTCAAAATATAACTTAGAACTTGAAAACTTGATCATTCATATTCACTATATCTTCAAGTTTACAAGATTGAATGCATTCCTTCAATAAACAAAATTGGACGGACTGTAAAATGACATAAAATTGAAAAATCTACAGACTTCTAAAATATACTCCACATCTTGGAAATCCTTATAAAGGATTGCAACAAGCTTCATATGGGAGAAGGACATGTGTCAAAACCTTGATGGAAGAGAAAGGTGGCAAGACATGTACAAAAGTTATATTTAAGGCATTCCTCTACACTTGATCCAAAAATAGGAAGTAGTTGAAAAGTCAACAAGTGGTTATTTATCGTTAGAGTTTTAACTTTAATCTTTTTCCTTCTATGGTCTTCAGCAAGCAACTCCTCAACTAACTCCGAGCAATAGAGTCTTAATCTCTCCCACCACTTACCGTACATAGATCTTCTTCTTAGAGGGCCACTTAATTGATTTAACTTCTTCTACATCCTTTGTGGCTTTAGTCCACATGGCATCTGTTTTTGCTTTAAACTCCACTAAAAACTTGTTTAAATCTATTTCAGCTCTAAACAAGGAGTCAATCAAATTATTGAATGGGGTTATCACTATTATCTTCAAAAATTGCTACTATGGCCTCTTCAATTAACACTATATTAAACGAATCAGACCATTCTTTCCATTCTCTTAACTTGTTGTTTATGTCCAAAATGGATGGAATATAGGGCTCAATTCCTTGAGATAAACTTTCAACTTTCCTTGTATTATTTGCATTCTACTAGTAAAGAAGCTAATTAATTCATTTTCCATTTCTAGGCCCTCCTTTACTGTAATGATCTTATCAAGAAAATCTGGCTTTTTAGCCATCAACATAATAAGCCTCTCTAAGAATTGAATGTATGGACCCCAAAGATTGAATGTGGGTGACATCCATGAAAGTGCTTCATTGCAAAATTGCTTAGCATCTTGTAAAGAAACATATAATGTATGAGCTTGTTGTGATATACCCTTTAGATTTTCAACCCTATGGCCCATCATACTTCTAAGGATAGTTGTCCTTTCCTCATCACCTTTTTTTGTCAGTGGAGCATCCATGCTCATTCTTCTAGGCCTTGTATCATCTACCCCTAACTCATTTATCTATGTTGTTTTCTCTATTGTGACCTTCGATGATTGCTCTTGATTGTCTTGTTCCTTGCTCTATTCTATAATGGCAACCTACTCTACATTGGATAGTTTCTCTCTAAGAGATGCAACTTTAGTTTCTAATCCTTGGACCTTAGCCTCAAGCTCCTCAATATTCTCCTTATATACATGGATTTTCCTAAGCTCATCCTCATAGAGCTTCTTAACATCAATGTAATCATGAAAGGATTTGGATAGCCTTGTCTCTATCTCCTCTAGCTTGGCCTCATTCATAAATGAAAAGTATTTTACAGCCTTGGAGATCTCTCTACCTAAGGTACCTTGTAGCATCCATACTATCATGTTTCCCTAATTTATGCTCTGCACATCCATAAGTTTGGGCTTGTTTGTTGAAGGAGCCATGCTCCACACTGCTAGAGACTTGGTGTCAATGTTGAATCTAGATCCTCTCCACAGTCCACTAGTGTCATATGCCTTATATGAGATGGCATTCTCTTTTCTTCTAATTTGGTCAAGCGTAAATTCTTGTTCCAAATCTCACCCAACCACCAATAACATCACATTCCTCTACATTGTATCCCTTGCCTCCTCAAGAATCATAACTTCACTTTCTAGATCATAGGCATGGAATTTTTCAACCAATTCTTTCTTTTGCTCATTTGACTCACCTAGTTTCATCTTCAATACCAACTCACTCTATTTTAACTTATACAAGAAGTTCTTAAACTTAGTTGATTTGATGATCACATCATCTTCTATGAATTTTTGGGCTCGGATGATCCTATCATCCAACCTTTCTACTACTAGTTCTAGGTTAGTAAGTGTGTTCTCAACCGGAATGACTCTATCTTGGATATAACTTTGTCTTAAGTCAACAAAGTAATGACTTTTACTAGGTAGGATTTGCAGTGTCCTCTATTTAACCTTTTTGGGGATGTGGACAACCTTTTTCCTCTTATTTCCCTTAGTGACCCATGATGCCTCAGGGGATTCATCTTCTCCTAATTCTAAGGTCACATTAGGTTTAGGGCCATCAAGATTCACCCTCTCTTCTTCCCAAGTGGTTCCTCTAGCATTTGTGCCATAATTTCTACATGGTCAAACACCATATTTTTTATCCTTTGTGGGTAGGGGATATCTAGGTAAAAAAATTTGAAATTGGGATCTAATCTTTTTAGCTCCCTCTCTACCCTCAGCACATCATTAAATTTTGACAATTTGTCAGTTGCCTCCCCCTCAACAACAATATTAGGAATGAGGTCTTCATGGGGCAACTCTTTGGTACTAGGTAGCACATAGTTCCTTATTTCCTTGGGGTGTTCCTCATCCAATTATCAAGATCATACATCCTATAAGGACCAATTGACAGATTGTAGTGGAAATAATGAATCTAATCTTGGGATTCTTTTCCAATTGAAAAGTCCCCTACCTTAAAACACCTACATAAGAATGTGCCTTTATGCACTTTTGGTCCTAGATACTCCCTATTTACCATGAATAACTACCAAATGAATTCAATGATGGTCAGTCTAGGGGGAATGAATTTTGGCAATATATGTGGGGGTTGGGGACAACCATAAACCCTCATCAAGGAAAAGGTTGGAAATAAGAAAATATCTCCCCAATTATGATCTAATCTTTTGTTCTTAAAGAGTAGGGTTGGTCTTAAAAGACTCTTCAAACCCTTAGATGCCCTAATGTGACCTAGGTCTAACATTTTCATTATGATAGTACTAAAATTATTGAAATATGAGACATAGTCAGAGTAATGATAGGATTTATCTCATACCCATGTCCATAATTAAATTGGAAGCTCTCCATTGGCATTAGATGTGTGATCAATAAAGTATGGGCTTATATACCTGACATTTTTGTACAGGATTAGGTGCATTAGCAATGAGTAATGGTGAAAATTGAACTTCTCCATTTCTGCACTCAAAGCCAATCCAATGTTCTCCTTCATCCTCGCTAGAATATACTCAACACATTCATATTCTCCACCGTGGTAGGAGTCTTGCACATCTCTTGCAATGATAAATTCTACTTCATATACCATGTCAATTCCATCTTTACCAACTACCTTGTGGACACCATATACAATTTTCAAAAAATAATTCTCAAACTTGTACAAAGGAATCATCTTCTCCACCTTCTTGGGGTAATCACCCACCTACTTTAGGTCCATGGAAATATTTTGTAACATTGACTTCCCTGTGTAGGATTTGGTGTTTCTCTCAAATTTTCTTGTAGGTCAACTAGGTCTACTGGTTCACACATGGCACCATCCAATCCAAATGCTTCAACAAAAAAGGAATGGTCCAATGTGCATATAATAGTCCCATCCCTTTTGTGGAATGATTTGGTGGCTGGATTATATGATTTGATTAGCACCTTTACGAAATTAACAACCACAAAGACCTTTGGAAAGATTAACTTTGCCAAGTTCTTCTTCCATGGATTGCAAACAAGGATCTTCTTTTCTCTATTGCAATAGAAATATATAAAAATCTCATAACCAATGACTCCAGGACATGTAGCATCCCTACAAAATACATAGGGGTCCTTGAACTGATGGTCATCTATAGAAATGGCATTTGAGAATTCTAGAAATAACTTAATTCATTCTTCCATTAACCTATTAGGTTTCTTCTACTTGGTTTTTCCTCCCTTTGAAGCTAAAGTTTCTACGACTTCCATGCCTGAAGCTTGAATTTATTCTGTTTCTTTGTCAAACATTTTCTAAATAGACTGGAAATTTCATCAAATATCTCTAAAAATAATGATCTATTGATATTGGAAGCTCTACAACTACTCTAAAATCTCCAATCTCTACAAATGGTAATAGATTACTAGATTATGGAATATTTTATGCTAAGCATACTATCATCAACCTTCTTTATGCATTGATACTCTGCATGCTTGAGAATTAAATTCAGTGTAGTTTGTTATCTTGGATGAAGCATCCACATAACTATTCTAGCTCGGGAACTTTTTTACTTTGCTCAAATTTCATTGGTCACGGGCATTCTATCATTATTCCATCTCAAGAACTTCTAGAAAAGTTCACTTTTTCCTATCAAACTAGGGTTTATGATCTTATGATACAATGAAGAAGGAGTCCTTAATATCATCTTAGGTGGGGATTTTTGGCTCTATGATCATACAATCATTCAAAATAAACCCTTTATCACGTCACTGTAAGCCTTGAAAATGGCTTCCATGATCTTATGATACATCAGTTACCATGGCATCAGATCTTATGTTTAAGTCTCTTATGATCTCATGAGACATGGTTTATACATATTATCATAGCATATTATCTTTCTTTCCTTTGCCTCACAATCACACAACCACAATTTAGTGGACCATTTCATAACTTTGGCAATTACCCTTCAAGCCCTTACGATGTTATGAGCATAGTATTGGCATAACATTGTGTCTTTATTTTTTGTTCCTTACGACTTCTCGGCCACAATCAATAAACTAACTTCATAGTATCAGAGCTTACCTTTAGCATCTATCATTAGCCTATGACCACATGATAGTGATTATCTTTTCTTTATCATAGCCTTAGAAGCATCAATTTTCACCTTCATGATCTCATGATCTAAAACTGCCTCATAGCTTCGTAAGGCAACCGAATTGCCCTTGAGATCTTATGATTTACTATTTATCATAGCATTAGAAGATATGACTTGCCATATGTCATAAGAACTCAAAAAAATATGACTAGCCCCACCTTACTTTATCATCTGATCCTTACGATCTTATGATCATCACTTTATTGTGCCATTGACCACCCTAAAATTTTCTTCCATGATCCTATGATCTTGACCTTTTCATATCTTCAGAAGTCCTCTTAAAAAACTACATGATGCCTCGATCCTCCCTTTTCCATAAGATTGGGACATAACCTTTTTCACTTTTGTGACCTTACGATCTTATGATCATCACTTTATTGCATGGTCATGAGCCTCCATTTATGCCTTTATAATCCCATGGACACCTATTTTCATAACATCAAATGCCTAGATTTTTAAACCTTTCCAATAGTCACTTAAGATGATACGACACAGAGATTCTTAAGATCATAACATATCATTTGAATCACATATACTCAAGCCTTGCATAGGGGTAAGAATAATTTCTAATTTTAACAAAAAAAATTCATGACCAGGGTAAGGATACGACATTAGGATAATGAATTATTCCACTAGGGAAATATTTTCAAAACTGGGCTAGGGAAAAAATAACTAGGTTAGGGTTCACCTTGGAAATTGAAAACAAATGAAACATAATACCTTAACAATACAACTTAGTTTTAAAAAAATTCACAATGAACTTTCAAAATGTTGGCATAGTGAAAAATGGAGCTATCAGATCCTCAACAAGTAAATCCAAATTAGAAACATGTGCATTCAACTCCACGTTAGTAGCAACACCCATTTCCACAATAGCAACAATATGTAATTTCTCATCAACACAAGTGAACCTCTGATCATCGATGATCTCATTATCTACACTAAGATGATCTCTAATTTCCATGTCAGATCCATCCATTTTCTTATGAAAATCAAAAACTTTAGTGAAGTCATCATGCACTTCTTCAACATGTATCTCTTCTTCTATGATTTGTCTTCTTATTTGCACCATCCTTCTAACCAGATAGATAACTCTCTTTTTGATCAAAAGATGCCAACTCAAACAAGATTGTCTTATCTCTTCAATCCTATTTTTGGATTGATCCCAAAGTTGATCTAGCTTATCTAGTAGGTTCCTCTCAAAGAGAAACTGCCTTACATCAACAATCTATTTACAAGACTCCAATTGCCACACACTCGATGATCTACTTTTCATCTTCACAACCTGCCCCAATTCACAATCTCTTCACTCAAGGAAAACTCCATATTCTCACATCAAGGTTTCACAACCAAGACATTCAATCTACGAGTCCTTTGCAGTTGTGAGCTAGAACCACAATTTGCTAACTCACAACAAAGAGATCTAGGGCTCCATAAGGTCAGGTGTACCCCCAAAGGAGGTGAGAAAGCACCCAAAAATAACCACATAGAAGAAAATGAGAAATGACATAGAGATTTAGATTCAAAACAACACTCTTTCATATATAACAATCATAAGATTTACATCCAACATGTCAAGTTGTAAGGCCTTCCTGGTTATGATGATTACAAATAAGAAAACTATTGGAAATATTTAGAATAACTAAGGGGGGGGGGGGGGGGGGGGGGGGGGATGAATTAGTTATCCAAGGTCCAAATGTACAAATAAATTTTTTTAGTGCTTAACAAATTCATATCCATAAAACCATAACATGGATGCATCCATTAGATCATATAATATAATAACTTAGTAGGTCACTATCCTAGGTCAAAATAACTTTACAAAATTGTAAACATGAAATACTACAAACTCATTCTCACAATTCGACACAAATATTTTATGTAGAAACTCAATTTAGAAAAAACCACCAGTAACATGTTACCCAATTTCACTCTTTTGAAGTGATGCTCTATTAAAGGCCAGCCCTATTTAAGGTTATAATACATATTGTTAATTGTGATCTAGTTAAAGGTTTTCAATCACCCTATTAGGAGTGAGCCTTGTTAGAGGACTTTAGAATATTCCATTACAATGTCACCCAGTTAAAGGATTTATGAATGATTGTTAGGTCAACCTTAATCCAAAGGATTTATCTAGACTAATACAATTGTTAGAAAGTAATAGTAGGACTTGAATTGATAATAAAATACAACTCACTTTTAGATTACAAATCTTTGGTTTAGTCCTCCATTCTACTTAGCATTCATACTCTTCATCTCTAATAGCTTGTTCACCCTTCAAGCATTCAACCTCTTAAGCCTTCTTACTTTGTATGCCAATTGAAATCTCTTCTATTTAGCCACCAAATGAAGCAACACCCTAGACTTCTTGTCTTCCTTAGGTTCTCACACATCACAACCTTTTCTTCTATCCTTCTATCTCTATAAATAAAGAATTTAGATCTTTTTTCATTTAACCATATTCATCCATTTTAGGGTTAGGTGAGATTCAATGAATCTACCCACTTTTCCATTTTAGTTCCTCTAGAAACTTCTTCTACAATCTTCCTTGAATCTTCCTCAAAATGGTTTATCTTGAATTATGTGCCACTAGTTCATCATACTTATCTTCCACATGCTTTATATAATTCAAGAAATTAGTAGCTCATATTCATCAAATCTTTAATTTAAAAGTTTTTGTTGTCACTCAACATCTACACTATTCACTTGGCAATAATAGTCTTTTGATGCTCAGCCAACACCAGGTTTCTCGGCACCAACTACCTCTTCTCAACTTAGTCACTACTATTATTTCCCTGATGCTTGACACTTACTACTGACACTTGGCATATACTAAATTTTTGCTCATCTTAAACTAGAATTTTCTTGGCTTACACTATTTTCTCGACCAAGCTTGGCAGAAAGCTTTTATGAAAACACTTCTTCTTGGCTTAGCTAAAGTAACCATTTACTATAGCCTTAAGTAGATCAACAATACATAATATCATCAATGTCTTACTTGGTCTTAGTGCTCCTTTTATACACTAAATAGCTCAACCTTTCTCTAGGTTCTCTTGTTATCTTCTCTTTTCAAATCCTCTTCATCAATCAAACAAATGATAGCATTCAAACCGAAAAGGAAATTGTCTCACCAACAAGTAGCAGGTTTGACATCATTGACAAAAAAATGATTGTTCCATGATAGGTTTTATACTTGAAACAATCTCTTTTCAATAATCTCCCTCGTTGGCACTGATGTCAAACCAATACCAACAATAATACCAAAAATAAAATTAATATCTTTGAAATTTATCCCTCTGTCAATAAATTTGCATCTTTCTTATATCTCCTTTAACCATATATCTTCCTCTTTGATCTCTCTCTCTCTCTCTCTCTCTCTCTCTCTCTCTCTCTCTCTCTCTCTCTCTCTCTCTCTCTCTCTCTCTCTCTCTCTCTCTCTCTCTCTCTCTCTCTCTCTACTATCTATCTCCCTCTCTCTTATATCTCCCTCTTTAACAACAATGCCAAAGACTTGTCATCTTTTCATGCAGAAATAATCAATTCAAGTTCTCCCTCTATCACCTTGCATGTGACTGTAAATCTTTTGATTCAGTTGCTTCATTACTTTAGACAACTCCTAAAGTAAGATCCCCTACACCAAATTTTTAAAATATGTCATTCAACTCAGTTGATACAGGGCACTACTCTTGCTTCTTAGGTATTTTTAGATAGGGGTATCACCCTTAATTTACCTCTAAGATATTCATGGGCATCCTTAGGTAAAGCTTTTGTGAAAATATCAGCTATTTGTTCTTTCGCATTCACATATTCCATTATCACCTCTTTGCCTTGAACCAACTCTCTCAAGTAATGATACTTGATTGCAATGTGCTTTTTCTTTGTGTGTATTATAGGGTTCTTCGATATGTTTATAACACTTGTATTATCACAATAAAGTACCACATGTTCAGTAATTTCTTCCTTCATTCCTTTGAGTAGCTATTTGATCCATATCACATTTGTACAATTTATTGAAGTGGCCACATATTCAGCTTTAGCAATAGATTGAGATATACAATTTTGTTTCTTACTAGTCTAGGTGACCAATCTCTTTCCTAAGAAAAATGCTCCACCACTTGTACTCTTTCTGTCATCAATGTTTTTAGCCCAATCAGCATCTATATAAGCTCTTCAACCTTGTCATTCTTCTTGTAGTATAGACCACAATTTTTTGTTCATTTCAAGTATCTCATGATTCTTTTGATAGCCATCAAATTATTCTCCTTAGGATTTGTAGACAGTCTTGCAAAAATCCCAACAGCTAATGCAATATCAAGTCTACTATGTTCTACATATTACAACTTTCCAATCATAGACTTATACAATGTTTGATTTACTTTAGTAGAATCATCACTTTTTGATAGTTTGTGTCTTGTCACCATAGGAATGCTAAAAGGTTTTGAATCCTCCATACTATTGTGGTTTTACAATGCACACCCCTTTTCTCCTAGAAGTGGGCACCCCCTAGTAATTTTTTTATCTCCCAGACCCCTAGTTTGGGGCCTAGTTTATTTTGGAACTCCACTTGGAGTTTGGTTCCAGCCCTTGTCCTCTAACTAAGAAAACCCATGTGTTAGAACAAAGAAAAATTTGAAGAAAAGAGTGGATTTTATGCCAAAGTGCCCACTAGTGCACCTAGCACACATGCGCACCTATCCTAGGTGCACAAGTGTGCTTCCATCTCCCTTTGGAGATGTGCACATGTGTAGGCGCACACCTACAAAGGGTGTGCACTACCCTAGGCCTATTAAATCTTAGGACCCCCTCGCCTCTCCTCATTATTCTCTATGTGCTCCAAGATCCCACACCTCTACACCTTTGAAGATGCCTAAAACCTAAAAACACACCGTTTACACCAAAAGGTGCACACATGCATACTTTTCCAAGGTGCACATGTACACACCTTTGATCAAATAAAAGTCTAAGGCAAAACTCCTAAGGAAATGGTGTGCAGATGTTCACCTTGTCAATGTGTGCATTTGCGCACCATTTTGACCTTTTATACAATAACCTAAGGATAAAAATAGGGTGTACACATGTGCAGCCCACTAAGGTGCACATGTGCACACCCTTTCACAAAAACTTTGAAGAACTCAAGTCCCCCATTTGTCACAGGTTGATGTGTAGCAGTGCACATGCGCATGTGTGCACCCTATCAAGGTGTGCACATTCACTACTACACATACAATGACCATTTAGGGGTTGTCAAGAATACCTAGTACACCTATCAAGGTGTGTAAGGTGCATTATTTTCATTCTAGGGCTCTCTAGCGAGATTTTGAGTGGTTGTTCAAGGTTGTGGTGTTCTGAGTATAATGTTTTTCAATTAGGGTTTGCTTAGGGTTTAATTTTTAGCTTGCCAAACTAATGATTTTCTCTTGTGTATAGATAAAATGGCATCCTCATCATCCTCACTTGTAGAGAAGATTTCTCTAAAACTCGTTGTCTTCAAGTTTCAAGGTGCACCCAAGAAATCATGTTTTCAAGATGGACATTCAAGGATCAAAGATATCGAGTTGAGACACATAGACTAGAACACATTCCTTGTACTCTATAATAAGCCTAAAGAGAGGTCTACAATGGTCTCTACACTTACCTGATCTAGGTTGGTCAATGCAACATCTCATCCTACATCAGTGCAATCTTCAGAACTTATCATGGCATTGGTAGAAAACTATGTGTCTGAAGAAAGAGTTGTTAAAAGTGTCATAGGGGAGATATTCTTGGACCTTAGACCTAGGAATATTGAGAAAGTATTCCATCTCCCTAGAACTAATTAGTATGTAAAGATAACTTATGATTGAGTAGAAATATGGTATAGGGAGAATGATAAGAAAGCCACAAAGATCATACAATCATTAGTTTTGATCGATTGAACATTGATGGGATGTAGAGTCAGAAAAATAGACATGACTAGGGGGTTTATGAAGGATAACATTGAATATGTCATTGTACTTTTGAGTAGAACTATGGGTCTATCGGTAGCTAGGTGTCTTCATATCTAGATGGTTCATTTCATAGAGACCATCAGAATAGCCAAAATGCCAATTGATTAGGCCACAATGCTGAGTGAAAACCTAGATGAATAGCTAGTAGGAGTTAAATTTGATCCCAAGTTTTATATGAAATCATATTTGGTGTACTTATTGGTGGCAAGGACAACTGAATACCCAAGATTATATAAGAAGGGAAACATGCAAGATGCCAATGTCTAGTCCTATGTGGTATATCCTCAATTGGTAAAGAAGAAGCTCTTAGATCAAAGCAAGGAGTACCAAATAGTTTACGATTCTTTTTTTTTGCAATCATCTAATTTATTGAGGGTAATTATGCTAAAAGGATGTTAGTAGAGATAGTATCAAGGATCATAGAGATTGGTGCCTACTACGTCTAGTTCAAAACATTCACTTACATAAGGGTAGATGGTACTATGGTGAATCTAAATAAATTCCTAAGATATCCATCAGATAGGTTCATCTTATTGGAGATTGCCAGACAACTCACATCTGCATATGACAAAGTGAGAAAACAACATAAGAAGACATGGATATGGCCTATTACTATAGCTACATTTGAGGTCAAGCAGAAACAAGATATTATGACCATTGACTTAGAGTGGATCAATATCCCTTGGAAGATTACAACTCCCCTTGCCATTATTTTGATAATATTGGTAGCATTCAACATTTGGCAGGGAAGAACTTTGTCTACGAAGATGCTATAGAAGACCATTGGATGAACACAATAGATGACTATGATATTAGAATAAGGGATTATTGTAGGATGACTCTATATCTAGTAGAAAAGGCCTTAAAATGAAGATCTTTCTCAAGGTTGTTTAGAAGGACACTCAAGATGTCTTGGACCCATTGTACAACCATGACAAAATCTATGATAAACCGATCATGAATGAGAAGATAGATAGAGATGAGAATGGAGATATAAATCATAGGGAAAGGCACATAATTCATTTAACAAGGAAATGGACCAAGAACATAACATGCCCAATTAAGGGTAAAGGTGCAAAATTTATAGAACCAACTTTCCCTGCTCCATCTCTAGTTAGGCCAGAAATGGTACATCAACATGAGAGGGATGTTGAGTACTTTAGGGAAGATAAGGGGAAGAATAAGAGGAAAAGAGAGTCCCTAAAGCAAGTTGAGCTTGAGACTAAAGAAACTCAAGATGAAGAGGTGGCTCAAGCCAAAGATACTAAACAACCACCCCCACATGGGCAAGAAAGAGAACAAGAGCTGGAAGAAGGAGCACAGGAAGCACCACCAGCTAGTCCAAAGGAAGAAGCCTCCCCTTTAGTTGTCAAGAAGGCTAGAGTTGAGCCCACAATGAAAAGGAAAAGAAAAGGGAAGTTAAAAAAGAAATTTATTCCCATCCCTCAGGTGCCTAAAACCATCCCTGAGCTAGATGATAAAGAAGAAGAAGAATATCATCTCAACTTAAGTTAGAGGACTTGCTTAGCCAGGGTTATAGAAGAAGAGAAAAGAAGGAGCTCCACTATGATGCCACCATTTGTTAGAAATAATAGTCCATCAAGATAACTAGGGGGGCTGTGAATTAGTTATCCAATTAAAACATTTATCAACCTTAATTAATCTTAACCATAAAAACCAAAGTAAACATCAACTATAACAAGATGCACATACACAATTACACTAGATTTGTTAAAAGCTTGATCAACGGGAAAACCCTGGTGGGAATGATGCCCACAAAGATATATTGATATATATTCCTTGTTAGAGGATGCACCCTATTAGGATCCTATAAACACATTCAATACATAAAAGCCCCTATTAGGAGACTTTGAATCCCTATCCAGAGTTGTGGAAGGTAGATGGACCCATTGTCCAAACAACTTCTAATGCAAGACCACTGAACTTCATTGTCCAACCGATCTCTCAACTATTCCTTGTAGAATAATTGTTCATACTATTATTTATCCCCTTTCCTTTTTCCTATCAACCAAACTAATCACTTTCATACCTTGTAGACCAGGTCACAAACCTCAAATCCAAATATCAAACCTTGGATCTCAAAATGAAACCCCGAAAACAATGTTTTCTCCAACTTTGCTCTACTCTATTTATCTTTGCAATTAACTTTTTTCTCTTCTATTCCTCTCTTTATGATTGCTTCTTTCTCATACATAACAAAGGAAATTTCCTTTATACCAAATCCATAAAAAAATTCCCTAAGTCAGCTATTACACCTTCTCAGTTAATTATTATAGGACCTCATTAACATGTTATACTTCGTGATAACATCAATCTGTCACCTTGTAACTTGAATATCTTTCCACACATGTAATATTATTATGAGAAAGATTAGCTATGTCATATCCAATATTTCTTCTACACACCTTTAACCTTGATTCTCATAATAACAACCCTACTAAGAGATATAGCAAGTTTTCCAAAACATGGTTCTGTAAACTCTATCCTAGAACAATCTTCACCAAAACTTGCATATCTTCTTCCAGACTTAATATCTTTTTCTCTTGGGGTAAGTTACATATGCTAGACACTTAGTAGTATCTCCCATTAACCTTTCTAGTGAAAATACTTAATGATCTGTCAATACCAACTTGATCTTTACTAATGTTTTTCTGTCAGATAACACAGAAAATTGCTATGTTGACATCAATGACAAATATAGTCATGAATGTAACATATCATCATGATAATTATCTAATCATGTTTCTAGAATACTCCACCATAGGAATATCATCAACATTCATGCTTCCAATAATCTCCCTCTTTGGCATTGATGACAACATAGATTAAAAACATCTAGTTCCAAGAATACCAATAGTTAAAGATTGTTATCTTTTCTTTTCAAATCATCTTCATCAATCATTCTACCCCATTGATACACTTCAATGTGCTTTATAACTTCTCCATGTGTCAAAATTTTTTTCATGCTATCATCTCTCCCCCATTGACATCAATGTCAAAGGTTTTAGCAACCATCCATCTCTAGAAAAACTGTTTAGACCTACTCAAGTGTCCAAAGACACTGTTTAAAAATAATATTTATCAAGAGTCTTATATGACTCTATCCATCATAGATACTCCCCCATATAGGAAGCATCTGAATTTAGTCTAGACAAATAATAGTTCTTTGTACCACTAGGCTGATGAACTCTTGCATCATCTAGTCTAATCTAGGTAGGGGCATAACCTCTAGCATACCTCACAAATACTCAAAAGTCTTTTTGGGAAGAGGCTTGGTGAAAATATATGCAATCTTCTCTTTAGTGCCTACATACTCCAATCCTATTTCCTTTTCTACAATTTTCTCTCTCAATATGTGATATTTGATAAAAATGTGCTTAGTCTTAGAATGAAATACTTAATTCTTTGACATATTCATTGTGCTTTTGTTATCACAATGTATGACAATAGGTTCACTGAATTCTATCCTTATATCCTTCAGCATTTGCTTCATCCAAACAACTTGATTACAATTGTTTACTACTACAACATATTTTTCATCTACTATACTCTGTGAGATACAATTCTACTTCTTACTTAACCAAGAGAACGATCTTCCTCCAAGAAAAAATGCTCCACCATTCATGCTCTTTCTATCATCCATATTTCCTACCCAATTAGCATTAGTATAAGCATATAAAGTGAAATCATTAGATTTGCTATACCACAATTCAAACATTGTTGCTCCCTTCAGATATCTAAATATCCTTTTAACTACTGCATAATGTGCTTCTTTGGGATCATCTTTAAATCTTGCAACAATTCCAAATGTATTCATTATATCTTACCTTGTGTGATTCAAATATTTTAATCCTCCAATCATAGATTTGTACTTCTTTCGCTCAATAGTAGTTCTCTCGTCATTTGTAGATAACTTGTGTCTAGTTATCATAAGTGTTCCAATTGGTTTACATGTTTCCAAACCAAACCTTTTCAATAGATATTTCAAATACTTGGTCTTAGAAATAAAGATTCCTTCTTTATCTTGCACAATTTGTAATCCTAGGAAGTATTTCATTTCCCCTATCATACTTATTTAAAATTCATTCTTCATTTCTTCTACAAACTTGTCACTTTCATTATCATCTCCTCCAAATATGATATCATCAAAAAGTATTACCAAAATCATCAATCCATCATCTATTTCCTTCCAGTATAGATTAATGTCTACCATACCTTTGCTAAATCCAAGTTTTGTCAAATTCTTGTCCAACCTTGCATACTAGGTTCTGGGTACTTGTTTTAAGCCATACAATGCTTTCTTCAATCTGCATAGCATGCTATTATATGTATACCTCTTCTTCAAGTTCCCCATTTAAAAATGTTGACTTGACATCTATCTGATATACCTTGAATTTCTTATGTGTTGCATAGGATAAGAATAACCTTACTACTTCAATTCTTGCCACAATAGCATAGGTTTTTTCATAGTCTATTCCTTCTTGTTGTGATTAACCTTTAGATACCAATCTTTCTTTTTTCCTACAACTTCACCTTGTTCATTCATCTTGTTTCTAACTACCCATTTTGTCGCTACCACATTCTTGTCTGTTGGTCCAAGGACCAATTCCCATGTCTCATTCTTCACTATTTGATCCAATTCTTCTTTCATATCTTGCTTTAGATAGTCATCTTTGCATGCCTCATCTTGATTATTTGGTTCTACTTGAGATATCAAATATATTTCTTCATTGATTTTTTTTCTCGTCATTACACCTTTATCTTTGTTGCTGATGATATGCTCTGATGGATTATTCTTTGTCATATTCTTACCAAAAGTAGGAGTTTTTATCTCAACTCTAGGTTCTAAACTTTGTTCCTACCTTAGCTCTCCTTCATTCTACAAATCATTGTTAGTCTTAAAGGATAATTCATCATTCCTTGATTTAGTAACAACATTATCATCATCAAAATTGTTGTCAACTATTATTTCTTGTATCCTAAATTTCTCATCAACTCTTACATTTGTACTTTCAACAATAGTATTAGTTCTCATATTATAGCATCTATAAGCTCTTCCTTTTAATGAATAACCAAGAAACATACCTTCATCACTTCTAGCATCAAATTTACTATCATCGTCATCTCTTTTTATATAACATTTGCTGCCAAAAATTTTGAAATACTTAACTATAGGTGAATGACCAAACCATAGTTCATAAGGGGTTTTGTTTGTGTCTTTCCTAACTTGCACTCTGTTCATAGTGTAGACTATTTTATTCACAACTTCTCTCAAAAATGTCTTAGATACATCATTCTCAACTAACATAACTCTTGCTACTTCTGTTACTAGCATGTTTCTTCTCTCTGCAATGTCATTCTATTCAGGGGTTCTCGGAGTGGAAAACTATCTTTTGATTCCATTAGTTTCACAAATATGTTAAACTCATTTGAATTAAATTCTCCTCCTCTATTTGATCTTAAATATTTAATCTTCATTCCTGATTCATTCTCAACTCTATTCTTGAATATCTTGAACTTGTCAAATGCCTTAGATTTTTCTTTAAGAAATACAACCCAAATCATTCTTAAAAAATCATCAACAATAATCATGAAGTACCTTTCACCATAGAATCCTTTAGTCTTTGTAGGACCATTAAGATCTGTGTTTACAATCTCCAAATTTTTTTTAGTAGTAAACTTCTTACTGGGAAAATTGTAAGAATTTATCTTAGGGCAAAATCACCCAAGATCAAGAAGCTCAAGCACTAGCACAATATGGACCAATAAAGTATGATCAGAATAACAAAATGAAATTCTATTGATGTACATACACACTAGGAGTTCCTGTATATAAAGGCCTCTAGAATGACTAGGAGTCAAAATAGTGATAAGTCTCACAAATAAGCACATGTCCACCAAGAGTGGATTATCCTCCATTGAGCACAAAAGTTAGTGTGGTGATGAGAGGATAAGCTTAACATGGGTGTGTCATGTAAAATTATTTTTTAGACACCATGTGCTTAATTAGAGTGTGAACAACTATGTTATCTACTTGACAACTTAGATGATTATGAAAACTCTAGTTTTGTAGACACCGTGTGCTAAAATGATATGCTAACTCCTATGTCATCAACAAGACAACTCATTTGAGTCCACACACTCCTAGGTGTCAAACCTAATAAATAATAAAATAATTCTTTAACCTAAGTAAACTTAAGTAAATTGTAATAATAATTAATTATTTACACTAACACCCCCCCTTAAGTGCAACTTAGGGGAATGCACTTAAGCTTATTTCAAAGAACCAATTGTCTCCTCAAATGATAAAGAGACCTCCTACAACTATTATACATAAGGATCCATAATCATATCAACCTTGTAAGATTGATCATGTAGAGAATGGACAAGAGAGTCAGAGTGTTCCCTCGCAACAACTGATGAAAGATATTCTTCATCAAAGAGAAGATGTATATCATCTATAATATCTCCCAAATCTTCTACATATGACTCCACAAAAAAACCTAAAATATTTTTCATGTAGTCATCCCCTGATTCTAGAACTGGAAGACAAGGTGTACCCAACTATTCTAAATTACATGAACCTATCACTCTAGCAAGATATGCATGTGGAATGTGTTGATGTTGTGACTTCTTCCTACATTTGTCAATAGAATCCCCCATATTTGAACCTGTTGAATCACTATCAGTTTCCACAATGTATGAAGTATGGAGAGGATTAGAGGATAAGCTATGTGAACTTTCCTCAAAGTGAACATTCCTCTCTATGAATATCTCATGAGTCTTAGGATCCATAAGTCCATATGCCTTAATAATTTTTCCATATCCAATGAAAGGAAAAAGCCTTGGTGGTGGTGCCTTGCATTCTCTTGAAGATATTTGTGCCCTTGCTGGAGTTATTCTATCTAAGACATTATGAGGAGATCTATTAGGGATTTGATTGGCACTGCTTATAGCTTCGACTTCAAGTGATGGATCAAGAGACTTAGCTTGAATCATGCAACTTGCCATTGACTTAAGAGTTCTAATCCTCATTGTTGCAACACTTTTCTTTTGTGGACTAAATGCTACTAGATTCTGAAGATCAATACCCTCAAGTTCACAAAAGTCTCTAAGTCTTGAGCTCACATATCTACTTTTATTGTCCATATGAAGAACCTTGATGGATTTCCTTGATTGCTTCTCAATATGACTCTTGAAGGCTATAAACTTATCAAACACTTCATTCTTATGATTAAGAAAGTAGACCCATGTGTAACATTTAAAGTCATCAATAAAAGTGAGGACATAGTGACCCTTGCTAATTGATGTTACTAAAAAGGGACCTACTAGAAAAGTGTGAACCAAATCAAGAATAACTGATGCTATCAAAGACTTCCATTTGTCATACTTTTCTTCTAGATGTGTATCCATTGAACAAGTTGAACATTCACCCTTAGAAAAGTTGATTGTAGGTAGACCTTTGACCATATATTTTGAGCTAAGTTGATGAAGATAGCAGAAGGCAAGATGTCCATACCACTCATGTCATAATTTACTTTGTGATTATGAATGTGTCAAAAAGCCATGTGAAGGAGACTTAGGCACAAAGTGGGAAAAATAATAAATTCATGTGTCATGATTGACTTTACCCACTGCAACCAATGAATCATCTTTTAGATTGTGCACCATTACTGAATCAGGAAGGAACTCAACTTTATTGCTACCTCCATAGTGAGTGATTTGGTAAATTGAAAGGAGATTAGTGCTAAGGTTAGGAATGTAGAGAAAATCTTTGAACTCTCAATTTTCCATCTCAACTTGTCCTTTCCCTTCAACTTCCACTTGTGTATCATTTCCTACAAAGATGTGAGGTACCTTAGACTACTTTAATGAAGAAAAGTGTCCTTTTGAAGAATCCATATGATATGAGGCACCCACATCAAGAATCCATTCCCCTAAAGAACTTGAACTTGCCATAAATGCTTTCTTTTTTCCCTTTGAAGTGGATGGATTTGAATCCTTGGAAGCATTTGGCACATTGATTTTGTTCTTCCTAAGTAAGTTTTCCAACTCATCTATTCTCTTAGTCTTGCAATGATGCTCATCATGATTTGGTTTCTTGAAATATGCACAAAATTGTTTATCCTTCTTTTTGTTGTTTCCCTTCTTGTTGGAAGAAGAATTTCCTTGTTGTGAGGAGGAAGATTGTTGTGTCTCTGATTGTGATTTTTGGTTCCACTACTTTTTCTTATTGTTGGTAACACTTTTTTCACCTTGATTTGTTTGGTTCTCATAATTAGCCACCAATGTTGTAGACTTGGATGACTTGAGAATTCTCATATCTATCAACTTGGATTGTTCCAACATCAACATTTTTGCAAATGCATCAAATGTAGGCTTAGTGAAGGCACTTCCCATGGTCAACCTGTGAGTGTTGTAACTTGAAACAAAAGATGCATACTTTGAAGGTATCCTCTTCAAGATGTGATGAATCAATTTATCATCCTTCATGGGATTACCAAAATATTTAAGTAGTGCTCTCAATTCATTGGTTTTGTTGACATCATCCTAAATTATGTCAAATTTCTTAGGATCTAATAGAAGTAGATCATCCTCAATCTAGAATCCATTTTCTTCATCAACCTTACCATAAAACCCTTCAAGTTTTTCCCAAGCACTCTCAGCATCCTTAAAGCTAGAAATGTGGAAGAAGAGATCTCTATGAACACAACTCCTAATAATTCCTAAAGCCTAGTTGTCTTTAACTTTCCAATCAACTTGTGCATCAACATTAGTGGGTTTTACAATTGTACCATCAACATATAGATTTAAACTTTTTTCCATTAGTCTACTCCATACAATATATTTCCATGTAGTATAGTTGTGAGAAGTTAGAAGTAGAGTTCTAGATGAATCCATGATGCAAAATTTAAAAAGCACAATAGAGAAAGAGACAAAAAAACACAACACACACCCTCCTATTCACTCAATCAAAGAACACCCCCCCCCCCCCCCCAAAAAAAAAAGTGATGGTTTTGGCACTTTATATGTAGTGTGTTTACAATAGGCCACTTGTCAAAATGGACAAAAATGGGCTTCTAATTTTTCTATTTACAACCTCTTCTTGAAGTTCAAATTTGGTACTTAGCAATGTAGCTTAGATGTACAACAATTTTGAAGTTTTATCAAAACAATACAATGTAAAAAAGGACATATTTCTAAAAGTCACATTTCTGTCCACACAAGCCTATAATCTGATTGTAGATATGGAAAATAGACAAAAAATTAAGAACTTTCAAAAAAAATAGAACCTAAAAATGTGTCCAAATGGGCCTGTACTAAGCCTTTGAAGTTGCAGAAATCAAGATTTGTGATTTGTAGAAAAATGTAGGAACAAAGATCTCAAACATCCTGCACCAATGTGTAGATCACAAAGTCTACCACAAAACAAAAACAATTGCTTGGAAAAAGGAGTCTATATGATGGAGATATCACTATTGAACAATCAACTCTACAATTATTTTTCCTGAATCGCCTCCATCGCACCTCCAAAAATTAATTGACTCTAGATTTCACCTCAAATGTCCAATTTTGATCAAACAAAAGTCAATTTGGGGGTTTTTTGACTTTCTAAATATGATGCCAATATTTGATTTGCATCAACAAGCTCCAATCTTGTCCTGCAAAAAAAATCTCTCATACTAGCCTAAAAGGCCAATTTTTTTGTAGAATTTCATAAATAAATTGAAAATCTAAAAAGAAAAAATGTAGAGATGCAAAAATATTTAGATCTAAAAAATTAATTTCATAGATCTAAAGAGATCATACCAATTTCGCAAATCAGGCCTTTGGGTTTTGATTTGCAAAAAAATTTGCCTCTGATTTGACTATGGAAATTTATAGTCAAAATTCATCGAATCAATCCTCTAGACATAATGTTGATGTTTTCTTTGGCTCTAGATGCTCCCAATAACTATAGATACTCTGGATCTAAATTGTGGTCCTTCGAGAGGTGAAGCAAAAATGATCTCCAATGGCTATGTGAAGAGAAACTCCCTCAACTCTGATACCATGTAAGAATTTTCCTTAGGGAAAATCACCCAAGATCAAGAAGCTCAAGCACTAGCACAATATGGACTAATAAAGTATGATGAAAATAACAATATTAAATTCTATTGATGTAATACACACTAGGAGTGCCTGTATATAAAGGCCTCTACAATGACTAGGAGTCAACACAGTGATAAGTCTCACAACTAAACACATGTCCACCAAGAGTGGATAATCCTCCATTGAGCAAAAAAGTTAGTATGATGATGAGAGGATAAGCTTAACATGGGTGTGTCATGTAAAATTATGTTATAGACACCATGTGCTTAATTAGAGTTTGAACAACTGTGTTGTCTACATGACAACTCAGATGATTATGCAAACTCTAGTGTTGTAGACACCATGTGCTAAACTGAGATGCTAACTCCTATATTGTCAACAAGAAAACTCAAATGAGTACACATACTTCTAGGTGTCAAACCTAATAAATAATAAAATAATACATTAACCTATGTAAACTTAAGTAAAGTGTAATAATTATTTACACTAACAAAAAGAATCTCTGTTACGCTTTGCCAACACACACTCCTCACAAATTGTGTTAGTAGGCTTTACAATCTTAGGAAAATCTCTAACCACAAACATATTGCTAGTTTTTACAATGTTGTTAAAGTTTATATGAAAAAATATCTTATGCCATAACCAACGGTCATCTACCTTTGCAACCAAACATGTTGTTTCAGTGGGATTCAGCTAAAATACGTTACCTCTAGATTTGGTTCCTATTCAATAACCTTTCCATCTTTGTCTCTAATCATGCATGTCTTCTCTGTGAACTACAACTAATAACCTTTATTCACTAGTTTTCCAACACTCAAAAGATTGTGTTTCAAACCATCAACAAAACATACATCCTCAGTGTTAGTCTTACCATCAAGAGTTATAGATCCAATTCCTTTAACATGGCAAGTTATATTGTTTCCAACTCTGACAATGCCTCCATCATAACTTTTGAAGTCAACAAGCTTGTTCATATCACCAGTCATATGATATGAACAACCACTATGAATTATCTAATCAGATTTCTTTCCTACTTGTGATATCAAGGCCATTTTCTCTAGACTTTCTTCTTTAATAGCTACAAATCATATTTCACCATTACTACAACTTACTACTTGTTCATCAAAATCATCTTCTTCATTAGCATACAAACAATCTCTATCTCTTCTAGGCTAGAACTTTCCTTTATACGTTTTCTCCCTTTTAGGACACTTAGATGAATAATGACCAAACTCATTACAAGTCCAACATTTAAAAATTTTCTTACCATCTTTTTCTCTTCTTACAAGAAGGGTTACTCCTTCTATCATTGTGTCCTCATTAGATTTGCTACTGGTAGAAAAATATCCTCTAGCACTTGTGCTCCTTAATAGATTAGGTCAAATATTTAGGGCACTAAAATTTATCTCTATTCTAGACAATTCTCCAAACTATCTAAGCTCATTCTCAACTACTTCAAGTCTCCCAAATAATGTTTCCTTGGTGAAATATTTAGTACAAGAGATCAACAACTATATCATTTGGAATGTCTGCTTAAATGGTGGCCTTAAACTCTTCAATATCTTCTAGATCACCTCATCATCTTCTTTGATTCCTCCTTGAGATCTGATACCTACAATAATTTTTGATATCCGGCCTATATATGTTCTTATAGATTCATCTTTCATCATTTTAGAATCTTGAAATGCACAAATCCAACTTTGTAACCTCATTTTCTTAGAATGTTCATCACCTTCAAAACTATTTTCCAAAAATTTCCAAATATTATGAGAAATGTCAATTGTTTTTACTTGGTTATACTCTATTTCAAGAAGTGTAGACAATAATGCTTCTCTAGCTCTCATGTTGCACATGAAAAGTTGTCTCTCATCCTTGGCACAAGTTTCCAAAACACTTTTAGCAATAATTGCTTATATGATTTTGTCAAGATTCAACATCCTAGACCCATACACAATAGATGTGTCTTCATATTTTCCTTCCAACTTTCATAATTTGTTCCATCAAACCTCAGACTATCCTTTCTAAATATGTTCACCATGGATCTCCCAAAGTTGTTAAACTTTATCTTCAAGGACCTAATGCTCTAATACCAATTTTTAGAAATAATAGTCCACCAAGATAATTGAGAGGGGGGGGTGAATCAATTATCCAATTAAAACATTGATCAACCTTAATGAATCTTAACTATGCAACCAAAGTAAATAGAAACCATAAGAATATGCACATACATAATTACACCAGATTTTTAAATAGGAAAACCCTTGATTAGAGGGAAAACCCTGGTGGGAATGATGCGCACAAAGATATATTGATATATATATATACTCCTTGTTAGAGGATGGACCCTATTAGGAGTCTATAAACACATTCAGTGCATAAGAGTCCTTGTTAGGAGACTTTGAATCCTTGTTAAGAGATTCCAACCCTATTAGGAGTTGTGGAAGGCAGAAGGACCTACTGTCCAAATAGCTTTTGGGGAAAGACTATTGAACTTCACTGTCCAACTGATCCCTTAACTATTCCTTGTAGAATAATTATTTGTACTATGCTTTATCCTCTTTCCTCTATCTTGTCAACTAGAACAATCACTATCAGATCTTGTAGACTAGGTCACGAACCTTGAATCCAAATACCAAACCTCAAATCTCAAAATAAAACCTTAGCAACAAATTTTTCTCCAACTTCGCTTTGCTATGCTTATCTTCACAATTAACTTGTTTCTCTTCTATTCCACTCTTTGTGTTTTCTTCTTTCTCTCATATATAGCAAAGGGAAATTCCCTTCCTTTATACCGAATCCATAAAACAATTCCTTGAGTTAGCTATTACACCTTCTCAATTAATTATTATAAGACCTCATTAAGAACACGTTATATTAGTGATAACATCAATCTATTGCCTTGTAACTTGAATATCTTTCCACACATGTAATATTATGATGAGTGAGCTTAGCCACATCATATCCAATATATTTTCTACATGCCTTTAACCTCAATTCTCAAAATAAAAACCCTACTAAGAGATATAACAAGTTTACCATAACATGCTTCTGTAAACTCGATCTCAAAATAGTCTTCACCAAAACTCGCATAACTTCTTCTAGACTTAATGTATTTTTCTCTTGAGGTTATTTTCATATGTTAAACACTTAGTAGTATCTCCCATTAACCTTGCTAGTGAAAATATTCAACGATCTATCTGTACCAACTTGATCTTTACTGCTATTCTTCTGTCAGATACCACAGAAAACTACTATGTTGACATCAATGACAAACACAGTCATGAATCTAACATATCATCATGATAATGACTAATCATGTTTCTACAATACTCCCCTATAGGAATATCATCAACATTCATGCTTTCGACACCATTTATTCCTAGGAAACCTATTCAATTAACAACTTCAAAAGATGAACAACAAGAGTGGATTGAAGACTAGGAGGCGCAAGAAATAGATATTTTTAGCATGTCTAATTTTGACTTTATGCTAGTAGGAACTAAGAGGGTGGGTGATAAGATACAAGATACACCTATGAACCAATCCTTGGGAGAGGATTGGAACCAAATTCCACCTCTACCACAAGGGTCTTTGGGTATACCACCACCACCATTTCAAGATTTGTCTTTCTTGGACAAAGGCTCGGTCACCCCACTTCCTTCCACTATACAGATGGAGGAACAAGTAGTGAATGAAGAAGAGCCAAAATAGATGCTAGCTGATGAAGTATCAAAGGAGGGATAGATACCTGAAGAACCTTAGTAAACTTCTTAGCCTACAGAGGCAAGTACTTTGGCTACAACTATATAGGAACTCCCAAAATAGATCTCGCTCAAAAAGAGAAGACTCCAAAAAGGAGTGATAAGGGAAAAGGGCTAGCAAGGGAAACCTCCTCTTCAACCAAATACATGTATCCCATGGGCACTACACTAGCCTAGCTGAAGAGGGAGGTTATGGTTTGATAGAGAAGGCAACTAGACTTGAGTGCAGAGGAGGGAATAGATGAGCTAGTGAAAGCCATCAAGAAGCTTGAGCCACCTACAGCTAATGTGTGAACATTGGCCTTTGTAATGAAGAACCAAGATCAAGACTTACCTATGCATATTGCCATCCCTCCTCCACATGCTAATGTCGAGGATTTGACTCCTAGTGATTACTAGATCAAGGAGGTCATATTAGGGCAACCCACAGTAGATACTGCCAAAGTTTTGATCACTATAGGCATAAAAGAAGTGTTCAAACAAATAGATAGAAATGAGTCAAAGTTGATAATGTTGAGGAAGTAAAAGGATCTCATGAGAGGGAAATTTACATGGAGTAGTGGGTCTCATTGACCTTGATAATCCAAAGATTACTCTCACTAATGCATTAGAGAGGAGAGATAAGGGGAGTGTATAGATAGATTCATTTTTGGGCGCATGTTAGAAATTGTGTGACAATTTTGAGGATAAAGGTGTACAGATTATACAAGCTAATTTGGACCTGTTGCACCATATTTAGTTTGGTACAAAAAAAATTGGTGTCTATATTGAACCAAGATTTTGGGCTATTGGATAAGGTACATACCTAGGGAAAGGACCTCCAAGAACTTCAAGTAATAAAGGGTCAAAGGTATCATACATTTATGGAGGTTTACTCGGTTGAGGAATTGGATCAATTAGAGTATTGGATTGAGAAGATAGTGGCTAGTAATAAAGCTATGGAGATAGTACATGAGGGTATACAAAAGCTAGGGGATCAAACATAAGAGCAGATTTTGGAAGCTGAGAAGTATTGCAATGATGCCTACCTTGATATTTTTGAAGATGAGTCAAAGACTAAACTAATTCTAGTGCAATTAGCTATCCAAAAGCTCCAAAAAACCTTTGAAGATACTTCATCAGAAGAAGATATCAAACAAGCATTCAGGACTAAAGAGGTATTGTTGGAGCTAGAAACTAAACTTGAGGATTTTGTGGATATTCATATGGAGGTTAGCAATTACTTGCAAATAGTAACAGATAAGTCTAACACTTTAAATTTTCTAGATGCTACCCAAGTGACAAAGATTATAGAGAAATTCAAGAGAAAACATCTAAACATCGCTCTAGTATAAAGGGGAAGAAAACCCAAAAGCTAGAAATTCAGTTTTGACACTTGGGGAAAATTTTGGATTTTTTCAACTTGCCACCAAGGTGCACAAGGTGCACATGGTGTGCAAGGTGAAATTTTCACATTGGTGTGCCAAAAATTTTGAAGAAGTGATAGTGCGATGACAGTTAACTGTCAGTTCCTAATTTAGAGCTTTCCATACACTAGAAACACATTTTGATGACAATTCAACTCCTAGAAACACCTAGAGAAGGTCAAGCTTCTATTTATAGAGCCTCTAGTGACTTTAAAATCCTCTTACAACTTCTTCTTATCTTTTTTTTTTAATGCATGTAAAGGCTCATGCACCCATTAATTGATATAAATAAGGGTGGAGTCTTACTTAGCACCATTTAGAGAGCCAGTTTGTACATAATTAGATTTGTTTTATTAGTTTAGAAGCATATGTTTTCATTAAGAGATCTCTCACTCTCAACACAAATTGAGGAGATGATTTCTTATAAATATAGGGATGTAATATGTATTTCTTATAATATATGCTATTGGTGCTCTCATTCTGAGTGTAGTTATTCTTGTTAGTGTGTTATTTTTTTGAATGTATGTTTATGAATAATAATGGAGCCAATGGTTTTATTGTGTTGATTTAATTGTGTGATCTTTTATTTCTAGTATTGATGAATTTTGTTGGCATACTGAGTTAGAGAAGAGATCACCCTATTGTTCCTAGATAGCTTCTTGTCTCACATGAGCACACTTTACATGGCCTTGCGATTCGATCAAAAGTGAAACATCTTTCATTTTTTACTAAGCTTGCATCAATGATTGCATCAATGGATTTGAGGAAGCACTGCTCCTATTTTCATTGGTTTCCTACCCGACCTTTTCAACGATTTAACTCGTAGACGTATTGTTATTGTGGTTTATGTCTATTAGAAATTTCCCTTTCATGTTATTTGATTTAATCTATCATTACCTTATCTTTGTTATTTTCATTGCTAACACTTGGTTAAATTAGGAATTCATATAGTTTCATTGTTAAATTGCATTTCATCATAAAATAGAAAACACCAAAAATATATCTCTTTTGTGGTTACTTTTGAAAACAAAAGACCAAACATCTTATCCAAATTGGTTCAAACTAGCAAAGGCTTCCCTATAAAAAAATCCATTCATCTTCAACTGAGTGAATTCCAGTAGGTCACAAGATTTCCTGGAACGTTGGAGTTAATCCCAGATTAACTTTTCAACAAAGGAGTTTGAAAGGACTCCTATCATTAAGCATCATGAAAAATGAGAGCTCAACACATACCAAAAGTTCTCAATATTTCCTTTACATACTTAGACTGTGTGATGTAAATACCATATTTCATCTGATATACTTGCAAGCCAACAAAGAACTTTATCTCTCCAAACATAGACATTTCAAATTCTTTCTTCATTTCATTTGCAAATGTTTTACACAATGCATTTTTTCCTCCAAATATGATATCATCAACAAATATTTTTTGTTAGTAAATCATTTTACCTCCTTCTACCTTTAAGTAAAAATTGTTGTTATCATCACTCTTCTCAAATGAATCTTCACAAGATAATTGTAAATCCTTTCATACCATGCTCTTGTGGCTTTTTTTAAACCATGTTCTTATTGTTTGTATCAAAAAATCCTTATATTTGTTCAATGTAAACCTCTTCTTCTAGTATACCATTCAAAAATGTTGACTTCACATCCATTTGATAAATTTTGAAACCTTTGTATGCAGACTAAGAAAGCAAAGTTCTTACTCCTAATCTTGTAACTGGGGTAAATTTCTCTCCATAGTCAATTCCCTCTTCTTTTGTATATCCCTTGCAAACTAATCTTGCCTTATTCCTTGCAACTTCACCATTCTCATCCAATTTGCTTATGTACACCCACTTGGTTCCAATTACATTCTTGTTCTCTGGTTTGGGTACTAGAGTCCATGTTTTGTTCTTCTCAATATGATCAATTTCTTCTTTCATTGCTTTACTCTAGTCTTCATTCTCTAGTGCATCCTTCACTAAGTTAGGCTTGTGCATGCTTAACAAAAATGTATCACTTCTCAATTTATTCCTTATCATTGGTCTAGCTTCTTTATCTCCAATAATTTGTTTAGCAAGGTGATGTCTCTTGACATACTTTGAAAATATTGGTTCTACTCTTCTTTCTTCAATGGTTTTGTCAACTTTAGAATCACTATGTACTCCTCTATCAGGTAAATTGGCATTCCTTTCATGTACACTGATCTCAATAGCATAATGTACCTTAGCTTTTGTCTACAACTTGGTTCTTGAATGCAACTCAGTTCCTGAATGCAACTTGACATCCATTTTATGTGACTCGATAGACACTGATACTTGTTATTGTTGATTTACACCTTGGTTCATAGCTTCATCAACATTCATGTCTTCATAGTAGTATATAAAGGTTTTGTACTCTTCAAGTTCCTTCTTAGGTTTACCTTCATGTACCTTTACATATTCATCAAACTTCACATTTGTACTTTCCACAACTTTGGTAGTGTTAGTATTTAAACACTTATAAGATTTACTTCTTGTGGAATAGCCTAGGAATATATGTTCTTCACTTTTAATATCAAGTTTACCATTCCTGATGTCCTTAAGAATGTAACACTTGCTTCCAAATACCTTAAAATATTTTCCATTGAGTGAGTATCCATATCATAGTTCAAAAGGTGTGGAATTTGTACCTTTCTTGACTTTTACTTGATTCAAGGTATAGACATTTGTACTTAAAACTTCTCTCCAGTATTTCAAAGCAACATTCTTCTCCATCATCAGTGTTCTAGCACATTCCATTACAAATATGTTCCTTCTTTCAACAATCCCATTTTGTGGAGGGGTCCTAGGTGCATAAGTTTGTCTCTTGATTCCTCTGTCATTATAGAATATCTCAAACTCATTTGATGTAAATTCTCCACCTTTTTTATATCTCAGACAATTCAAGCTTTTTCCATTCTCCTTTTCAACTCTTTTGAGATACCACTTAAACATTTGAAAAGCATCAGATTTTTGTTTCAAAAACATAACTATCATCATCCTAGAATAATCATCAACAAATAGGATAATGTACTTGTCACATTTGTAGTTGTGCACATCAATTGGTCCACACAAATTAGTATGAACTAATTCCAGAATTTCTTTAGAGTGAGTCTTACTTTTAAAACTAGATTTTGTCATCTTGCCTTACTGACATCGTTTGCAAATCACATTATCAAGTTTCTTCAGTTTTGAAAAACCTATGATTCTTTTCATGTTACTAACACTAACTAAGTTATCAAAGTTAACATGGCATAACCTTTTGTTCCATGGCCACACATCATCAAGTTATACAACAAGACAAGTAGCATCATTTATGCCAAGATAAAATAGATTACCTCTAGTCTAATATCCATTTCCAATTAGTTTTCATCAATGTCATAGATATTCTCTTTCTTGTTATCAAATTCAACTTTGCAACCTGAACTATTCAATTGTGACACACTCAACAAGTTATATTTAAGTCCTTCTACATAGCAAGCATTGTCACACTTGGTCTTTTTTATCAATTTGATTGATCCTTTACCATTTATCAAATAGGGTGCATCATTACCAAACCTAAGACTATTTCCATTATAGTACTCAAGGGTAATGAACTTACTTTTATCTCCAGTCATGTGATGTGAACATCCACTATCAATGATTCATGTATCACTTTTTTCACATAAGATATCAATGCAGTTGCCTCATCTTCATCAAAATCATCTTTCATAGAAACATACACAACTTCATCATCATGGTCATCATATCCATCTTTTGTTTCCTCTTTAGCAATGCAGCATGACTTATTTCCTTTGTCTTTATAATGTTTTTTGTTCTCATCTCTTTTGCCTCTGTATTTATCTCCACTTACATTGTTCTTCTTCTCTGGATACCTAGTGGCAATATGAGCAACCTCATTACAATTGAAACACATGATAGGTAGCTTACCTTTGTATTTCCCTTTGCCTCTATGAAATATCCTTGCTAGCAATGCTTCAAGCTCCTCTAGATCATCTTCTTCTATATCACTGTCACTAAAAATATGATTGACCTTTTCTTTTTCCCTTTAGGTTCTTTCAGTGTCAGTTTAGCTTTGAAAGCAGATTCAACATTTTCAATTTTGAAATTATCCAAATTAGAAAGTTCAAAAGTAGTGAGTCTACCCATTAGTCCTTCAAGGGTTAGATTACTACCAAGAACACACCTTATTTCTTATATGGAAGAGACTCTAATAGCATAGATAGGTAGCAGGGTTCTAAATATTTTGTTGATCACAGTCTCATCTTCAATAACATCATTTTCTCATCTAATAACATTCACAACATCTTTGATTCTTGTGCAATACTGGACTATAGTCTCACCTTCTTGCATTCTCATGTCATCAAACTTTCCTCTTAGACTTTCATCTTTGGGTCTCAAAATATTCTTATCTCCTCCATATATCATCTCTATAGCATCCCACATCTTCTTAGTAGAATTACATTCTTTGATGTCATCAAACTATGAGTAGCTTAGGGCAGAGGCAAACTCTAACATTGCCTAATTGTGTTCTTTCTTCTTTTTCAGATCATCAATAGTAAGGGATCCAGTAGGATCAACATGCTCAATGGTGATGGTAGATTGTTCATAGTCTCCAAGACCTCCTAGATGTAGCTTCATCAAACTTTTCCATGCAGCAAAAGTTTCCTTATTCAGTTTGGGCACCTCCTTTATGTAATTCTTGATCTTTAGCTTTTAGTACCTTCAAACTATTTCCTCACAAACACGAATGCTCTAATACCAATTGTTGGAATTCTTTAGAATAACTAAGAGGAGGGCTGAATCAGTTATCCAAGGTCCAAATATACAAATAAAATTTTTCAGTGGTTAAATGAATATATAAGGCTTATTCCAAAAAAAATCTATTAGTTAATTTAGAAGGTTTATGGCAGGATATACCTACATGATATCCAGAATAAGAGCAATAAAATGGGCAAATGTCATATTGTAATGAATCACTATATGCCCCTCTGTATTTGTCAGCAAACTCATAAACCTAGCCACCAACACAGACCATATCATTTTCATAGTAAGAACTAAGAGAATCAATCAATATTAAGATGGATTCTATACAAATCAACTATAAATAATTTATCATAGGACATTTTTACACGGGAAAGTATTCTATGTAATGGTTATTATAACAAAATATAAAGAAATTCGATATAAAATTAATACTAGAGTATAAAGAAAAGTCTCTTTAATAATCATATCTATCACCATACACAAATTATTCTTAATAAAAATGATAGTATTATTATGGTTGTTTCCTATCACACTCAATATAATCATTAGAAAGTGGCCAATGTGCAAAATATTGATTGAAAAATTGATCGAAAGGCATGAAACATGCCAGTGATTTAAAAGATAATCTCTTGAATAAGAACAAAAAATATTATGAAGAATAGCTAGTTGGACTTCATCATCACTCACATACATTGTATGAACATATGTTGAAAGAATCCAATTTGTAGATGATGATGTATACATTTATGATTTTTTTTTTTTGTGTTTATGGGTAAGATTGTGTGTGATTTCTAGTGTTTTTGATCATACTCAATGATCCATCATCAGAACGAGAGAGCTAAAAATATAAAGAGTTATAATTTCTCTACCTGAATCAAGGTCTGGAGGAGGAGCTAAGAATAAGGGTGGTCTATTAGCTTGAAAGCCATAGAGGTCATAGTGAGAGTTGCAATAGTTTTGGAAGAAATATCAGAGCCTAGATTTTGAGCATCCACTTTATACACACTGCGAGAGGTGTCCATGTCCTCTGATCTCTCCAAAAATTTGTGATCCAAGTTTGGGTTCCCAACCTAAAACCTATTATAAGTAAGTAACAACATTATCAATGAAATCCAAGTAAAATAAAAAGCCAAAGGGGATTTACAATATCCATGCCAAAGCAATGCCAAAGAAAAAAAAAGAGTCAACCCTAAGAAGGGTTACAAAATCTACTTTTATAGTTCAAGCATAACTTAGATAGCTTCTACCCTAAGGAAAAGCACAACCACTACCATTAAAGTTGTAGATAACAATCATGCAAATCCGAGAAAGTTATGATTGTATTACACATCCAAATGCAAGAAATCATATATTTCACCAACAGAGTCCTAAGAAGCGGTGGCCATTAATACTCTGACTAGGTAGATGGATAAAATTAGGATGGTGAAGTGTTCCTTACATTTATCAAGCATGGGGAATGTTGAAAATAACTAGTATATAGTCAAGAACATTAGATTCACCATTAAAGAGTTGCTCCTTCATTTTTATCAACATGCCAAGTCGAAAAACTAGCAAGTCAACTCTTTTCAACCACCACCCTACACTCTTCCCAAAATTTTATTGGTCAAAGACCTTTATATTTTCTAGCTCATCAAGTGAAAAGGTTGCCTTAATGTTTTGACTTAAGTCTCATGGCCCTACAATCACCACTCAAGCCTACAAGGACATGTGTCCTCATGTTGTATTGTCGCTATGTGTATGCTTTGTGCAACTTTCCATCACGACAAAGCAACAATCATGGCTACATTTGAGATCAAAAGTGGACTAATATATGTTAATAAATCGGACCACCTCGCAAAGAAACAAGTAAAACAAGGACACATGTCACTCCTTGTTGATAACCCACCAGCCACAAAAGAGAAATGGCCCAGTGAGCCACGTGTCTTCCTATCGTATTCTTGCATTGTTTAAAATCCTTGCATCTTTAAAATGCGAGAAAGTGACAACCCTCAATCTTGAAGGATCTAATGGCCCAGGGATATGCAATCACTTTATTATCCATGTCAACATCTCAACCAATTAGAACTACATTCATATGCCAACTCACTTTGACATCCTATTTTGGCCCCAAGGTTGGAACAAGTCCCACATGTCCACATGCCACACCATCGCTATCTTGCTATGCATAACCATCATATAACTTTTCATAGTGACAAAGTGACAACCCTAGATCATCTCCAAATTGATAGTGAACAAAAGTAAGTTAAGAAACTAGCCTACCTCGTGAAGTGCCAAGCAAATCTTGCCAATTGTACTCTATCTGACAACCCCACCAGCCACAGGGAGGGAAGGCCCACCTAGGATATGTGACACATTGTCTCTTTGTCACTATGACTTTTGGTCATATATTTCTTGATAATGACAAAGTGATGGTCATAGATCTTGGAAGATCAGACGAAGAAAGGACACGGGTTCGGCCAAACCTTTAATAATACAGGATCACTAGGAAACTTAGGAAATAAACATAACCTAAGGTTTAAAATAGTTTTTTCACAACATTGGGCCATTTGAATATTTGAATAAATGTGACCGTTGGGCATGTTTGACAGACAAAATGTAATTTGGAGGGAGGGCAAAAATGACTAACAATAACCATTTACTTTAGCCTTAATTACAAAAACTATACATAATATCATCAATGTCTTACTTGGTCTTAGTACTCCTTTTATACACTAAATAACTCAACCTTTCTCTAGGTTCTCTTATTATCTTCTCTTTTCAAATCCTCTTCATCAATCAAACAAATGATAACATTCAGACCAAAAAAGAAATTGTCTCACCAGCAAGTAGCAAGTTTGACATCATTGACAAAATAATGATTGTTCCATGATAGGTTCTATACTTCAAACAATCTCTTTTCAACAAAAACATCACAATCCACATATGCAGATGTTCATCACCTAGTTATCACCTTGCAAGATGCTCCTAGCTACCCCATGCTAGCTATTGATTGCTCTAGACATCATAAGACTCTATACTTATACTAAGCGAGACACAACTTGACCTGACATATTATATTAAATAAACACGTAGGACATGCCCCAAGTTTACAATCATACTAACTCATAAGGTAAAATAATACCACATGGCCTTAGACATATATCTGCACACTAACCAATGATCTAGATCCAAGATCTCACACTTGCTAACTCCCAACAATCAAAGATCTCCAAAGTAATCTCCAAGGTATGTCCAAGAAATAAGGACACATTACCAACATCCACCAAAATAACTCTAGCTCAAACATGATCCATCTAATCATTATGCAAACATATGAAATGGCCCACTAATGCATCCCAAATGTAACCCTAAGCTCGCAGACATAGGGTCCACTCAAAAAACATGCTCAATGCTCCTACATCACACACGTGCGTGCACGCGCGCGCGCACGCGCACACACACACACACACAATGTTCCTATCAGTAAAGAAGCTTTATTGTCTTCACAGTTTGAAGGTTGTGTTTCAATTATACTTGGACTCTTATTATTAAATGCTTAGTTGATTTGAAGTCATCACTTCTCTTTTTAGACTTTGTTGCAAAGACAAAATCATGTGTTAAATGACCTATCATTTGACCTCAAAAACTACACAAATGTATACAATAAGTCCATCAAAATATTTCCTTAGTTTTAATCATAATTTCGCATATAGATGTCTGTAAAAAGAATGCCTATAATAATCTCAAAGTTGTACATTCCAATTCAGTCGTTTGAGATATTTTCTTGTCCAAAATAATTTAGCTCAACAATTATATATAAAGATAGATAAAAAGGAGAGGAATTCAAAAGATAGAAAATCAATTATTACAAAAATATCTAAGTATTTTAGATTAATGTTTCATACATGGATGAAACATCAATAAAACTTGTTTTCCTTTAAGATGATAAATAAGTTAAATGTTTGTAAATATAAATATGACATTCTTAATGAAGTTATAATCTGTGTACCTCTCTCTCTCTCTGAAACATGTTTGTTTTCTTGATTTAAAGGTTTTGTTTCAGTCTTTCTTAGATCCTTGTAAGTGAATTCATAATTGATATGAAAGTACCACTATTTGATTGACACATTTATCGTGCAAACAACATAATGTGATAAATGCATTGCTAATATATGAAAAAATATAGACTAACAATATTTCTAATTAACCTTCTATACCTCTCTGACATTCTCATTACACACTAAAATACAATGACTAATTTTATTTTATTTACATTTATTTCCATCTAATAAAATATTTTATATACTTAATTCCACCTGTCATTGTCATTAAAGATTAGTTGCACTTAACAAAATTTGTACATGGTGTACTACAAAGAAAGCATAAGCTTTTAGATTAACAAAATGAAAATTAAGAAAAAGAATCAGTAGAATAGACAGCATGGACTTCCACCCTTATTAAATAAAGATAATAATGATATGATATGTTTTAGAACGTGTATATTCAGTTCTATCTACCTCTTTGAGTCGACACTTGGTCCTTCAAATCTTTCTCAACGCTTTCAAATAAATTGCCGAATGGGCCCCACCCTCGCAAACACCGCCAGTACAATACAAACAGCCAACTCAGCCCACCCAAAATTTCGGGGGCGCCAATACTTCCACGTGTCTTAAACTCGATTATAATAATTATTTTTATATTTTAATAACAATTTATATCAAAAGACATTTGACCAATTTATAATAAGAACATTAGATGCATTTGAATCTTCAAAAAAATAATTATATATATGTGGAGACTGGTAGGTGGGAGGATCACGTGTGATGGCGTTCTCTCTCAGTCACGCGAATATAATAATATTATAATATTAAATGCGGGAGATAGACGACACGGCAATGAAGAAGGGAAGATGGGCTTCGTTGAAGGGTAGGTCTCTCATGCAAGAGGGGCCCTCGCCTTTTCCCTTGTCCTCCTTAAGGAAAGGACAACCACCCTTGACCTTCATATATCTACTCACAAATTGAGTTTTGCACATTTCTCCTCACGCTCGCTTAGGAGAAAATGATTTCAGGTGCGTTTATGACCTAAAGAGCTTATGGGACCCTGAGTAGAAGTGTTAGATCATGGGACCCTAAGTGGAAGTGTTAGTTTTGAGCTTTGCAAAAGATTGTTATGATTAGGTTGTGACTTGTAGTGTTGTTTTGTTTTATCTACTATATTATCTTAATGGTGGGGCTTGTGTGTTTATGTTTAGTTTCTATTCAGTTATATAGAGATTGTTGTGATTCTATAATGATATGTAGCATTGTTGCGTTTAGTTTTGTGTACATTTTTCAATTAAGTTTTGGTTTTATGAAGCATATTTTGCGTTAAAGGTACTCTCTCTCTCTCTCTCTCTCTCTCTCTCTCTCTCTCTCTCTCTCTCTCTCTCTATATATATATATATATATGATTGAGGGGGACAATGTTTTCCTACATTTGCCTTCACATAGCAGGCGTTTTAGTTTGTTATTTAGTCGATTATCATATTAAACTCTATTTCATTTTGTGTTTTTAATGACTTTGTGCACTTTCCTTCTAGAAAATAATATGTGCTTGTATTTATATATATTATATCCACATTTATTCTCCCTTGTTCTCATAAATTATTAGCGCTCTTGTTTTTGCACAATTGTCTTTCATTCTTTTATTCCATAACTCTTGAACCATGTTATCTACACAGCCCAGGGGATTAATTCCATGCATTACAAATCTAATTTAAAATTTCTCTTTTTAAAATATAAATTACTCATACATTTTTTCACCACCTTTGATAGCTAAATTAGTTTTTGTTCTTGTTCTTGAGTTATTATATCCTTGTATTTAATGTTTATTCTCTTTAACAATTGAAAAATAATCAGTCAATCATTGAAAATTCTGAACATTAAGAAAAACATCATTCTCTTAACACAATGATTTGGAGTATTTAAATAAACCAAATCTACATCAAAACATTGCAGGATACTTGTATAATAATGTTCAAAACATGAATCACAAAATCTTCCATAGTAAATCTTAACAATAAAATGAAGAATAATGTCTTACATGTTAAACCCTTATTTGATACAAAATTGTCAAATCAAGAAACCAAACAATGTTGGAGTGTGAAGAACACTTGAATAAACCCTCATGGGAATGGAAAACCACTTGAAAATGCCTCAATTGCTTATAAATTAAATTGCAATTTACAAAGTCTCATTGGCTTCTTGTTTTCATACTAAGAGATAAATATGCCTATGGTCAATCAATGTAACAAACTTAAATAAAATAAACAAAACATAAAATTTGTTTGATGATGTATAACCTTTATAAATGTTTCATTAGCCTTGAGATATAGAATTACATATAGTCACTGACATAATGTTTGAGAACATCATGACATAAACATACATGCTTTCAAAACAATATTAGAAAGATACAACATATATATCTACTTGTTAATCAATTTTTCACATCTACAAACTCTTCATAGAAAAAAATACTTCATAATAAATTAATAAAACAAAGCTCTTTTTTTCTTTTTTTAGAGACCCTATGTCCACTCAGATATTAAAAAAAACCTTTCTCATTATGTTGTTACATCCACAAGAAAATGAAGTAATGCAACTATAGTATTAGTCCCCATTGGCAAGGCATCATAACTATCTCAAAAGGAGAACCACCAAAAGCTATTTCAGGTATAACTATCACAAAAACTCCATTTATTTCAAAGCAAACCATAAACACAAAAATACCACTTTTAATCTATTGTTATATATAGGGAAGCAAAATATTTTCTTTCACTAATAGATTAATCAAAACGTGACTACTTTCTTTTCCAAACTAAAACAAAGCCACCATATTAAAGAAAAAGAGTTTGAATAACCACCACTTTGTCATGCTTAAACTACTTCTAGCTCCTAGTCAACTAGCATTCCAAAATGGTCTCCAAACTAGTGTAACTACAATACTCATGCCCTAGGTCTCATAGATAGGGTTTCAAATAATGAACCAATCAAATGTGAAATAATATTATCATTTTTGACACCCTAAGGAATAATGAAACTCAAGTGAAATAATAATAATTGAAATGTCAACTCTACAAAAATACACAACACCAATAATGATGCCTTCAAACTAAGCTTATGAAACTCCAACCACCCAAAAGAGTGTGATTCTTATGCATGCCTATGTAATGATAATGTATAATGTAATGATAAAGTCCAAGATCATGGTAATGTGCAAAGGCAACACCATCATGTATATCATAGATCATCATTCTAGGTATGTGCAGGATCACGATGTGCCAAAAAGTGTTGATCTAAAAAATATGTAGTGAGGCATTTCAAAATCTATTCGAATTTTTTTCCCACCCATCCTCATACTAAATGAAAAAAATTAATACCTTTATAAGGCCTACTATATCTTTTGATACCAACCCTATATGGTCAACTTTTAAAACATCTTGAAAATGCGTTTTTGGCCTATTCTTGTGTGTTTTTTACTTCAAATATGTAGCTGATGACTCTTTTTTCATCAAAATTTAATGAAATGAAAAAGGTTTCTTAAGAATGTTCTTAGCTTTCCATAAATGTAAGGTTTTTCAAATTATATGTTTAGTAAATAATTATTACTTATTTTCCAATGGAGTTATGTATAAAGTGTTGATTGACACACTATTTGAAAAACAACTATAACTTTCAAATGATACAACATTTTTGAAATCCAAAAGATACATCACATTCTATGCTTCTTCTACTATAAGGGAAAAAAAGAAAAATTAAATTTCACAAAGTTTTGAATTAGTAAGGTGGTCAAACATGAGAGTTTTTATTCCAAAAATACTAAAGCAAAAAATCAATAATTAATTAATTGTTTGGAATAAAAATACACAAAAATATGTGTCACATCTAGACGTGAGTATACTTCTTCTATCTATAATATTATTATTTTATTTTGATTAAGGTTGCCAAACATACGTCTACTTCTTACTTTTGTCCTGAGATTTTTGTATTATTGCATTAAAATTCAAAATTTTCACCAATCAATTTTTATTTTTTTAAGATAAGGCCTAGTAGTTTAGAAACTAAATTCAATTTCCTAGAGATTCTTTTTCTCTCAACTTTTTGATATAAAGTTTATAACAAGTAGAAAATTGCACATCAAGTTGACATAACCCTGATTTGATAATTTTTTATTATCACTTAAGAGCATAGTTTGGTTGACCATGATCTTGCACATACCCTTCTATCCTTGTAAACACTTAGCATTTGATAAATTAGTTTTGTAAAAAATAGACCATTAACATCTATATATACCTTGTATATAATAAATGATCAATGGCTTATTAGCTAAAAAATAATAAGGCATCAATCCTTATTGAGAACAAGTGCATATAAGTGTCAATGTTATAAGATCATAAAGATGTAATGTATCAAACATAATAGTATGTCAATGATAAGATAGTGAACAACATATATGATAATTGTGTTTAAATCATCCATATGCCCTTCACATGGGTTATCAATGTTAAACCTTGTATATATTTTCATGGCATAATATTTGTCCCATTTTCATTACAAAATATATAATAAGAAAAAATTAGTAGTCACTACAATGAATGTATATATTATCAAATAAGTTTGAGATGCTAAATGTTTGAATATAAACTAATACAAGTACCACCACTGAAAGTAGTAAACAACATAGAAGAACCATCACTAGAATATGTTGGAATTCTTTAGAATAATTGAGAGGGGGGTGAATCAGTTATCCAAGGTCCAGATGTAAAAAAAAAAAAATTCAATCCTTAGTAGACCCAAATCCATAAAACCTTACTATGCATGAATCCATTAGATCATACAATACTTAAACTTTGTAGATTGTTATCCTAGGTCAAAACAACTTTTCATAAATATAAACATGAAACATAATAGATTCAATAATGCATTTGAAACAAGAATTTTACATGGAAACCCAATTTGGGAAAAACCACCACTAACATGCTACTAATTCTCACTCTTCTGAAATGATGCCCTGTGAAAGGCTAACCTTGTTAAAGGTTACAATACACACTATTAAATGTGACCTGGTTAAAGGATTTCAATCACCTTGTTAGGAGTGAGCCTTGTTAGAGGACTTTAGACCATTCATTTGGAATGTCACCTGGTTAAAGGATTTACAAATGATTGTTAGGTCAACCTTAATCCAAAGGATTTACCCTAGACTGATACATTGATTATAAAGTAACAATAGGGCTTGATCTGATAACAAATTACAACTCACTTAAATATTACAGATCTTTATTTTAGTCCTCCATTCTACTTGGCTTTCACACACTTTATCTCTGATAGCTTTTTCACCCTTCAAGCATTCATACTGTTAAGCCTTCTTGCTTTGTATGCCAATTGCAGTCTCTTATGTTCAGCCATCGAATGAAGCAATACCCTAGACCCCTTGTCTTCCCTAAGTTCTTGAATATGACAACCTTTTCTTCTGACCATCTCCCTCTATAAATAGAGATTTAAGATCTTTTTCTGCTTAACCACAATCATCCATTTTAGGGTTAGGTAGGATTAGGTAGGATACATTAAATCTACCTACTTTTCTATTTAGTTCCTCTAGAAACTTCTTCTATAATATTCCTTGAATTCACCACAAAAAGGTTTACCTTGAATTCTGTGCCACCAGCTCATCATAGTTATCTTCCACATGCTTCACACAATTCAAGAAAACAAAATAGTTAGCTCAGATTCGTCAAATCTACAATTTAACATGAATACTAGCACACGGCATCAATATGATGTCACTCGGCTTCTATACTATTCTTCCACTTGGTCAACACTAGTTTACTTGGCAAACACTAAAGTTTACTGATGCTCGGCTTCAACTAGACTTTACTCAGCATATATTGATAATCACTTGGCTTGCACTGATTTTCATCTTTTCTTGGCACCTCTTGATTTTTACTCAGCATCTACTAATTTCTGCTCGGCTTACACTGACTACTTGGTAAGGCTTGGCAGACACTTTTCATATTTGATATTCTTCTAATCTTAACTTGAGTAATCTTTCATTTCAGACTTTAAGTAGATAAACAATTCACTATAGTATCAACGTCTTCCTTGGTCTTAGTACTTCCTCTACATACCAAATGACTCAACCTTTCTCTATTTGTTATTGTTATCTCCATTTCTCAAATCTTATTCATCAATCAACTATATGATAGCTTTTAGACCAAAAAGAAATTGTCTCACCAGTAGGTACCAGGTTTGACATCATTGACAAAATAATGATTGTTACATTACAAGTTCTTCACTTCAAAACAATCTCATATCAACAGAATATGCCATCAATTATAGAAATAACATCTTATGGATGTAACATCTGTAGAAAAATTAAAATTGTCTCATGCTTTCCAATGCTTAATAATACTAATCCTACTCTATTAGTTGAATAATTCATTAATTATTCAATTAATTAAACTTAATTCTTCTAACTAATATTATTCATCATAATTCCTCACAATATAATTACTTCATTGTTTGATCATCTCCCCTAATATTAACTAAATAATTAATATCATTTAATTATTTTAACTTTAACTAAGTGATCTTTATCATTTAATTAAACTCAATTTCTATTATTAATAGCTAATTAAATCTTCTTATTAAATTAATATCCAATTTCAAGCTAATATCTAATTTCAATTCAATTTTAATTTATTTTAAGTAAAAAAAATAGAAATTAAAAAATTAAATCAAATTTCAAATTTTAAATAAATCATGAAATATAAACCTTCTTCAAATCTTTATTAAATCAATTTCTATTATTAATAGCTAATTAAATCTAATTATTAAATTTATTTATTTTTTATTTCCTCAAAATTCAAATTTGTTATAGCTAATTTCATTCCAATTTCAAGCTAATATCTAATTTTAATTTTTTAAGTAAAAAAATAGAAATTAAAAAATTAAATCAAATTTCAAATTTTAAATAAATCATGAAATATAAACCTTCTTCAAATCTTTATTAAATCATGAAAATGTTCTAAATATTACATTTTTTGAAACTAATACATTTCAAATCCTAAAAAATATTCTATTTTCCATCATCTCATCTTATTCTAAATTAACTCAATGTATTTTGAGATCAAAATGGAAAAAAATTTATCTATCTCATCTTGTAGCCAACCACGATCCATCAAACAAAATTTCAAATAGTAGCCTATGGTTAAGATTGTGTGTATACTTTTAACATCAACACTTTAGATCACACATTGTGATCCATCATCAAAATAAATGAGAGAAAGAGACGCACAAAATAGAGGAAAGATGCAAACATGGTCAAACAAAAGAGGTATAAGAAGGGCTAGGGGGAGGGAGTGTTAGCCCCAACTTAAATTGCAACTGATAGTGGGGGATTTTTAGTTGGTAATGCTATGAATTTATGTAAAAGAGTCATATAAGTTGTTATGTTGTCATTGATGTCAAAGTCTTAGTCGACTAGGCATTATGCTAACAGTTGGCAAATTTTTCCTCCATTTAGTCCATCATGGATATCTAATCAGAGAGACCTTCAATGGGCTATTTTCTTTGCAGTGGGTCATCACGCTAAAGTTGGTAGCTAACATTTCATGTTAGCTCAGTCCCTTCTCTGACCGAGTTCACTCAATTTGTTATTTTACCAAGCTAAATGTTCTTTTGACCAAGTTAGCTTGGTTTTCTCTTGGTCAGGTTGACTGACTACAAGATCTAATGATTCATCTTTTCGCGAGCTATCTTCCCATCTTCCTAAAAGCATGAGATGCTTCCATGTGTCTTCATTCTAACATTTCTTCATGCTACAATTTTTTTGCAAGGCTTTGAAACCTGAACTGGCGCCATGTATGATGAGTACTCCAATTAGCTGGCTTTGTGGGTCCATGGTTCATGTCGATGTTGATTCGTCCATGTGTGCTAGCTCTAATTTTGTGGGTCTGTGGGTGGTAGAGTTTTGTTTACCATGATTGGTCCATGTACTTCCAACGTTATGCTTCTACACGTTGCCATCCTGGCATTTCCTCATACCACAATATTTCTTTGAGGCTCTGGAGCCTAGAATTGCATGAGATGCTACCACACATCTCCATTCTAAAGTTTCTTCATGTTACAATATTTTGGCAAGGCCTCAAAATCTAGAATTCCACCACATGGTGCAAGGTCCCATCTTTTGCGCTTAAGTTAGCCTAATGTGCACGCGCGCAAATCAATGGTGGAGACTCAACAGAAGAATAAAAGATCATTATCTATTCTGTCAAACAACAAAGCACATCAATGACTCACATGTTTTCATGGGATAGTCTTCTTGTCTCACTAAAATGCAAGATGTTGCAAAGCATCATCATTTTGACAATTCTTCATAATGCAGAGTCTCTACAAGGCTTTGAAGCCTAGAATTGCATGAAAGCCATTGGATCCAGCACATCTTGGGGGTTTCTTGGTTGCATCTCAGTCATCTATTTGAAGGGAGAATCTTGATCAATGACTATGTCTTAATTCTTTCATTGGGGAGATTATCGCCATCGCTGGGTCATCCATTTTGAATAAAGACATTCATCGACGACCATCATTCAATTTTGGGAAAATTAGATGTCCCCCTATGGTCAACCCTGCATGTTGCAGGTGGATAACATATCCTGTTATCCCTCCCTGCATTTTTTCTAGTGGAATGAATCATCTTTGTTCAACCATGACATGCTATCAGAGTATATTCTTCAATGTTGAGCAACTTCATGGGCTTTGTTTGCATGACACCATTATACCCCATGCCTCTTTAATGCTTGAAATGATCATTTTTTGGCGATTTGATCTCTTAAGTCTGGGTGCACTTGTTTTGGTCTCTTCTTGTCACTTCTAGCATCAAATTGCACTTCATGATCATATTTATTTCTAATTCTTCATTTATTATGTACTCTGGAACCTCAACTCCATTTTTGTTGGAGTTTGAACTCAAGGTTGTATCTGGGTTATGCCTACACCCCATAAAGGTAATTTTTGTTGTTATTCTCGAGATCTCTTTTCTCTAATATTTTGTAGATTTATTCTCTATAAATATTTTTCTTATTATTTAGTAGAAATTATTGTTGTTTCATCCATTCTCAGCTAGTTAAATTTGTGCAATCTATTATGCCTCATTTTCTTGGATGTATTTTGGAAATTATAGCACCTTATGATTATGTTTACTTCAATTAACTAATATATTGTATTCCTTGCATGGTTATGTTGATTTCTTGGCTTATTTTATGGTGTTAAGGTAGAAAGAATACAAATAGTGGTATGACTTGTAGGGTCTACTAGATTTTAGTACAGTTATTGAAATAAGTAGATCAACAATCTATCTAGTGCATCACACCTCCCTTCCCTTTATGCATATTTAATTCTAGTTCTCTTTGTCCCTTTCCTCTCAAGTTGTAGTTTCAATGTACCCTGATAGTGAGGAAGTTAGCCTTCTTTGGAGATTCAACCTCAGAGGGCAAGTCCCACACTTGGAGGTTGTTTCCATGTTACACGAGGTCACTTGAGGGTCATACCTCAAGAAAGGGTGCAAAATTTTGTGTCAACACTAAATAAAGTACCATATCATTATATTGATGAAGAGGATTAGATTGATGAATAGGACTTGAAGAAAGTATGCTAAAGACAAAAATGATATGAAAGGTATTCAACGGGTACTTGAATGAGTTGGACAATGATAATGTATTATTGGTTTGATTATTTTACAATCATGTATTATTGCAATATATTGAAGAACACAAGATTAACTGAGTCACAAAATTAATGAAGGGAGACTGCATTCACTGAGTGACTACAATATTGCTTGATTGATTGGTAAAGGAAGAAGGAAAACTAAGTTTTATACAAGCAAGTCAGTATTAACCAAGTTATATGTTGCTTGAGTAAATGTTATGTTTATTGAGTGATAGTTGGATGAAAAAGTTTGAAAAATTAGAATCTAAGGTCAACTTTTGATGGCAATTTGGAAAGTTCGAGAAGGTCTAAAGAATGAGTGAAACCTTGTTGCAAGATCTATGGCTAATAAAAATCAAGAATGATCTAATGATGTAAATTGAATGTAGATAAGGATGGACAAACAATTATATTCAAGTTATGTTTTCTAAGTGTCTAAATTCATTGTATGAAGGAATCTTATTATAACCCTAAGATCGATGACGTTGATTAAGCGAAAAAAGATGGAAGAATCTAGAACCATTTAGAAAATTATTTGAGGAGAACATGATAGATTTAGGTTGATTATTTTGTTTTGATGATGTTGAAGAGTTGATGGAATTGAAAGAGATCTTATTGAAGGTTGTTGTGAACGTGAAGTTATTGAATGATAAGGAGTAAAGAGTTGAGCTAGGTGAACCAAGAAAAGTAGAGAAAAGATAAGGAACAAAATTGGTGAAAGGGAGAATCGGTTGAGTGAGCCAAAGATATTGAATGAACATAAGTAGAGATGTCAACAAGAAAAGGCAGTTGATATTCTTAACATTTCACTTTATATTTTTATTGTTTAACCATTGTAGCAAAAAATCAAAGAAGTATCGAGTGGACCTAACAAATCTATGAAATCCTATATGGTAACATCAATTAGTTGTGTTTGAAAGTCCTTTAAATTAGGCCACTCTTTTTAGTCAAGGACATGGAAAGATAAAGTCTAGATGATCTTTTGATGAAATCCTCTAACAAGGTCACTTTAACAAAGTTTATGTAACCTTTAACAAGGTTTTCTCTTAGAAAAGCTCACTTTATAAGAGTGAAATTTTTTGGGTTGTCAGTCCTTGGTGGTTTTCCCCTTAACATGTTTTCCACGTTAAAAATATTGGTATTAATTGTGTGATTGATATTTGTGTTGTAAATTGTTTTATATGTTTTTAGTTTACTGCAACTTAGTAATAACTAAGTTATAACTAAAATTTACTATCAATCAATAATGTAAGGAACAATTTGATAATAGTCTAGAAAGAAGTGAATGAATGAGTTAAGTATTGATTTGGATGATTATACCAAGTAACTGAAGCTATTTTTGTTGATTTTTATGATTCTTTGATGGTGCTGAAATGTTTGAAATGGATTGTGAGATAACTAGACATAACTGATTCACTCCCACCACCCACCCCTCTCTCAATTATCTAACAATTTGGTATCAAAGCTAAGTTCTTGGAAAAAGAATTTTGAAATAACTTGAGCTAAAAATAAAAAATGTATAAGAGATAACCACCAAAGATTAACAAGAAGAAATTTTCCTCATGGCAAGATCGAACAAAGTTGCATCTTTTTGATATTGGAGATAATGTCACACATTGGTTGGAGAATGAATACACTACCCCTGTTGGTCCTCTGATTGTGGAATAAATGAATGAAAAGATGAATCATAATAATACGATGATTGATATTTCATCTTCTCTCAATGATGCCTAATTTGATTATATCAAGAATTATTCCAATGCTAAGAAAATATTGGATAAATTGAAGCTTGTATATGGAGGAGATGACAATGTAAGGAGAGCCAAAGCTCAAATCTTGAGAGGTAAGTATAATGACACAAGAATGAAAGAAGGTGAAAATGTTGCACAATATGTAAGCTAAATCAAAGATGTTATGAGTGCAATTAGAGTTTCTAGAGGAGCTATTGTCAATTCTCAAATTGTAACTAAAGTTTTAAGAACTCTTTTTCTTGTTTATGTTATCAAAGTTTCTACTATTCAAGAAGTAAGAGCTATGTACGGAAATGATATAACACTTGATGGTCTAGTTGGCCAGTTGACTTCATTTGAGTTGAGAAACTATGATAACAATATGGTCACAATGGAAAATGCTTTTAAGTCTTCACTAAACATCAACAATTTGAAGAAAGAGAAGAAAAATAAAGAAGAAAGTGAGTTTGAAACCAAAGATGATCTAGATGAGATTGAAGCATTTCTTGAAAGAAGGTTATAAAGAGGTAAAGGTAAATACAAAGGTAAACTACCCTTGATCTATTTCAAATATAATTAGGTTGGTCACTTTGTTGCTAAATGTCCTAATAGAAGCAAGTATAACAGAAATGATATAAATGACAATAAAGATTTCAAGTATAGGAAGAACAAATATTACAAAGACAAAGGAAAGAAGTCATGCTATATTTCTAAGAAGAGCATATCAAGTTAAGTTCTAACGATAGTGGTTGTTCACATCACATGATTGTTGATCTAAGTAAGTTTGAAAAGGTCAAAGAAATTGATGATGGTGGAACTATTAAGTTTAGTAGTGACATTCCATATTCAAGGATAGGTAAAGGATCACTAATGTTGAATGATAAGATTAGATGTGATGATGCATACTGGGTTCAAGGACTTTACTATAATATTTTGAGTGTTTCTTAGTTGAATAACTTAGGTCACAAGCAAGAATTTGAGAAAAAGAAGGTCAAGATCTTTGATGATGAAGATAATCTTATTGGAATAAGAGTGAAAATAAAAGGTAACTTATTCTACCTTGATCCTATAGTTGAGACATTTCTATTTTTTAGAATTGAGGATGTGTGGTATGGCATAAAAGTTTACATCATGCAAACTCTAAAATATGGTGAAAATTAGTAGAAGGAAGAGTAAGAGGCTTACTGAATTTGCAAAAGTCTAAAAAATGCTACGTGTAAAGAATGTTAGCTTAGTAACATGAAAAATTATAGTTTTTATAGAAAGTCACACACTTCAAATAATATTTTGGAATTGGTGCATACTTATTTATGTGGTCCAATTGGAGTTGATAGTTACTATGGTGACACATACTTCATTTTTTGTGGGTGATTATTCAAAGATAATTGTTGTAATTTTCATGAAAGTGAAATCATATGATTTGATATGTTTAAATAGTATAAATATCGAGTTGAAAAAGAAATTAAAAAATCTATGAAATTCTTAAGATCTGATAGAGGTGGTGAGTTTATGTCTATTGAATTCACTAACTTTTGTATTGAGAATGGTATCAAAAGACATTTGTCTGCACTAAGGACACCACAACATAATGATATTGTTGAAAGGAGAAATAGATATATCATGGATTGTGCAAGGACACTAATGATTGAGAAGGAGGTCTCTCATATATTTTGGAGAGAAGTAATCAATATTTTTTTTACACTCTCAACCGAGTTCAATTGAAGAAAGGAACAAAAAATACACCCTATGAGTTATGGTATGGTCATACTCTAAACTTATTTTAAAATCTTTGGAATTAGGTGTTACATTCATGAAGATACAAGGAATGGTAAACTTGATGTTAAAGGAGATGAAGGTATATTCCTAGAATATTCATCTAAGAGAAAAGCTTACAAATTTTTGAACAAGGCTACTAACAAGATGATTGAAAGAGAAAATGTAAGATTTAATGAGTTTTCAAAGATGAACGATCTGTAAAGAAAGAAATAACCTGGGGATTATAATAAGGTTTTTTTATGTCTATGAAGAGGCACTTGATATTCTACCCAAGCTACAACAGAAAACTATTGAAACCAGATAAGGACACCTAAGTCTCAGATAGTTATACCTAAGCACCAAATAGTACAACTTGAGCAGGAAGTTGAACCTCTACTGAGTGAAGAAAATGCTAAGAATCATACAAATGAGCATGTATTGGCCAAATATGTGAGGAAGAACCACTCACCTAAAAAGATAATTGGAGATAGAAGTGATGGAGTACAAACAAGATGCAAAATAAGAGAAAGTACATGTTTAATAGTTGATTAGAGGATGGACCTTGTTAGGATTCAATGAGAAAATTTAGTATAGACAGTCCCTATTAGGAGACTTTGAATCCCTATTAGGAGATTCTGACCTTGTTAGGAGTTGTGCCAACCCTGTTAGGAGTTGTAGTACACTAGATGCAAGACCACTGCCCAAACATGCACTTCCAATTACAAGAAGAGCTCACTATCCAAACAAGTAATTCAACTTTTGGAATATATTCTTTCTCAGTTCGATCTTGGATCACAAAATATCTTCACAAACTTCATATATATCACTTTTACAAAAGTTCACATACAGTTGCTCAACATAACCACTACATCTTTCATCACAAAATGTCCTTTTTCATAAATACCATGCCTTTACACAAATTGCTAATAGGGCAGCTAAGACCACAATACACTTTTCTAACTTAGAGTAAACATCTAAGATGTTGGCCCTAATTGGACAAGTAGTTATTTTATAAACAAAATAATCCTTTCCTTCAATTTCACTAGCCTGTTTCATTAAAACATGAATATCTCTTTCCCTACACTTTGAATTGACTTCTAAGGTTATACACATCATCATCAACATGTATACTATCTCCATCTAACTTCGCTAGTCCTAATATGATGTCAACAACAAGTTATATAGAAAATAATACATTGTTGTATACCAAATTTCATACTTAGACAATTTTCTGAGTACCATAAGCTAAGTATCTTTATTTTCGAGGTTTCCTGTAAGCATGTACATCATGTGTTTCCATAAATTATAACAATTACATATCTAAATTAGCCAATTGTCAACAATCTCTCCCTTTGGAATTGATGACAATAAATTAGGGAAAATTGGTTAAGTGACAAAAAATTAACAAAAATAATACAGTAACATCACGTCTATTATAATTTGTTTATTTTACATATGCTCCCCCTTGCAATATGATTTCATAATTTCCTAATTTTCTCATGCATTTTCTTCCCTTTATAATTTTCTCAATGTACTTCTCCCCCTTTGACATTAATGAAAAAGGAAAGAATGTCAAAAACTATTCAAAAAATGTCCATCTACTATGTCAAAAACTATTCAAAAAATTTCCATCTATTGTCAAAAACTTATGTACTTTAGCCTTAAGCTAATAGAATCTTCATGCAATCATCAAAATTTTCCTTAAGATTATCCATACCTTGAGTCCATGTCTCCTTGGTAGATTCAACAGAGGTGAGAATTGTACATCAGGTGTATGATGCAATCTCAAATGCATTAAGGTTTGAATACAAAATGTTAGAATAAGTGTCCTTGGCCTTGACACATTCCTCCAACTATTTCTCAACAATAGATACTTTTAGAGCAATAGACTCTTTGAAATCTGATACTCTTTTCAAAATTTGTTCCTTCCAAAGTTCCAGTTTCCTAATATCATTGTGAATATTGGTCACTTGTCCTTCAAAATCATCAATCTTACAAGATGGATGTTGTATCTGGCTAGATAGAGCCTCTAGCTCATTCATCTTTCCTCTAATCTAATTGTCAATGCCTTTAATCAGTTTATATGATAAAGTATATTTAATGTATAATATCTTACCATCATATTGACACTTCCAAAGTTCCTTGATACAAGTATCAAGACTTATCAAATCATTCTTAATATTTTGACAAATGGTGCTAAACAAGTTAGCATCATGTGAAATTTGTGTCTTTTCTTTTGCAACACTCAAAAAATTAGTAAATTCTTCATCAAATGACTTTAGCACTGCTTGTGCCCTCTATTTTTGATTTTCCTCTGTATACTACATTGCCAGAGTACTATGTAGTCTATTAGTAACCTCCATCAGGGTTTTCTGTAGGATCTTTAGTGTTCTGTTCTTCTGAATGAGTTTGATAAGGATGGGATCAAATTAGTTTGATCATCATCATTAGTTGCTAGGTTGGCAAGCGAAAGTAGAGTAGATGAACTATAAGGTTTAGTGTCATCCTCCCTTTGCTTCTTCTCAATTGTCTCTTTGATTCTTCTCTCTTCTTATTCTTTCTTTTCTCTTTCCTTCCTTTCATTTTCTCTCTTCTCTTCCTCTTCCAATCTCTTCTTCTCATCTTCTTTTGTTTTCCTTCTCATTTCTTCTTTTGCTACTCTTTTCTTTTTCCCCTCTTCCTTTCTTTTCATCTCATCCTTAAGTAATTTTCGCTTGGCCTCTTCTACTTTCCTCTTGTCTTCTTCTTGTAATCTCTTCTCCTCTTCAATTTTCCTTAGTTTGTCTTTAATATCCTTAGTATAAGGTTCATTCTACTCAAAAAATTCAAATGGATTAGTATCATCAATGTTAATGGTAACATTGGTGTGATCTATATGCATAGTGCCATTTCTTACTAATACTTCCAAGGTTTTGGGTGCAGGTGAAGATGCTACCTTAGATTCTATCAACTACTGACTTATTGTTGCTACAGTCTCACTTCTTAACTTGTCTTTCTCACCCACCATTAAAAAAATGGTCTTACCTTGTTCTTCAAATATGGTGCTAGATTATTTAACAATCTCTTTATTTCTTCTTCATCATTAGTCTTGCAAATAGTCATTAGCATAGAATTCTAAAGTTCCAAATCTTCTTCTCTTGCTGATGTCTTTTTCTCAATAAGTCTATCATAAACTTTCTGGTTTACTATGCACTCAATATCCTTCAGATTCGTATTGTTAGCTATAATGTATCTCATAGTAGAGATATCAATATGATCTTTCTCAAAATTGTTATACAAATCATAGAATTTTTTCATGTAAACAAAGTTATCATCAATAGAAATAGCTGAGTTTATCTTTTCTATCTTTGGCTTCTAGGGTTGTGGAGCTTTTCTTATTGATATCTTAGAATACCTTTTTTTCTTTCTTAACTTCTTGTTCTTGTTCTTCTTCATCACTAGACTCAACACTCATCAATAATTTCTTTTGCCTTTTTCCTAGTCCAGTGTCTTGTTGCTTGACCCTTTTAGTCTTTGTGGTCACAACTTCCACTAATCTCTTAGATTTTCTCTTTGGTTCACTTGGCTGAACATCAGACACTACTACATATGGAATGTTTTGTTCTGAAGAGGTCTTTGCAATAGATACTAACAAAGGTTGCACATTCAATATACCTTGTTTCATGGTTTTCCTAACTGCTTGTGATTCACTCTTAGTCCTACCAGCCTCTAATAAAGATTTCTTCATAATTGACTCAATTTTCTTGCAAGATGCCTTCTCCAAGGATGCCTGATGAATTAGCTGGGTAATCTCATCATAGGTTCCAAATTTGTATTCTGCTTTCCCTGATTTCAAAAATAAATCAATATATCCAACTGTAATATGATAACTCAATTCATAACCTAAGGGATCAAGAAATGTTTCCTGAGGTTCTACTACTTGAATATAAGTAAAATCTATATCAACCATAACACAAATGTCTTCCTTAAATCTATCTACAACTACAGGTGCAATTCTAAATCTCGATCTCGTTTCATTTTGAAATGTCTTCATTATCAGGTTTCCCTATCCAATATCTTATCTACAGGATGTCTTCTGCATACTTCTGTGATCTTCTCCATTGTACATCTATCACTGCTCATTATCTCTGTGACTAATAAATATGGACATCTTTTAAGTACATAAAATAATATGTGATTTATTAGTGACTAAAATCTAAACACACTATTCTTAGTCATCTTGATCTTTTCTAGGTTCTCAAGTAGTTACATTCTCATAATTTCACTAAGATTTACTTGTTCCTTCTCAACACATATCTTATAGGCTGCATAGATGAATATAGCTAAAAATTCATCAATCTTTGAACTTGCACATATAGAGTAGGCAATAATTCTACTCAGGAATCTTACATCAACTTGCTTAATGGTGTTGATCACCATGACCTTTCCATTGTACATTGCTTTGGTATAACTTTCAACTTTCTTCTTGACCATTTTCTTGCCTATAGGTACATTGCCTTATTTGCTAAGATTAGTTACCTCATGAATAAGGTCAACGGAAATATCAACTGCACTATCTTGCATCCATAGTTTACCATCATGTATTCTGCTTAATATGATTTGTGTCCAATTCATGGTAGAAATGATATTTGAACAAGTCTAGTTCCTTCGAGTATTCAAATCTAGCCTTCATATTCATATCTTGATTGAAAACTAATTCTGTATCCTTGTTCATGTATTCACTCCCAATAGATTCAAACTTATAGGCAAGGTAACTTCCTATATCTTCCAAATATACTACATTATTTGGAGTAATAGATAATGTTGAATTAGGGGTTCCTTCTATGGGTTTCACAGAAACAACTTTCAACTTAGGTTTATCCTAGTTCTCAACATTGTGCACTACTAACATATCCATGATTCTATATGAGCTTTTATTGAAATAAATTTTGTCAAAAAATGATAAAATACCTATTTTTCATAAATAGGGTTTGCTTTGAAATTGCCTTGACAAGTCACTTCTGAGTGCTTTCTACTTCAGATGTATTTGCAATGAAGTGAAAATCAATTCTATACTCCATTTATTCCATCAACATGAACTTGCATTAATTGCGTACTTTGAAAACATGAAAAAGCTATCCATTACATTCTATAATCAAATAATTTCTCAAGATCTTCTATCTGATCTTTAGATTCTACTCGAGGTTTTCCATAGCTATCTTCCATGAAACTTTTCTTCATGAAATTTTTAGAAAAACATAGTTTTCATCTTCTACTACAGAATTAACTTTCTCTGTAATACCAGTAACTCTTAATTCCTTCATAACTTGTTTAGCTAAGCTCCAAATTAAAAGTAAGCTTAGATACAATCTAAACTTTTCTTGATGCACCTTTTCCTAACTTCGCAACCTCTATTTCAATCTCTAAATGAAATTTTCAAATTTTGGTGCTTTGAACAAGCTTATTTCAACTTAATTGAATCAAACTCGATAACTGACTTCGATCTTCTTGTCTCATCATCTAATTTATCCTCTAAGATCTCCAGTCCTTTTACAAATGCCTCATTGAGACCTTTATGAAGTTCACTGACTACATTCCTTTGTTCCTCATTGTCTTTGTTAGTTACGGAGTTCCTTTCATGGTTCCTTCTATCATTTTCGATGTTTCTTCCATCATTCCTTCTATTTCTAAAGTTTCTTCCATTTTTTCTTGTATCTCTAAAGTTTCTGTCCATTCTGCAATACTTTGTTGTATGTCCAAAGTTGTTACATAACTAACATACTGGTGTTCTACTTTTAGGATTATGTTGATCATCAGATGCATGACAATTCCAAGCTATGTGTCCAAAGTTTTTACAATTATAACACATGATCTATCTTCTATCTTCATAAGATCGTCCTTCTCTCGATGTTCTTTCATTAGATCTTCTTCTATCTGTAGGGTTAGTATTTCTAGACATTCTACTATTTCTTCTATCATTATCATACTTATGTTTCCTACAATCAATTGCTTTATGACCCATACCATGACAATTATGACAATAAAAATCCTTAACATGATTAAATGACTTATTTGTACAATCTCTTTTCATATAACCTATTTCATTACATGAAAAATACTTACCTCTAAATTCATACCTGGTTTCCTTTGGAGATTCCAATTGCTTTGGTTCATTCAAGATTTCAACTTCCTTGTCTTGACCAACTTCTTTAAGTTTATCAAAAGATTGACTAGATTCAATCTTAGCATTAGATTTACCCTTTTCTTTTGGATTTGATCTAATCTCATGTTTCTTTGCAGACATGTTTAATAGATAACTATTACCTATTTTGCCTCCTGCCAAAGTTTGAATTCAAACACTTGAGCCCTCCCAATGGTCATCTTCCATATTTAAGTATTATTTAAATGGCATCCATTGGCCCGCAACTTTCTGCGTCGTCAGATCTTTGGTGATCCACGGTGGGCACTTTCCTGCATTCTCAAGATGCACTACCTTTAAACAATGTGGGGAAGCCCCTTTGTGACATGTGGAAGGTGGGTCTGTCTCTTCTATGGGCCGCAAGGTTGGCAAGATATTGGTGAGTTGGCAGTTTGATTGGCACCCACTTTCTTGCATTTTGTCTTTCGCTAGACTTTATAACGATGTGGGCAAGTGCCCTGGTGACACATGTCCTAGTGAAATCACAGAGGATATTTACGCAAGTTCAGAGGGCAAGTGTTATAAACACTATCTGATGCAATGAGATCGAGGGCTAGCACTTGTTTGCAATATGAAGATGCAGGGATGTTAAGGAATGCGAGAAAGTGCCTCGCTGCCATGTGTCCTTGTGGGGTCAGGTTTGTCCCATATGCCGTAGGGTGATACCAAGGTGGTGCCAGGTTGCTGAGTTGGATGCCACATTATGCTGAGTGGTTCGTGGGCCCAAAAATTTTAGTGGGTAGGCATAGTATAGTGGAGGATCTTTCGTGATCGTTGATCTTACGAAGATCAATGATCAGTGCTTTCCCCCAATATGAAGATGCGAGAAAGTTAAACATTGCAGGGAAGCGCCTAAAGGACATGTGTCCTTGCGAACTTGGGGAGATAATGTTGTAGTTAGTGTTGGCAGTGAAGGATGGCAGTTATGAGACCATCATGGTCAGGGTTTTGAGGAGGTGGCACGGTTAGTTATGAAGATGTGGTCAAACTCAAGAAGACCTTGCAAGGTGGAAAAATGAAGCGAAACTATTGGCCCACATGGCTCATATTGGTGGCAGGGTTTGGTTGACTTGTTGACTTTGTTGATTCATGAGCTAGAAACAGAGGGGATCGAGTTTTCTTGCATGAGCCAATCTTCATGATCAACTCCAACCACTTCTGAGTGAATGCTGAACCTAGTAAATAGTAGGAAAACACTCCACCACCCCAGTTCATCCACCTACATGGTCAGAATGGTTAATGGCGCCATTTCTATCAAGCCTCTATTTCAACAAATATCAAGTTTCATTGTATCTAAATCTGTACCCAGATCAGATTTTCTCCAGATCCTTATCAAGACTTAATGGTAGTGGTTGTGGAGTAACTTCAATTAGAAAATATCTCAGTTATGCTTGAACTATAAAGGTAATTTTTGTAGATTTTGTTCTGGTTGACTCTTCTTTGACTTCTATGATATTGCTTTGCAATTTCACTATAAATTTCCTTTGTCTTTGAACTGTATGAAATTCTACCTTATCTCCTTCATCCATTGATGTAAAGTGTAAGAACTATTTTCCTCTCATTGGTGTATTGTAGAGATTTGCAATCTTGTATGACTATATCTCTTTTGGCCTATCAATGGTATATAAGTGAAACCTCTCTTTCCTTGTGTCATTCATTTGGGTTTTCTAATCTACATGTGATTGTTAGATTAAAGAAAGTTTGGATGTGTATATCTTTTGGTGTCATGATGGTTCAATAGTGCATGTATGGGCAGAGATTAGTTTGAACACTCTATTTTGGTGCATCACCCCCTTAGGTTAGAGTAGGTAGATTTGATTTCACGCATTCCTTCTCCCTTTTCCTCTCCAAGAGTAGTTAGGTGCACCTTGATAGTAAAGGAAGCTAGCCTTCTCTGGAGACTCAACTTCATAGTTCAAGTCCCATAGCTTGGAGGTTATTTCCATGTTTCACAACAAACTTTTGTGACAACAATTTTTGGCACGCCTAGTGGCACTCTATTCAGAAAATTTTAAGTCTACTAGTGTCAAAAGGAAGATTTCAAGATTAATACTGAGGAGATAGTATTGGCTTTGGTGTTCAAGCCTTCAAGGGTTCATTCTTCAAGTACTTGGTGACTTTGAGCTTCAAATACATTTGGTTCCAGACCAAAGTTGCAGTAATTCATGCCCAAAGTTGAAACAAGGGCATCTTCTAGAGGTAAATTTCAATACTAAGAGCTTTTATTTTCAAATCCTAGAAGAAGGAAGACTAGAGTATCTTTATCACCAGTGAGGAGTGCAATAGCAACAAATACACCTGCAAGATCTATCTCTACTCCTCCTACTATTAGATCTCAGCCTAGATTGCCATCAACACATATCAATAGATCACTTGTCTATATGGCACAACCTAGGGCTCATGCTTTTGCCACCTTTAATGGTGGGAGTCCTCTTTTATTGGCCCAAAGACATGACATACCAATAGTTGCACTCAAAAGTTTACCAAAATTTACTAGCGAAACTTATATCTCTCCCTCAGAACACATTCAAGAAGTTGCAAATGTCTGTAATATCCATGGTATTACAAAGGATGATGTTGTAGTTAGGCTTCTAGCCTCATCCTTGAAAGGAAAAGCACTACAATGGTATAGAGGTTTGGCTCATGGTTCTATATCAGATTGGGATGGATTAGGAGCAGGACTGTCAGACACTTTGAGGACAAAAGTGACCATTTGTCACTTTTAGAACAGTTGACTACTATAAAAAGAGCCCCCCGTGAATGTATGACTGATTTCAACTATAGATTTCAAAAGACAAGGGATAAAATACCTACTTCAGTGAAGCCTACCCCTAGTAATGCCTTCTTGCATTACCTCAAAGCTTTTAACAGTGATATTGCCACTACAATCCAAACTGTGGGAGGAGATACCTTGCCTAATGCTTATGACATAGAAATAAAGTCAGAAAACATCCTAATACAAGGAGGTAAGCTAGCTCCAAGGCCTCCTATGCCTTTCTTTCCTGATGTTCCAAATCACCAACTAGCAATGGCTCCCCTTTCCACAACTTCCACATCACAATCCCTTGCTCTAGTCCCTCAAGCTTCCACATCTTCAAATGGGATAGATGAAATCAAGGAGATGATGCAATCTATGATGTTGAACATAGATAAAAGATTGCAGGGCCAAGAAAAGAAGCTAGAGGATAGCTTCTCTGTGATGCAGAAAGTGAACAATAAGGTGGTGACTTTAGAGAGACAACAAGCTCAAGGTAGTAAGGCTCATCAATTGCAACATCAAACTCTAAATAGTGGTAGGCCTCCAAATCATAATCATGGGAACAATTCTTTTGATTAGAATAGGTAGACTAGCCATGCTTTGACCTCAAATATAAACCAAAGTAGGGCCATAGTCCCTCAAAACAACATGGCCCAAGATTAGGATTTTTGTCCCTCCTATAACTACTCCTACGCCCGTTGCATGTGTCAGAAGGCTAAATCTTATTTGGCTTTGACCATATAGGAGCTTAAAATAGGACAATCATACAAAGATGACCAATTTAAAGATGCCTTGTATATGCAAGGACAAGGTGATTGCTCCTTTATGAATCATCAAGTGGAGGAACATTCTAATGTAAACCAGGATTCCATTGCTCACAACACTAGGAGCAAAAGAAGAACTATTGAAGATGCTACCCCTCCTCTTCCAAATCAAGCCTCAACTTCAAATGTAATACCTCATGAGTAAGCAGTAAATGATCAATCAAATACCATTCAACAGCAAAGGCAAAATAATGGCAGAAAAGATGTAAGTGATCCTCACGTTGTTCCATCTCAACCTCCTACAAATGCAGCTCCCAAGGCTTCTACCAAAGTAGCTACTGTGCTATTCATTGTGGTAGAACAAATGAAGAAGACAAATGTGAATATTTCCATTTGGGATGTTGTTGCTACTATACCCATGCAAAAGAGGTTGTTGCAGCAAGAATTGGAAAGTATTGAACCAAAGGATCAGCCACCCATCATGGAAAGTGCCACAAGCCTAATACAACCATCAAGGGAGGAAGAAACAAGTAAAAAGGTTAGACCCCCTCCATTTTATGTTTCTCTAATTATAGGGGATAAACTAGTCCACAATTGCATGATTGATTCAGGGGCTAGTAGTTCAATGATGCCTAGGTGTGTTGCTGAAGCTTTGGAAATGAAATATGAGCCCACTATTAGGGATGTATTACAGTTGGATGGTAGTACTATCAAGACTGTAGGGATCCTTAGGAATGTGGAAATGGCCCCACATGCATGCCCTAGTTGTACTGTAACTCAAGATATATCCATTGCTGAAGTCAGGCCACATTTTTCCATCTACCTATCAAGAGACTTCACTACCCAAATAGGTGGTTACATATCTTCTGATTGGTCGTATATGTTTTTTAGAACAAGATATGGGACCAAAGCTTCAATCAGATTAGAGCCTCTAGCCCTTCATCATACTGAACCCTACAACACTAATCTCATCAACATGAATTGCACTATCCTAGAAATGGATGAGAATTACATAATGAATGAGCCCACTACTTCCCAAGCAGAGATACCTGATTTTCTCTTAGATGAATGGGCTAATGCATATCAATTTGATCCTATGCCAAAAACCCTTGAGACAGGCCTTAGTACATATTGTATAGTAGAGAAGGATGCTCTAGTTCCCAATCTTGTGGAGACTAAAGAAGATGTGAGTGGGATATGAAGCATGTACTTTGATGGCTCAAGGAATAAGAATGGATCAAGGGCTGGTGTGATGTTGATTTATCCTGCACAAGTAAGGTACTACTTCTCCTTTAGGCTCCAATTTAGTTGCACTAATAATGTGGCCAAGTATGAATCCTTGATTCAGGGTCTCCTACTTGCTCAGAAAAGAGGAATTCAAGCTTTAAGTGTATATGGAGATAGTGAGTTGGTGGTCAACCAAGTGAGAAATTAGAATATCACCAAGAACGGTTTGCTCAAGTCTTATAAACATAGGGTATGGGATTTTCTTGAGGGTTTTAATGCATTTAATATTCAAAGTATCCCTAGAAAAGAAAATAGACATGCTCATAGACTTGCAACAATAGGTGCATCTCATGATGTGCTAGGGAATCTTGAGGAGAAGAAGAAGCAACAAATCAGAATGGTAGTAAGGCCTGCCATTTCTAACAACAACATCCATTAGCAAGTGTTTGAATTTGATGAACAAATTGTAAGCTTCTTGCAGAATGAAGCAAAATTTTCAGATAGAAACCAGTCAAGATTGTAGGATTAGTATGGTGATCAAATCATTAATCTCAGTTCCAACAAATTGCCTAAGGGTCTCATTACCTTAGAGAGTTTTTTTAATCCTGATGACCAAGCAAGAGGCAGAGTCATGAACTTAGCTGCTGACGAAGATGATCACACCCCAATCATGGTTGCTGATGGAAAATCTTTAAACATGGGGAAGGTATGTTCTGAGATCGAGCAAGAAAGTTTTATTCATCTATGTTAAGATTTTAATGACATATTTTCTTGGATGTATGATGATTTAAAGGGTTTTGACCCAAGGTTGTTTTAGCATACTATAGATTTAATTGATAATGTCAAACTAGTAAGACAAAAACAAAGGCCAGTGAATCCCAAAATTGAACCCTTAATGAGAAAGGAGTTATCCAATTGATCGAGGCCAATATAATTTTCCCCATCAAGCACTCATCATGGGTAGAAAACCTTATCCCTATTAGGAAGAAGAATGGAGAAATTAGATTGTGTGTGGACTTTAGGGACCTTAACCAAGCTTCCCTTGAATATCACCATCCTCTCCCTTCCATGGAGCAGATTTTGTCCAAGGTTAGTGGTTCAAAGAGGTTTTCATTTCTTGATGGATTTTTTGGTTTCCGGTTACAATCAAGTGCTGGTCAAAGAGTCTGATAGATACAAGACTGCATTTACCACAAAATGGGGTACCTATGCTTATTGTAAGATGCCATTTGGGCTAACCAATGCAGGTGCTACATTTCAGAAGGCAATGGAGATGGCCTTCAAAAATATGATTGAAAAGTTTGTGTTAGTTTACCTTGATGATATCATAGTGTATTCAAAGAATGTAGAAGATCATTTTGATCATTTAAGATAGGTGTTCTCAAGGTGTAGAGAGTTTGGGATATCCCTTAACCCAAGCAAGTGTGTCTTTGCTACCAATGAAGGAAAATTATTAGGACACATTATATCCGATGATGGTTTAACCATTGGTCCAGAAAGAACAAAAGCAATACTTGCTCTCCCTCTTCCTAAACATAAGAAAGGGTTGCAAAGTTTCCTTGGTAGGATAAATTTTGTGAGAAGATTTATCCCTAATCTTGCGACCATAGTAAAACCCCTTATAGCTATGCTCAAGAAAAGTATGGTCTTTGCATGGACCAAGGAAGGGAAGGAAAGTTTTGAAGAAATCAAGGTAGCCATAGCCTTAGCCCCCACTCTCATTTATCCAAATTTTGAAAAGGATTTCATTGTTTATACCCTAGGTGGTGAGTCAAGTATCTTTGCTGTCTTGACTCAAACAAATGATAAAGATGAAGAGTAGCCCATAGCCTTCTTTAGTGAAGGGCTTAAAGAGTATGAAGACAAATACAAATATGTAGAAAAGCAAGCCCTTGCAGTAATTAGAGCTTTAAAAAAATTTAGACACCTCTTGTCTCACAATAAGATTCATTTGTTAGTACCCCATGCCAGTGTGAAGGATTTCCTTTTGAGCAAAGATATTAGTTAGAAGAGAGCTAGTTAGATCACTAAAGTAATGAAATATGATGTTGACATCCAGATCACCAAGCTAGTAAGACTGAAGGGGTTGTGTAAACAGATGATATCATGTCAAGAATAGGATGAGGAAGTCGCTATGATACTAATAGAACAACAAGAGACAAGAAATGATGACCCAAGGAATTGGATGAATGATATGAGGAATTTCTTATTAGGCCACAGATACCCTCAAGGATTAGATAGAACTAAAAGGAGACAGTATAGATTATAGTCAATTTCTTATGTCATAGTTGATGGTATCCTTTTTAGGAAAGATTTTAATGGAGCCCTATTAAGATGCATTGACATAGACCAAGTTGAAAGAATGATCAAAGAGCTTCATGATGGTCCTGATGGTGGTCACTTCTCAACAAGGACAACTGCAATGAAGATCATGAGGGTTGGTTACTACTGGCCATCCCTATTCTATGATTGTCATAGTTATTTGAGGAAGTGTGAAAAATGTTCCTTCTTCTCTAGTAAGCAAAAGCTTGCAGCTCTTCCTCTTCATCCCATTCAGGTGGACCAACCTTTTGCTCGATGGGGATTGGATTTCATAGGCCCTATCAATCCTCCTTCTATTTCTGGTCACAAATGGATTTTAGTTGCTACAGATTACTTCACCAGATGGACAAGGGTAGTTGCACTGAAGGACATCACAGAATCTTTAGTCGGTGAGTTCTTTGACAAAATTGTGACCAGGTTTGGTGCCCGTTCAACCATTATTTCAGATAATGCAAAATCTTTTTTAGGAGCTCAGATTTGTGCATGGGTAGTTGACCATAATATCTACTTGAGTACACCCTCAAACTACTATCCTCAAGGCAATGGTTTGGTTGAGTCATCCAACAAAAACCTGATTAGGATTATGAAAAGAACTATAGAGGATAACCATAGGTGTTGGCTTCAAAAGTTGAGGACTGCACTATGGGTTGACAGAATAACACCTAAGAGGTCAATAGGAATTCACCATTTATGTTGGTATATGGCAGAGAAGCAAGGCTTTCAATTTCATTAGAATTCCCATCCCTAGAACTAGCTCATCAGCTGGAGCTAATTGAATATGATGTCATGATGGTAAGAATGGCATAGCCGATGGAGCTAGAAGAGAAAAGAAGTCAGGCCATGCAAACCCTAGAAACACATTAGCATCAGGTGAAAGGGAGCTTTGAAAAGAAGGCTAGGGTCAGAATCTTCAGAGAGGGTGATTTGGTTTTGAAATGGGATTAAAACCAGGAAGACACTCAAAATTTGATGCACTATGGAGTGGCCCCTTTGTGATTGTCAGTTGCAAGCAGGCCAATGCTTTTCAATTAAGCAAGCCTGGTGGTGAAATGTTGCGTATCCCAGTTAATGGGATCCATCTCAAACCATGTTTCTGACAGGATTTGAGGTTTCATGTACATAGGTAGCTTAGTTTTCTCCTTGTTTTTTTCTATCTTTCCAAGAATTTCACGAGCACATGTGTTTTGCTGAGGTTGCAGAGTTGCAGAGATAGATTTTTTAGTGTTTTTCTCCCACAAAGATAGGGTTAGGGTTTTGCAGTGCATCAATCCACATTTTTTACGACTCTATGGCCCAATGGATGCATAAGGCCACTGGTCATACGCATAGTTGGCTTGCATCCCCTATGAGTCGCCATAAATGTTACCTATTTTGCCTCTCGCGAAAGTTTGAATTCAAACACTTGAGCCCTCCCAACGGTCATCTTCCATATTTAAGTATTAGTCAAATGGCATCCACTGGCCTGCAACTTTCTGCACCGTCAGATCTTTAGTGATCCATGATGGACGCTTTCCCGCATTGTCAAGATGCACTACCTTTAGACAATGCAAGGAAGCCCCTTTCTGATGCATGGTAGGTGGGTCCGTCTTTTTTGTGGGCCACAAGGTTGGTGACCTACTAGTCAGCTGGCAATTTGATTGGCACTCACTTTCTTGCATTTTGTCTTTTGTCAGACTTTCTGACGATGCAGGCAAGTGACCTGGTGACACATGTCCTAATGACATCACAGAGGATATTCATGCAGGTTTAGAGGGCAGGTGTTATGAACACCGTCTGATGCAATGAGATTGAGGGTTGGCGCTTGCCCGCAATATGAAGATGCAGGGATGTTAAGGAATGCAAGCAAGTGCCTTGCTGCCACGTGTCCTTGTGGGGTTAGGTTTGTCCCATATGTCGTAGGGTGATACCAAGGTGGTGCCAGGTTGTTGAGTTGGATGCCAAGTTGTGCTGAGTGGTTCATGGGCCCGAAAATTTTAGTAGGTAGGTGTAGTATAGTGGAGGATCTTTCTCGATCGTTGATCTTACGGAGATCAACGATTAACACTTTCCTACAATATGAAGATGCGAGGCAGTTATGAGACCATCGCGGTCAAGGTTTTGAGGAGGTGGCATAGTTAGTTATGAAAATGTGGTCAAACTCGAGAAGACCTTGCGAGGTGGAAAAATGAAGCAAAACTATTGGCCCACGTGGCTCATCCTGGTGGTAGGGTTTGGTTGACTTGTTGACTTTGCTGATTCATGAGCTAGAAACAGAGGGGATCAAGTTTTCTTGCACAATCTGATCTTCATGATCAATTCCAACCACTTCTGAGTGAATGTTGAACCCAGTAAATAGCAGGAAAACACTCCACCACCCTAGTTCATCCACCTACTTGGTCATAATGGTTAATGGTGCCATTTCTGTCAGGCCCCTGTTTCAAAAAAATCAGGTTTCATTCTATATGAATCTGTACCCAAATCAGATTTTCTCTAGATCTTTATCAAGACTTAATGGTAGTGGTTGTGGAGTAACTTCAGTTAGAAAATATCTCAGTTATGCTTGAACTATAAAGGCAATTTTTGTAGATTTTTTTCTGGTCAACTCTTCTCTGACTTCTCTAATATTGCTTTGCAATTTTACTGTAAATTCCCTTTGTCTCTTAACTGTATGACATTTTGCCTTATCTCCTTTAGCCATTGATGCAAAGTGCAAGAACTATTTGCCTCTCATTGGTGTATTGTAGAGATTTGCAATCTTGTATGACTGTATCTCTTTTGGCCTATGAATGGTATATAAGTGAAACCTCTCTTTCCTTGTGTCATTCATTTGGGTTTTCTGATCTACATGTGATTGTTAGATTAAAGCAAGTCTGGATGTGTATATCTTTTGGTGTCATGATGGTTCAATAGTGCATGTATGGGCAGAGATTGGTTTGAACACTCTATTTTTGTGCATCACCCCCTTAGGTTAGAGTGGGTAGATTTGCTTTCACGCATTCCTTCTCCCTTTTCCTCTCCAAGAGTAGTTAGGTGCACCCTGACAGTAAAGGAATCCGGCCTTCTCTGAAGACTCAACCTCATAGTTCAAGTCCCATAGCTTGGAGGTTATTTCCATGTTTCACAAGGTTTTCCTTAATTAAAAACTTTGGACAAGGGTGCAAACTTTTGTGACAACAATAACCAAGACCAGTCTTATCATAATTAGGTCTTTGTATTGACATTGAATCATCAAGCTTTACTCTGCTAGAATAAAGCTTCTCAATTTTTTGCTTGCACTAAGTTAATTCACCTTTCACAATAGTATTGTACTTATGTAGTTCTACATGATCTTATCTTAATGTTTCAAATTCAGATGTCTTCTTTGCTAGACTTGCTCTCTAATCTACATATTAGTCTTCAAATTAGATTAAACTTTTCTAGGATTACTCCTCAAAGTCAACTTTAGATTCATAATTTTTAATTTGTGCTTCAAAATCTTGTATTCTATCTTCAACTTTTAATAATCATCATCACTAGTTTTAGATTCAGTAGATTTAAGCTTGGATTTGAGATGTTCAATCTTTTCCTTCAATTGTCCAATGTATACTTTGGAGTCTTCATATCTATCTTTCAACTTATCTCTTTCTTTAGTAAGAAGATCAATTTGTTTAAGTGCCTCTTCAAGGTTCTTCATCAACTATTCCATATCCATAGGGATCTTACTCAAGCTATTAAGCCTCTTCAAAGTAACTAGGCTCTGATACCAATTTTTAGAAATAGGGATTACTGATGGGGGGGGGTGTTTGAATCAATAATCTACAAACTTTAGTTGCCAACTGGATATTACCTTTACTTTAAACCATACATATTAAAGTAACCATACATATTAAAGTAATAGACTAATGCTAAACATTAATAGTAACCATGCACAAAGATAACTCTTAACACCATATTTTGTTAACTAGGGAAACCTTGGCCAAGGGAAAACCTCGGTGGGGATGATACCCACTAGATAATATACTGATATATAAGTTTCTTGTTAGAGGATGGACCATGTTAGGAGTCAATGAGAAAATTCAATTTAGAGAGTCCATGTTAGGAGACTTTTAATACCTGTTGGGAGATTCCAACCCTATTAGGAGTTGTGCCAAAGCTGTTAGGAGTTGTAGTACAGTAGATGCAAGATGAGCCCATTGCCCAAATATGCCACTTTCAATTACAAGAAGAGCTCACTGCCTAAACAAGTAATCAAACTTATGGAATATATTCTTTCTCAGTTTGATCTCGAATCACAAAATATCTTCACAAACTTCACATATATCACTTTCACAAAAGTTCGCATACAATTGTTCAACATAACAACTAAATCTTTCATCACAAAATGTCCTTTGCATAAATACCATGCCTTTACACAAATTGTTGTTAGGTTAGCTAAGACCACAATACACTTTTCCAACTTAGAGTAAACATCTAGGATGTCGACCCTAATTGTACAAGTAATTATTTTGTAAACAAAATAATCCTTTCCTTCAATTCCTGTGTCTTATTTCATTAAAACATGAATATCTCTTTCCGTACAGTTTGTACTAACTTTTGAGGTTATACATGTCATCATCAACATGTAAACTATCTCCATCTAACTTTGCTAGTCATAATATGATGTCAATAACAAGTTATAAACAAAACAATACTATTGTATAGCAAATTCCACACTTAGACAATTTTTTAAGTACCACAAGCTAAGTATCTTTATTTCTAAGATTTTCTATAAGCATGTACATCATGTGTTACCATAAATGACAACAATTACATATCTCCATTAGCCAATTGTCAACACCTTCCTTATAGTGTTATTTTGGTTTCTGATCTACATATGATTGTTGAATTAAGTAAGGATTGAATTTGCATATTTTGAGATTATGTTGATGAACTGTGTAGTTTTAGATGAAGATAAGACTGAACATACTATTTGGTGTATCACTTCTCTAGATTAGATTAGGTAGTTTGATTTTCATGCATTTCTTTCTCCCTTTTCCTATCAAGAAGTAGCTAGGTGCATTTAAATAGTAAGGAAGCTAACCTACTCTAGAGACTCAATCTCATTGTTCAAATCTCACAATTTGGAGATTGTTTCCATGTTTCACAAGGTTTCCCTTATGTCAAACTTCAGGCAAGGGTGCAAACTTTTGTGACAACAAAGACCAAGCAGATATGCAAGTCGAGGAATATAATAGGAGTCGAGCAATATAATGAAGACTGAGCATATTGAAATGTTATTAAGAGTCGAGAAAATAGACAAATAAAAGCCAAGCAACAACATGAAGTTTTATGCATGACCAAGCATCAGAACATTCAAGTGCCGAGTAATTTTTTATATATATATGAGTTTCTAATGGCACAAACTCATATATAAACCATTTTGGCTAACATTTCTATGACATTTGATATTTGTAGAGCTAGAATAGATGTTGGTTACACATCATTACAAAAGGTAATGCTCCTTAGGCCTACAATTCAACCGATCATAAAAAGGGATGTAAACGACAAAAGATGACGAAGTTTAAGATGCCATTCAAGATCTAGAAACTTCACATGGCATTATTTAAGGAGGATTCTAACCCTAGAATCATATACAAGAAAATACAATGACAATGCATAAGGGATATGCTTAAGTAAAGAAGTGAAGCGAAGTTTCAGAAGGCAGATCAAGCATAGAGAAATTATAGTAGTGAAGGATTGAACAAACTTATCAGATTAGGAGAATCACATCAGAGATAAAGGAAAGAGGAGACCCAAGATTATCTTGCAGAGAAAACCAAGGGTCATGTACTTAATCAGTTATTTTGTAATTGAGACAAGGCAAATCTCTTAACAGATTGGTCCTAACAAGCCTACAAAAATTGTCTAACAAAGTCCTTACTTTATTGTGAGTGTAAAATCCTTTAACAAGGTGAGACTTAATAGTCTCTTAAGCTTTTAATAGGGCAGACCCCTCACAGGGTAGATCATATCTTATGGTCAAACATTGTAACCTTAACCGGTTAACTTTATTGTTGCAACAATGAAGATTTGTGAGTTTCATCCCACCCTAGTTTTATCTTCATCTTGAAGTGTTTCTGGTTAACCAAATCATTGTGTTATACATTGAATTCTTATGGATGTGATATATTGTATTTATATTTTAGTATTACAGTTTTATTGATAGATCTATGAAATGATTTGGATTTAAATTAAAGAAATTATTTTTATGAAAAAGTTTAAGATCCTAATTCACCCCTCCTCTTAGTATCTTGTTTCCCATATACTTATTCCAACAACTTCTAGCTGCTTGTTGGTTAGATGTTGTTTCTTGGGTTTAACTTCTAAACTATTGGTTGGGATAAGGGAAAATTTCCCCACTTCTATAATCAAGAACAAACACATTGGTTTAAATGTAGATATAAAGCCAATTTACTAACTTTGCACAAAAATACATATTAAGGACTTTAACAACCTATTTATTCAAGAATGAGTGTCAACTTGAGTGGACTTGGCAACATACTATTTACCAAGCATGTATGTTTTTTAAAAATACTAATGTTTATTTAAGTTCTTTAACTAGAGATGTAGAAAGCTCAATTACAAAATAAATACAATTAAAACATTAGTAATGAACGAAACTGACATAAATTGTGTTCTCCATGTTCAATGGACCATTAGATCCATATGTCTACAACTTATTGATTACAAATTAATTTTAAAAAAATCAAACAAATTTTTAAAAAATAATCATAAATTTTATCCCATGCAACTTTGAACTCTCAAATTATTGAAGAACCCAACTAGCTAGGACAACTTTAAATTTTATTCAAGTTCAATTCTAGTTATAACCTTCAAGTGAGTAATAATGGGAATGGTTTTTGTCACCTTTAACTAAATGTATTCTTGTTGTGGGGTGGAGAACTTGTACTCTTAAAAGAGAGATCACAGGTTCAAATCCCACATGAAAATAGGGTGTGCGTGCCTAGTTTGTAGTGAAGTTAAAGTGATTCTCCCGAAGAACATACTCTCTCACCAAATGCAACCCTAAAACATATGGCTAGTGTAATAGACTATAAAATGACATTTCCTTTTCTCTTTCCAAATGTTTAGCTTTTTATGTCTAATTGTACCATTTTTGCAGCTATGTACTGTTTTTGGCCATGGCTAAATAGGGATGTGACATTTTCTTTAATTTATTAACTAAAAAATTCACTTGAGAACAATTCTCTAGAGTCGATTTGGACCCGTGAAAAGATCAATCACAATAATCGTGCACGCAAGCCAAAACATAAAAATAGAAAAGAAGGAAAAACGAAAAAAACCAAATCTGACTTGATGCTCGAGGAAATGCTCCGCCCAAATCATTACATCTTTATTTTTTAAATTATTTTTCCCTCTATAATCTTTGGTCAATTGAAAAAACAAAAGCCACAAAATCTAGGGGCTCCATCTTGAAAGTTTGCACAGGGGTCGAGAAAAATACAAATTCTCGTACACGTGAAGTTTGCATCCTTTCCAAGGGCGCTGTTGCTTTCAAGGAAGGTTCCTCGAAGCTAAGAAAGGGCCACGAAAAACCAAAGGCGACTCTATTAGAGACAAAATTACCACGCTTCAAACTTTTTGCTATGTTGTAAGAGGAAATTTAAAAGTAAAAGCATCATTCGGCATTTCAACATAGTTCGGATTTAGAAATGAAGCCTACCAATAAAAATGTTATAAAGGAAAGAGCTCAAGAGAGAGATTCTTATTTTTACTATTTAATGAGAATGTTTACATCTAAAATGGATTTGGATGAAAAGTAATGTTATCAGTCTTAAACTTTGTTTTCAGAAAAATAAAAGGAATTATGATTGTATCAAAGTTTCTATGTTTTACATGTGTTCATTGGGACAGGGTTGTGTGCATTGGTATTTCTTGTCTAAATCTTAATTCTCATTTTTAAGAATTGAAATTTTCATCAAGTCATTTAAGTTTAAAGCTCTTTTGTTAAGTTGTTTGGATTTGAGTCTTGTTCTAGAATAAACATCAGAATCTAATGTCAATATAGGAACTCATGCTAGCATCTTGTTGTGATGAGTCATATTGTTAGGTTGTTCCAATTTTATTTTTGGCTTCCAATACTGACTTTAGTCTAAGCTTTAGACAACGAGTCCATGTAAAGTCTACTTCTTTGTTGAAGAACAATGGTCATAGTCTAATATTAGGTCTCACAACTTATGTCAAACCCTAATGGTTTAGATGAAACTGCATAGAAATGAAGGATTTTAGGATTAAGAAGCATTGAGAGGGAGGGCAGGGCAGGGGAGATGTGTGAATTGGTTCAATAATATTTTTAAACTTCTTTAATTAAAACCACAAGTCAATACTAAAGAAAATACAATTAAACCTAACAAGATATGCAACGTGAACACCATAACACCATGATTTGTTATCAATGAAAACCCGATTAAGGAAAAAACCATGGTGGGGATGATACAAACAAATACCTCACTACTACAGTGATAAGTGCCCTATTAAAAGCACAAGCACAAAATGGGGAATGCACTTGCATTTAGGCCTACGACCTAGAGCGCACTACTCAATTACATAATCCAAGATACATGAAGGCATATAGCCAATCAAATAACTAAAATAGAAATAACAATTCTATACTAATCTGACTAATAGTATCAACAATGCTTGTACTTTTCCAATGAAGCTTTGAACACAAATCTGTACATCAAGCATGGCCTTTGATCACCACATTTACAATACTAACTTCTTCTCAATCTCACATCTATAACCATGTTCTTCGCAACCGAAAAATTGATCTTAAATATAAGATCATAACTCAAAAACTCTAACTCTATCAACAAAAACAATTTGATAAAACATGTGGAACTATTCAAACAAAAATAAGATCAATACTTAAATTAAAATCTTGATAACTAACACAAGTATGCTTTGATGTCATCTCTATCATAAAAGAGCACCAAATAGATAATCAAAATTGATATGCCAAGTGTAAGAGTAACTCCTATACAGAACTATCATGTTTTGTCTAAACTTTGTCAATTAACTATTCAATAGTGAATGTATCATACATCTAATGAGAATAGGATCTACAATGATCAAATTAAACATAATAGTATATCTACATGCATGTCCTACAAGTGTATCCTCTAACTCTCCAAAGCCTTCAAACCAGATTGATTACTTAGAAAAATTTAAGTATTAAGTCCTTTGGTAACTATCTTAACTACAAAAAAGTGAGAACAAGATGGGAAGTGACAGGGGAGGCAATAATGGAAGTGACAAAGGAAGCAACAGAGGAAGTTCACATGCAGATGTAGGTTCTCAAATTAGTGCTCAAACAAGTGTAGCAGCAGGATTAGGTGGGGAAACTAGTAATCACACACCCACTTCAGGTGGAGATGGTAAGGAAGGATTTATGACACACAATTTAGGGCTTCAAGGTTTTGAACACATTTTCTCTTCCACACCCATTGTGCAGCCCATACAATATTTTTCCCTCTGACCCTGTCTTTCAACAATGTTATTTTCAATAAAAAAAACCCTTTGATTGGTCAGAGGGTTACCTAGAGTGCAGATTTGATATTTTGGGGTAAGGCAGTTGTTCAACCTACAAAACCATTCTTTGTTAATCCTCGATTCCACAACCATCGCAAACCAACTGCAAACCCTATAACTTTGTCTTTATCAAATCAGACCCCTTCACATTTCCACACGAAGGGGAATACTAATTCCTCTACTTTTGAGATAGGAGAATCCTCCAAGCAGGCTTCAAATCGTCCTCCACCTTCAGGGCGAGAAAAAAAAAATCAAAAGAGAAATGGGTTAAGGACTTGCTTCCTCAACATAAGAAAATTAGGTTTGAAAATGGTAGCTTTCGGTCTCGATTTCAATAGCAACCAGTTTTTGATATCTGTACAAGCACCCCACTTCTATCTCGAAAGGACTTGAACCTTCTCCCTCCTCATGAGGTGCAAAAAAATGATGGGAATAAATCAAGGCACATGATTGAACCCCCACGAATGCTTTGAAGCCAGTCAATATTCGAGTTGTTGAATCTAAGACTGGTCTTAACTATTTTGTGTCAACACACTTAAGATGTTTACTAAGTTCATGTCGAGCTAGTAACACATGTCAACTAAAATATGTATAGATGCTGAGCAAATAGTTGATGCCGAAAAAATAGTCGATGTTGAGTAAACAGTTTATGCCAAGCAAACAGTTGATGCTGAGTAAACAATTGATGCCAAGTAAGTTCAAGTGTCGAGCCAAATAGAACTACAACAAGTGTCGAGCTAGAAAAAACTATAAAAAGTGCCAAGTAATAGAATGATCAAGTGTCGAGCATCAAAGGTAACAAGTGCCAAGTAACATAGATTGGACATAGTTGTTTTTAATCGCACAAACACCTATATAAATCATTTTTGAGCTGACATAGAACAATCTTGAAGGATATTAAAGATAAGAATGAATCTTTTATATTACCTATGCAATCAACATGCAGCCAATAAGAAAAATGGAGAAGGAATGCAACCAATATGAAAAGTGCATGAGTTAAGTGGGAAATGAAGAATGAATATGGATCGTAGATTCATACCTAACCCTAAGTCTTCAAAATCTTTAAAAGGAAGACGAAACCCCATTGTATGTGTGGATGAATGAAGTGTATGGGTAAACTATAGCGAAATTCAAAGGGAAGTGTGAAAAGACTTAGAAGAACAAAGCATCATTGTAGTATTCAGTTGATCAAGAATAGAGTATCAGAATATCAAAGAGTGACATATCAAATCAAGCAACAATCAGGTCAATCAGAGTATAACAAGGATTTGGAATCAACAATTGAAGATTGCAAAGCTATCAAGTCAAAGACTTTCTAATATTCTCTAGCAATTGTATTAGATAATGGAAATCCTATGGACTTAGGTTGGCCTAGCAGCCATTTGTAAATCCTTTAATAGGGTGGCATTCCAAGTGAATGTACAAAAGTCCTTTAACTAGGCCTACTTTTAGTAGGGTAGTGAAATCCTTTAACCAGGTCACTTTTAATAGGGTGTAAAAGCCTTTAATAGGACATGCCTTTCATAGGTTAGACCATTGGAAGTGGTCAAACATTGTAACCTTGAACAGTTACACATTACTGTAGTGATATTTTGTGGGTGTCATCCCCACCCTAGTTTTACCTTCTCATTTTGGAGGGTTTCTAGGTTACGAAATTTGTGTGTTGTCTATTTTCATGCATGTCTTTACTTTCAAGTTCATTAGATAGATTGGATGCATGTGAATAGTTTTAGTTAAAAGAGTTTAAAAGGGTTAATGTTAGTTACTTCTGATTCACCCCCCCTCTCAGAAGTAAATCTTTCCACTTATTAATTCCAACAATTGGTATCAAAGCCCTGTTCTCACAAGAAGGAGCCTTACAGCTTGGAGAAAAGATCTAAAAATGGAAGTCTACAAATTTGGGAAGATCATAGAGAATTAGGCAATTGACATACAACTTTCTTTACATGCTTTGGAAGAAGCTAGAGGAGAACTGAGAAAATCCTTAAAAAGAAGAAAAGAGATTGCCATAACTGAGAATGACACACAGTATAAGGGGATTGACACCTCAAATCTATTTTCAAATGGAGATTCCAAAGAGTTTTATGTAGCAATAGTAGACCTAATGGAGAAGAATAGAACTCAAGTAGAAGAAATCAGAATACTCAAGCTTGAACAAGAATCACAAGCCATGATGCTTTGTGAAGTAACTAAATAGAAAAAAAGAGCCATTGAAGAAAAAGCCATGATAGAAGATGACAAGAGAAATCTTACCAATAGACTAGAGGAAAAGACAATTGAGTTTGAAAGAATTTCCAACATGCAGCTAGACACCTTAGGTTAGATGATGAATCCACATCATGAACTAAATGTCAAAGACATTGAGATCTCTACATTGAAGATGCAAAATGAACAACTGCAAAATGACTTGAAAAGAGAGAAGGAAATTGTAGAAAACTTCAACAAACCCAATTAGGCAATCAAGTATTTTGAATAGCTATTAAAATCACCAAGGGAGAATAATGATACTTTAGGACTTGGTTACACCAACACTGAACAAGGAGAGTCCTCCAAGATTGTAGAAGAAAGGAGTAACAAAGGTAAGAACACTAAACCTATTTGTCATTTTTTTGGTAAAAAGGGACATACTTCTAATGTATGTAGGAGTAAGAATGCCCATCAACATGATAAGCCTAAGAATACAAGCTACTGTCACAAGTGCAAAAAACAAGGACATCAAGCACATGAATGTAGGACTAGGACTATTAGTACACCAAAATTTGAAGGTCACTACTACAATTGCAAGAAGTGTGGACATAGAGCTTTTGAGTGCAGATCAAAGCCTATGTGGACATCAAATCAAGCAACAAGAGAAGGTAACCATGGTCATCACTACAATTGGGACTATAACACCAAGTATAGTTGTCATTACTATCAGGAATATGGACACATTCCTAAAAATTGCATAAGGACACATTTCAGAGGGAACTACAACATATGGTTAAGTCAAACCACATGTTTCAGTTGCTTGAAGATTGGTCATATTAGCAAGAATTGCCCAACAAAGTCAAAGGCACCCAAGTCAGAAGTCAACAAAGGAAAAGATAAGGTAGATTTTGAACACATCAAAAGAGAAATGAATAAGACATGGAAGAAGAAAGATGAGTGTAGCTCATTAAATGAAGGGATCACTTCACTTAACAGTTCAAGTGATCACACTTCATCAAACTAAGCAAATAGAAGGCATGAGGGACTAATTTACTAAGCTTTATCATACATCAGTTCCTAAATAAGATAGTACTGAAAAGAAGAGATAATCATGATTAGAGATACAAAATTGAAATTCAAAGTTTACACCAGTGTTGTTGAGTCCTCCTTAGATGCCAAGTGAATGTCAGTATATGCCAAGCTTCTAGTAGGAGCTGAGTGATTGGTCACAACCGAGTTGGTAATGGAAGCTGAGTGAAGAGGAAATCTAGTTGGAGCCGAGTGATAGAAAGTCAATGGAAGCTGAGTTATGTTGAAATATTTAAGGAGTTGAGTGTACAACTGTATATGCACTTAGCATTTAATGCTATGTGTTGAAGAGTATAAGATCAATTTTATGATCATTTCTTGTCATTCAAATGTAGAATAAGAATGAGAAGAGCACAGAAGTGATTGACAAATAGCAATTGAAGCTTTTGCACAAGTTTCAACAAAGATCAAGCAACATTTTCATCGATCTAAGGTATTTCTCAAGTGCTGAGTTGCGCAATTATAAAATTTAATATCTTTGAAACCCTAGATTTGCAATATGGCCTCCAGTTCTAAAAACCTTAAGGAAAAGGAAGGTTTTGGGGTTCATCTAGTTAGCAATGAGGTTAAACAACTAGATTTTAGGCTGATTCCAGAAGTTACATATAAGAACAACCCTGTCGGCACACTATCCATGATTTCGCCCAAAGTTGTGATAGTGCAAGATGTTAGGAAATTTTACAATTGCAAGATAGGAGCAATAGGAGACATGGAGATTCATCAAGCATATGATAAACTATGTGAAAATGAAGTGCTAAAGGAAGAATTACAAATAGTTGAAAGAAAGGGCTTAATCTGTGCCCTAGTTTTCCCCATAGTTTTCAAAATTGAATGGATAAGAATTGTTCTAAGTAGGATACATAATGGTTTTTTATGGTTAGAAGGAGGGACTATCAAGATAACAAAGAGAATTGTGCATAGGGTTATAGGTTTTCCAACCCTAGATCAGTACAAGACCTTGCGAAGTGATTCTAAGGAAGGTATTGAAAAGAACATTAGGGAAAAATGGAACAAAAGGGGCATGACTATTGATACAACAACAGATCCCCTTCTAGACTTTGTAGTAAGAATCATATCTCACAAGTTCTATCAATCAAGTAGATTGAAAAGTGTTCTGTGCATTGTTATGGATGTGACCTACAAAATTGTCAAGAAGGATCATACATATGATCTAGCAGAATTGCTATTATAGTAGATCATGGAGAATCTAGGAGAAATAAGAAGATCAAAAGGTGCTCGGTGTAAGTTTGGATCAGTTATAATCTGTATTTTTTTCTATTTTTTGGAAGAATTTCCATCTTTTGGCAAAGTAAATAGGAAATCAAGTAACTCAATTATTACTCAAATCAATGAGTACATAGAGAAAATGGGAGACAACTTTGAATCCCTAATGACTAGTTACTTTGAGGATTTCAAGAAATCCATGAAGCAAAGACTAAGGATACTACTATCCCTAGGGGAAAAACACATCAATGATATTTGTTTCTTAGTTGATATTGATTATACTTATATCCAAGTAGCAATTCCAAGGACTAGATGGCTAAGACCATTAGGATATGAGCTAAACATTGATGAAGCATCAATAGAAATCACAACATTACTTGCAAAAGAAATTGATAATGATGCACCACACTTTGGAACATATGATGTGGTGCAATCCAATGTGGATACGTAATTGAAGACTGCCTCCACTTTAAAGAAGAAAGATAAGCTTATAAAGAAGTTGAAAGAAAAGTTTGGAGAAGGCACTATAGAAGAAGAAGAGGGTGTTGATGCTAAGGAAGAAGAAGAAGAAGATGATGATGATGATGAAGAGGAACAACAACCTCTTTCATTAACACAAGGCTTGGGTGAAGATGAAGAAAAGGAAGAAGGTGCTGAGGAAGAAGAAGCCAAGGAAGCACTAGCTCAAGCTGAGCCCAAGAAGACAAAGGCCAAAACTTAGCCTACAACCCAGCCTAAAAGCAAAGAAGGTTACAAAGCCAACCTAAGCCAAGCCAACTATACCAGTAACAAGAGCCACTACAAGAGCCTCAACTCAAAAGGCCAAGAAGAAAGACAAAGAAAAGAAGAAGGCTACTGAGATTACTGGTCATGTGTAGAAGAAACCAAAGAGAAAATATGTTGCACAACTAGAGTCAGATGATGAGGAAATGATAGAATTTGAAGATATTAGCCAATTTAGAGTGGTAAGCCATGCTTCTAAGTTAAATATTGATAAAATTTGTGATAATGTTAGGAAGAATGCAGATTTTTCTAAATTGAAAAATATTGATTTTAACAAATTTAGTAGAGAAGATCAAAATAAAGTTGAAGAATCAGTATATGCCATGATGGAAAAATTCAAGAACACTCCTCTTGAATTAGACAATAAAATACCCAAGTAGTTATATGAAATTGTTGAAAATAAGTGGCATTATTGTTTAAAAATAGAAAAAGAAATAAGAGAATCCACATTGGCACAAGTAATGCCAGAATTGAGTAAAGGTCAAATAACTAAGGCAAATAAGAAACATGGAAGCAAGTTTGACCAAAGTATAGAGCCTTCAGCATCTTGTAGAATAAAATTGAAGAAGTTGTCAATAAATCAACAAGAATGTGGAAGTTGATATATGGCTTGACTACTATCAAGGATGGAGAAGAAGATCCCTATGAGGGACAACACACTAAAAAGGATGAAGATGCAAATAAGGTTGAGGCCAGTAAGGAAGAGAAGGAAAATAAAATAGTGGAGAAGGAAACAAAAAAAGATGAAGGAGAAAAAGAGCCAAAAAGAGAGATAGTGGAGACACATGGTGAAGAGGAGCAACAAACTGAACAAAGTGTCCATGATACCAAACTGCCACCACCAAGTCCTTCACATACAAAACCTATAGTTATAGTCATTGCAAAGGATGTTCCTGACACTTCAGCTCAAAACATCAACCCTTTAACTGCAGAGGATCTCAAGAAGATCCTTCACCAATCAACACTACAATCACAACTTTGCACAAATCCAGTATTGGTGAGTGTTGATGAGCTGCATAAAGTTGTAGTAGCAATAATAGGGGAGAAGGAAACTATACAAGAACTATCAACCCAACCTCTGACAACTACAGCAGAGCAACCTAAAGAGCAAGAGGTACAATACAAAATTGCAAAGGTTGATTCTAAAACAAAGGTGACAACTACTGCTGAGGAGAAACCAAAGGAACAAACAAGACAAGATGTTCCTACAACACAAACACAAGGTGCACCTCCTCAAATTTTCATCATTAATTAAGGTAGTTGAGGAGAGGAGAAAGAAGTGAAGAAAACCCCTAAGGAGTAGGAGGCAATACAAAAATTGATAAACTTGCCTAGCTCAGGTACTCCTCTAAAGAAGCTGAGCACTAATACATTACCAATGCAAATATTAGCACCAAGCTCGAGCACTACCAAGGTTGCAAGCGTACTTCACTATGGAGGTCTTGCACTTGATGAAGAAATAGTCATACCAAGCTATGACTCAAGGACAATGAACTTGCAATAGATAAATGAAGTGCAAGAGGCACTAGAAAGGAGAAAGAGGTAAGAGATACTCAGAAATGAGTATAGGCAAAAGCAAGCATTAGTGGAGATCAAAGAAATATTTCATGATGCATTTATCTTGCAAGTACCTGATGAAACTCAGCCCATAATGGAGCAATTATCCAACATTTTGGACCAGGTACATAATGATGACCTTGAAACCAATGTCAAATTATTGGAATGGTCAAAGAAGAAATTTCACATGAAAGTAAATGAAAAGATATCAAGTGAAATAGCACTGTCATAGGTTGAATTGGTGAAAAAGATTGAAAAAGTAAAAAAGGTACTTGAGAATTTATTCTCATTGTACAAAAAGTTGTGTGATTTCTCATACTTCACATAGGAAACAAGAAAAAGGATACTAAGCTTGGAGCAAAATCTAAAGATTTCCAACACATAGCTACCAAATGATCCAACTCAGAGTGAGAAGCATTTTTCCCAAATGCTTCACACATAAAAGGAATTAGCTATGTTGATAGTAGAAGAGGCCAATATCAAGGCCAAATTGATGCAAATTCAGTCTTTCATAACCCCACATCTAGAAGTACTCCATAAAGAACAAGCCTAAGTAGAGAAAGTTCTAAAGAAAGATTCTAATCTTTCTACTTTGGAAGGACTTATTCATCTTGCAACAGAGATAGCTATCCAGCATATATCATTGGAAATTTCTTTGGACAATTGGGATGCATCTCTCAAGACGATTATGGGGGTCAATAAAACATTTTTGACAAATATGGTCTTAGTCCTTAGAACCCTTTGACATAAGTGTCACAAAGGGGGGAGATAGAGTTAAGGGGGAGAAATAATAAAGAGGAAGATATAATGTTTTAGGGGAGTTGTATATAAGAATGGAAGGTAACATAGATACAAAGTATAGGATACATAGATACATCAATATGAGACACATACAACAAAAGAATTTTAGTTACAGGAATAGAAATGGCACATCAACTTAGGGGGAGTTATAAAATTTTGAGGCATATATATATATATATATATATATATATATATATATATATATATATATATATATATATATTACAAAATTTTGAGGAGTTTTGAAGTTTTGTATATATGCCGAACTGTATGCATATTTTACTTGAGGAGATTATACTTTGATATACTGCTAAGTGTTCTTGACACTCATGTCAAAGGGGAAGATTGTTGAATCTAAGACTGGTTTTGACTATTTTGTGTCAACACACTTAAGATGTTTACTAAGTTCATGCCGAGCTAGTAACACATGCTAAGTAAAATATGTATAGATGTCGAGTAAACAATTGATGCCAAGAAAATAGTTGATGTCAAGTAAACAGTTGATATCGAGTAAATAGTTGATGTCGAGAAAATAGTTGATGCCAAGTAAATAGTTGATGCCAAGTAAATGGTTTGTGTCGAGTAAGTTCAAGTGTTGAGCCAGACAAAACTACAATAAGTGGTGATCCAGATAGAACTACAACAAGTGTCGAGTAACAGAATGATCAAGTGTTGAGCATCAAAGGTACCAAGTGCCGAGTAACAAAGATTGGACATAGTTGTTTGTAATCGCACAAACACCTATGTAAATAATTTTTGATCCAACATAGAAGAATCATGAAGGATATTGAAGATAAGAACGAATCTTTTATATTACCTATGCAATCAGCTTGTAGCCAATAAGAAAAATGGAGAAGGCATGCAACCAATAAGAAAAGTGCATGAGATAAGTGGGAAATGAAGAATGAATATGGATCGTAGATTCATACCTAACCCTAAGTCTTCAAAATCTTTAAAAAGAGGACAAAACCCCATTATATGCATGGATGAATAAAGTGTATGGGTAAACTATAGAGAAATTTAGAGGGAAGTCTAAAAAGACTTAGAAGAATAGAGCAGCATTGCAGTATTCAGTTGATCAAGAAAAAAGTATCATAGTATTAAAGAGTGACATATCAAATCAAGAAAGGATCAGGTTAGTCAAAGCAGAACAAGGATCTGGAATCAGCAATTGAAGATTACAAAGCTATCAAGTCAAAGACTTTCTAATACTCTCTAGCACTTGTATTAGATAATGGAAATCCTATGGACTTAGGTTGGCCTAGTAGCCATTTGTAAATCCTTTAATAGGGTGGCATTCCAAGTGAATGTAAAAAAGTCCTTTAACCAAGCCTACTTTTAGTAGGGTAGTGAAATCCTTTAACCAGGTCACTTTTAATAGGGTGTAAAAGTCTTTAACAGGATAGGCCTTTCACAGGGAAGACCATTGGAAGTGGTCAAACATTGTAACCTTGAATAGTTAGACATTGTTGCAGTGATATTTTGTGGGTGTCATCCCCACCCCATTTTTACCTTCTCATTTTGGAGGGTTTCTGGGTTACCAAATTTGTGTGTTGTCTATTTTCATGCATGTCTTTAATTTCAAGTTCATTAGATAGATTGGATGCATGTGAATGATTTTAGTTAAAAGAATTTAAAAGGGTTAATGTTAGTTACTTTTGATTCACCTGCCCTCTCAGAAGTAAATCTTCCCACTTGTTAATTCCAACATGAGCACCCCTCAAACCAACTAGAGTTTAGAAAATTTGGCAAAAGAAGCTACATCAACATGATGTCTCTTAGGAGCAGTAGCTATCAATCACACTTCCACCCCAGATGTTGTAGCATTCAATTGGTCTTCTTTGTCAAACTACAATCATCGATAAATTTACTAGCACTTCACTTATTTTCTTTGATATTAGAGATTGGGCCTTTTCTACTTGGTCTAGCTTAAAGTATATCTTTTACATAGATTAGGTTTCAAAATATTTCATTGCTATTTTTAAGTCCAAAGAGTCCATGGATTCTATTCACAAGTAGAAAGGATGGTTTTGTCTTGGTTCTGGCCTTTTCACCATGATATGGGTCCCAAATTTCAAGCCTTAGCCTGCAGAAAGTAAATTCTTCCCTTTTTGGATTTCCTTTCCCCTTTTACCCCTTGAATACAAAGAACCATAGATTATTGAAATGTTTCTAAACAAACTAGGCATCTTTCTCAACCATGATCTTATTCCCTTCAAGTGCCCTCACTTAAAGGGTAGAGTTTTCCTTCTTTTAGATTCTTCTTAACCTCAATTGAAGAATATGTTGATAAAGTCTTAATGGGGGAGTTGGCATCACTCCATTGAGGTCTAGGATGACATTATAGTCAATAAATTTCAGCATAGAATGGGGCATTTATCACTCAATGTCAAGATATCACTCAAGATAATATAGAAGTTTGTGCTGATCACAACTCAGATCCAATAATATCCACTCATAAGACTTCCCATCAACACCCTTTAGACCAAAATGTTGATACATCCTTAAGTATTATTCCAATATCTAGTACAAGGAAGGTCTCAAACCATTATTTGCAATAACCCCTACTTGTCTAGTTAAAATTTAGAATTGCTTTCAAAGGCTTTGAGATTTCACAAGATCTTTCAATACAAAATTTGTTGGAGCTTAATAATAGGGGGTTATGTCAGACTGACCACATTTCTTCCAATCTGGGGATCTTGACATCTTCATCTCAAATATTTCACCAAAAGGCCCTAGAAGATTAGTGATCAGATCGTGTCTAACATTGTGATATCCATCATTTATGAAATTGTTGAGGAAGAAGGTCTCCTAGTAGGAAGCCATAATTCCAACATTGAGAAGCTCCTTAAACAATTCCAATATTGGAATAGTCTGATGCTTCTAAAAACTTGGAAGACATGTCACATTTTAGATGATTCAGATCATGACCTTGACATACCAAAGGAATTACAATTAATGGACCCTTTTTCTAGCAAAGAGGATGCACTAGGTTTGGAAAAACTTATTCATCAAAATGATCAAATTATGTCATATTCAGAATGTGCAAATGCTAGCAAAAAGGATGCATTAGGTCTGGAAAAACTTATATACCTAAATGATCAAATTATGTCAGATTCATAATGTGTAGACACTATTATCAGCATGCCCAACTCTCTGAATTTATTAAACCTCATTAATTTAGAGGTCAACACCTCCTTGACATGTTTTGATCATCATCAAATAATTTCTATTCACGAGACTCCTACCAAATGTTTGTTGTCCCTCAAGACCCCTTATAAATCTAGAGGTAGGCCAAAATGAGCTAAGACCAAAAATGAAATAGTAGCAGGTATTCAGACAACTTTGGATAGCACTTTCATCATTTCCAAGTGAGTGACGTGCAGAACTAGTTACCCCTAATGAAGATCAACTCTTGGAATGTTAGAGGCATTAATGCCTCTAACAAAAGGTCTAGAATCAAGAAGTTGATTGATTCTATGAAGGAATATATTTTTATGATTCAGGAAACCAAGCTCTCAGGATTCATTTGATAGAACAATTTCCAAATGGTCAAATTGGTCCTCATTTCATTATCTAGGAATAGGAGCTTCAGGAGGTTTTGAGTTCTATGGAACCCCCAAACCATTCAAGTTCATCTCATTTAGTAGAATTCCAACTGGCAAATCTTTCAGATGTCAAACTTTGATATCTCCTTTTTACTAGTAAATGTATATGGCCCTTCTTCAATGCAAGACAAGTTAAAAGTTTGGACAAGCATTACTCAAGTGATCCAATATCAAGACTTTTTAGTCATTATGGGAGGTGATTTTAATGCTATTTTGGATCATTCTAAAAAATCTGGGGGGATTTGTCCACCAATTAAAACAATTCAAGATTTTTCATACTTTGTGGATAACAACAATCTTATGGGCGTTATTCCCTCATAGGGTTCCTTCACTTGGACTAATAAGAGAGCTATATTTTCACAAATTGCTATTCATTTGGATAGATTTCTCATCTCTCAAGAATGGAAACTTCAAAAATATCAATTTGAATTAGAAATTTTAGCTTCTCTAGGTTCAAATCATTTTCCTATTTCTCTTTCTCTAGTCTAGAGATCTGATGGGGATAAGAAACAACATTTCTCTTCTTTCAAGTTTGAAAGAATGTGGGTTTGGTACCCACACTTTCTTCCTCTAATAAAACAATGGTGGATAAGTGCTCCTTTTTTCCAAGGTTCTAAGATGTATCAATTTGCAAAAAAATTAAAGAATGTAAAGGCCCTTATTAAACACTAGAATCATCATGAGTTCAAAAATGTTTTTAAGTAGAAAGAAGTAGTCAAAACATAGCTAAATGATATATACACATTTATCATTGAACACAACGTGGACAGTGATACTTATGAACAACAAAAACATCTTCAGCTTGAATGGGAGAAATTGTGCAGTAGAGAGGAAGAGTATTGGAGGCAGAAATTGAGAGAACTTTGGCTACAACAAGGTGACAAAAATACCAAGTATTTTCACACTTCAGCTAAACAAAAAAGTGTTGCCAAAACCATATTTCAAATTCAAGATGCAGAATCGGGAACCACCCTACTTAATGCACAATGCATTCAAGATGAAGGAGTCAAATTCTTCAAAAACTTATTATCCCCAAATGAATGTCCAATACCACTAGATGCTCAAGTAAGTGATTTACTTGAGGCAATTCCTCCTATGATTGTTGATGAAGATAATTCAAAATGTATTGCTCCTTTTACTTTACTAGAGATTCAAAAGGTTGTTTTTTCATTTCCTTCGAAAAAGGCTCCAGGTTCGAATGGTTTTACTGCCTTGTTCTTTCAAAGTTGTTGGGACATTGTTGGGTGGGATCTATTTGCTACTATTGAAGAATCCAGAAAGACTAGATCCATGCTAAAATTCTCTAACACCACTAATTTTGCATTACTCCCTAAAATTAAAGTGCCCAAAACATTTACAGATTTTCATTTTTTTGTGTAATTTGACATATAAAATTATCACAAAAGCCATATACATGAGATTAAAACATCTTATTTTGAATATTATATCCCTTGAGCAAGGAGGTTTTATTTTAGGTCAGGAAACCACGAAAGATGTTTTCATTGCTCATGAAGTTTTACATTCTATCAATACTTCCCACTTGCTATCTTTTGTGGTAAAACTTGACATGATGAAAGAATATGACTAGGTATGCTGGTACTTCCTTTTTCAAGTGCTTCAAAAACTAGGGTTTGCAAAGTGCTGGTGCAAATGGATTAAAGCATGCATTTCAGGAGCTTGGTTCTTAGTTATCATTAAAGGGAAAGCTTCAAGATTCTTTCCTTCCATGCAAGGTGTCTGTCAAGGTGACCCACTATCCCCCATGCTCTTCATCATTATGGTTGAAGCTCTCAGTAGGACTATTAAGCATCATAACATGTTAGGAAATTGGCAAGGTGTCAAGATTTAGGGTAGCACTTTATCAGTTACACATTCCCTATTTGTAGATGATACATTTCTTTTTGGTAGATCACATGTCTCAGAGGCAAGATAGATTAAGTGCACATTGCAGCTATATTTAGAGGTTTTAGAGAAGAAAATAAATCCTCAAAAAAAAAAAAATTAACATGAACAAAGTAATTTCAAATAAAATTGTGAGAATCCTAGGCTTTCAAGAGGATTTTATTCTTGCAAAATACGTGGGCATTCCTTTTCTTATGGGGTCTAATAAGATAAGCTACTGGTCTTCGATCATTGAGAGAATCAAAAGTAGACTGGTTGCATGGAAAGCTTGATGGATTTCTTTATCAGGCAGAATTATGCTTATCAAATCAGTACTTTCAACTATTCCAAATTATTATTTGGTTGTCCTTCAAGCTCCTCCTTTGATCTTATTTCAGATTCAAAAACTAATCAAAGGATTTTTATGGATGGGTAATATGATAGATGATAAGAAGATCCCACTTATCTCTTTACAAGTTATGGCTTATACCCCTACTTTAGGTGGTGCAGGTGTCCATGATTTGTCAAAAAGGAATGAAGCATTTGGAGGCAAGTTAATTTGGCAAATGTATGATAAGCCTCACACTACATGGTGCCAAATTATGTAGCAAAAATATCTGGATAAAAGTGAGCCATTTAGGATATTCTCCTGATGGGGACACAACCCAAGAACAGAATGGACACAATAGAAAAGGGAAATTGTATTAACTGAGAAAATGAGCTAGTACAAACAGTACAAAGAAAATAAACTTCAAGACATGCCCTAAGGGCTTACAATAGCATAAATCTGGAGATAATTTCTCCTTTCAGTACCTCCTCTCAAACTCCACTCTGAACTGCCTTTTACAATGCCAGAAATCTCCTTAAATAGACCCTAGAGGGTTAAGGACTAGGAGTACATTCTAGAAAGTGCTAGTAGGCATCCATCGCCCAAATAGAAGGTTCCAGAAGCTGCATTAGAAGTCGGTGCAAATCTAGAAGAATCTAGAAACGGTAACTGAACTTCTGGGAGGCATAACTTTTGAACTGTAGCTTCGATTGACGAACTGTTTACATTTCCGAAAAGCTCTCAAAGCGATCTATAGCCCTATGGACCAGCTTTACTCGTCCCCCATTTTTTGGCCCTTTTCAAGGTCATTTAATGCCCCTAACTTGACTTTGAAGCATTCTTAGGAGGTCTCCAAAATTTGAAAAATTGCAATAACTTTCAAACCGTGGGGCCTTTTGACTTGATTCTTTTTCCAGAATGCTCTAAATTAAAATTACATTCTTCTAGCCAATTTACACCTCCTAGTTCACCAAAATGATGGCCCAATTACATGCTCCTATTTTTTCAGGATTTTCTAGCACACTGATAGTGGAACTGTGAGAGTTGGAACCTTTATTTGACCCAAATGGGTATCCAAAAATAAAAACACATGAAATAGAAACTAAGTCTAAGTACATTTTTTTGGGTGACACAGGATTGCCCTTATACCTCTGGATGCTCCTGCATCATCTCCATCCTTGATCCCCCAAAAGGATATGTTGTTTGGGATTTCATGGTCTCTTCTAGAAACATTATTTTGAAATATGTGACATGGGAGCTCAATAAAGGTGACAAGATTAGTTTTTTGAGAGACTCATGGAATGGCCAATCACCATTAATAAACTTGTCTGATGTTCATAATATTTTAACAACTACAAAAGCCTTGTGGGGTCAGCAGGTCATTCACTATATTTCAGTGGTTTTTTTATTCACTAGAAAAATTATATGGAAGGACTTGGACCTCTTAGCATTAGTTGTTCAGGATTAATATATCTTTCGGACCATTCTTGTTGACAAACAAGCCTTTCATTCTAATTATGAAGACAAGTTGAGATGGGCACCAACTAAGGATGGTAATTACTCAATCAAAGAGGGATATAAGCTCATCTAGAGAATTGCTTCAGACAAGACCCCATCACATGCATACTTGTTTTGTTGGAATAATGTTGTCAAAAGCCAGATGTTTGCTTGGTTTGCAATTAAAAAAAGGATTTTAACTAGTGATAGATTAGAGCAACTTAACATTGCTTCAAATTTAAAATGTATGCTTTGTAATAAAGAACTAGAGATAGGTGATCATATTTTTTTAAGATGCCCAATGACATATAAATGTTGGATTTTTGTCCTAAAAAAGTTAGGCTTCTTCACACCACTACCAAATAACTTATGGGACATTTTTCAAGCTTGGCCAAGTTTACATCAAAGGGCCTTGTTTTTAGGAATTTGGAAGTGCGCCCCAGCTATAGTCCTATGGGATATTTGGTGGGAAATAAATAAGAGGATTTTTAGGAAAGAATCAATCTCCTTAGACAAGCTATTGGAAGGTATTGAAAGATCAATTGCAGAAGTTATGAATGCGAGTCTTAGCCATTGTAAGGTAAATCCTATTATCACTTTGTGGGATAGCATGATCCTTAGGGAATGGAAAAAATTAGTCATTCCAATAGATTAGGGATCAACAAATTTAACACAACCTAAAATTGATAGAACATCAGTTTATTGGCTCTGACCTAACACATTATATGTGAAGCTCAATTTTGATGGGGCTTCTAGAGGCAATCGTACAAAATCAGGGATAGGAGATTGTATTAGAAATTGTAATGCATTTGTCTTAGCAATTATGATGGCCCCAATTCTATATGGAACAAACAACATTGTATAATCTCAAGCTCTACTTGCAAGTCTTGCCCAAGTAAAAAGGGAAAAGTTCCATAAAGTTCATATTGAAGGCGATTCACAAGTAATCATCAACGCCTGTATTAAGAGATAAATTTTCAATTGGAAGCTCAATTATATTTTTTAACAAATATGAATTCTTGTGGATCAATGTCAGGAGGTCTAATTATCTCATACTCTAAGAGAGGGGAATAAAGTTGTCGATTGTCTCTCAAACCTAAGGTGTGATGGGATTACCATTGCAACATGATAGTCGAGTCCTTTTATTAATAATCACAAGGAACTACAAGCATTAATCAAGGCTGATATTGATAAATGTTAATGCTAAATTAAATGGATTTTCAGCACACACGACATCAGAGCAGTCATTTCATCATCATATTGGGGTTGTCATATTTGTACTTTGCACATCATACTTGCAAATGTCTTTTGGATTCGGTGGAAACTACTTCATTATTATTCATATGGAAGATGATACCTCATACCCTTTGAGCATGTTATGGGAGATTTCTCTTTATTATCCTTAGAATTAGTATTCTTAAAAATGATCCTTATTTATGGTTTCATCATCTTTGTTTTCTGTGCTTGCCATCACATTTAGTCTTAGGATATCACTTTCATATGATGCCTATGTTAAATGCGACTCTTGCTATTAGTATGATAGATCCATCATTCTAAAAAAATTTAGAATATGGCTTCACCCATCATTGGATGAAGATTCTCTTCCTCTTCTTTTGGATGATGTTGCCCTAGATACTATGTTATGTTGCACATTCTTTTTCTACCTGACGTGCGATTCATATCATAATTGGGGAAGAGATTTGTATTTCATTTCCAAGGCAAGTGTTGTTCCTATCAAACTTGGTTTCAATTTTTATGTCTAATGCTATGGACTTACTCCAGTCAACATTGCATTTGGAAATCATTGCAATCAAAGTGGTTCATTCAAAATTTTGGGCTGAAAACAAATTGAAAATGCCTTGGTGGGTAGCTTGTTTACACATTCACAACTCTTACAGAAACATAAGGCTATGGCTACCTTCACAATGCTTCAAAAGACTTTTGAAAAGCACAACCCACGATTCATGAAAAAAGACCTTGCAAGCCACGACAAGGGTACTGGATCACCAACTGGAGGAGGGTGTAAAGAAAATGGGTTATGCCTTACTGGATATTCTGGGGCTACCAATCAGTGATTCCAAGCTATGAATGCTCACATGATGGTGTTGTTGGCCCCCCAAATCATGTTTGATGTTGGACTAAGTGTACGCCCTCAAATCCCAGCTCCCATTGTTCATGGTTCAAGTCTTTCCACCATGCAAGAAACTAGATGGCATTCCCAATCTGATAAAGCTAGTGCACCAATTTCAAGTGAGCCTCCTACCACATGTGCTATAGATGATGTTGTTGTAGGTTTGAGCTCAGGCTAGGAGGTTACTCCATTGCCATGCTCTAAATTTGGGTGGGGATATTCTTTGCAAACTGGTATGGCCTCAACTTTTGCTGAGGGCGTCTCATGCGAGTATATGGAGGAATGATAGTATTAAGATTTTTTTTCCTTTTTGTGATAAAATTTTTTGTCAATAGGAATGAATATAAATGTTCTATATTTTTGGTTAGGTTTGGGACTTTCATTCCTGCTAGTTGAATTATTATTGAAAATGTAAAAATTTGACAAATTTGAATTTTGGTGGGAATATTCCCTCACTTTCTAATATACATTTTGCTCATCAATATAATAGGTTGTAAATATTGATGTTTGATACTTGTACATATTGCAATGATGTTGGGTTTTCTTTCTAGTTCTTTCCCAGTTGAGCACTTGAACCAATTTTTATTAATATATATATTTAGTGGTTTGTCCACTTTTGCCAAAAAAAAAAAGAAACTATCTTGACTACAACATGGTCAAGATTAAATTAACTTAGGTGCCATCAATGACAACATACCATGCACATCTTGTTACCCTTGCAAATAATTTCCTCCTTTGGCATTGATGGAAACGCTTAGGGAAAAATGGATTAAGTGTCCATCCCAAAATGTCAAGTCCAAAACTCCTAGAAAACTAAACTCCTCTTGAGATGATCAAATAATTTTCACTTATTTCTTCTCCCCCTTTGAAATCAATAGAAAAAGAAGATCCAAAAACCAAAATCTCTACTAAAATCTTATGCTATATGTATGTATCTATACATAAGATATAATATACACAAGAGATAAATTAATACTAACAAAAAATTGAACATGTTTGAGAAGTGGTCCTTCAAGGGTGTCCAATCTACCATCCATGACTTATTTACACTATCAAGAATATGGATCTTCCCATAAATCAAATAAGTTGATTCCTTAGCATAATGGTGTTTGGTGGAGATGGTTCCTTACTAGCTCCTTTAACATCTTCAAGACTTCTCTACAAAATTTCTAACTTTGGAATTATTAAGTTACTCAAGTCAAAAAAAATCTAAGTACTCTTTGTATCTTCTCCTAAAAAAATTGAATTTTGTCATTGATCTTCACAATTTCCGTGATATGTGAAATCTCTTGATGAATCAAAGTCTTTTGCCTTATTTGTCAATACTTTCTCACTTTCCTTTTAAATCTTATCAAATTCTATAGCATGCATGAAAGCATTTATATAATTGTAACACTTTACTTCCATACTTTATAGCTCTCTTAATCTCATTAATTCCATCACCTAGAGAATTAATAATCAATGAAGGGTACTCCCCTTAATGCCAAAAACACATAACCTAAACAAAAAAATAACAATAATTTATGAGAAAAAAAAATGGGCTTCTTATTATCGCCACAAATGTGAGATTAAAGGATTTTTAAATACAATATGCAAACCCACATAGACACCTTCCTTACAATAATTTACAACACAGAGCTATGAACTATCACCCAGAACTATCCTAGACAATGTATGAAAATTCCTTAAATAGGCATTTTTACACCTCCTGGGAAGTTTCTAGACACTAACCCTAACCCTTGAGATAGACTAACTCTAGAATTACATATAGAGTCCACCCAATACACCTTTGACACTTATTTTGGAAATTTTGGTCAGCCCAGCTTTGGAAGGCCATAACGTTCAAATAATTTCTTAGATTGGCTATTATAACCACTTTTTAGAATCCTTAGCTTCTGATCTACAAGGGTCCAAATGATGCAAGCTCTAGTCGATCCCATTTGAGGGCCTCTAAGGTCTTCAACAGTGAGCCTAAAGTTTTTATACCAAAATTACACACCAATAATCCACAACAAATCCATGAATGCTCAAGATATGACATTGAGCCTCACTTGATGGGCTAATATATCCAAGATGAACATCCACCTATAAAATTTGGGCATTCTGAGCTCGTATGACCAATGCACTAAGTAACAAGCCTCAAAGACAACAACTTTGCACTAACATAACCCCTATTTAAGAAACAAAAAGGAAATATTTTTTGGTGATGCAAGATTGATCTTACACCCAATATGCTCTTGCATCAGACACTTGGGGCAATTTGAGAAGTGACTCTGTCATGTCTTAGGTGTTCAAAGGAAAACCATGATGATCAACACCCTCCCTTACTAGTCATGATGAATCTTCTACTGGTCTCCCTTTATATTTGACCAGGATCTCTTCATAAGTTTTTTTCCTTATACTTTTTCCAATATGGTTGTCATGTATCTCCCCAATCTCCTTTATAGCCAAACTAGCTATTGGAATACTCCACTATGCCTCTGTAACTTTATCTTCATCACCTCATTCATAATATTATGTAAAATTTGAAATGTTACATACTGTTGAAATATTCAATTTAGTAGGCAACTCCACTTCATAGGCATTTTCAAAATTATGCCTCTTCACTATCTTGTAAGGTCCAAACTTCTTCATTTTTAGCTTATTATATGTACCCACTAGAAAATGCTCCTTTCTCAAATGAACCATGACTTTATCTCCAATATGAAATTCCTTATATGTACTTTTCACATCTTCCTTAGCCTTATACTGTGCATTTATCTTCATAATGTGCTTCCTTACCTCCTCATGGACGTTCTTCAAATGTTCAACAAAATCTTCTTCTTCAACACTACTTATTTCTCCTTTATCTAATTGCTTCAATTCAGAAATATTTCTGGGACTACTTCCATATATAGTCTAGAATGGTGATTTACCATTACTCCTATTGACATAATTATTTTATGCAAATTATGCCTGTGGTAAAATGAAATTGCATCCCTTTGATTTATCTCCAACCAAGCATCTTAGTGAATTCCCCAAACTCTGATTCACAACTTTGGTTTATCAATCAGTCTGTGGATGATGCAATGAATTGAACTTCAAATTTGTCTTCAATTTCTTCCAAAGTGTTTGCAAAAAATACCCAACAAACTTGGTATCTTGATCTAAAACTATACTATTTGGCAGACCATGTAGTTTCACCACTTCTCTAAAAAAAAACTCTGTGACATGAACACCGGTACTAGTCTTCTTGCAAGGAATAAAATGTGCCAATTTTGAAATTATGTCGACCACCACAAAAATGGAATCATGCCTAGGTTGTGTCCTTGGTAAATCAAGAATGAAATCCATGCTCACATCCTCCCATGACTTCTTTGGTACATGTAATGGCTGATACAACCCAATATTTTTCTTTACTCCTTTTTCCATTTAACATACTCTACAACTCTGCACAAACTTCTTCACATATTTCTATAAATATAGCCAGTAATAATTCTTAGTAAGAAAAGAAATGGTCTTATCTCTACCAAAGTGTCTAGCCAATCCTCTACTATGCTTCTCCTTGAAGAAATTCTCTCTCATAGAACTGCTAGAAATGCACAATTAACATGCTTTGAACAACATACCATCTTGGATTATAAAATCCAACCACTTCTTCCTATCAAGCATAATAGATTTTGTACAAGATTTCCAAGCTTCGCCAAAATTAGGATCCTCTAGATACAAATTCTTGAGTTTCTTGAACCCAAACACTTCAATCTGCATTTTTGTCAGCAAAACTTGTCTTCTATTGAGAGAATTTGCAAATTTTTTGGACTTCCCACTCCTATGTTTCAAAAAAAATGTATAACTCTACAAAAACTCAACCCACTTCAAATGCCTTTGATTCATTTTTCCTATACTATTTAAATATTGCAAATCTTGACGATTGGTATACAAAACAAACTACTTAGGAAGAAGTTAATGTCTCCACATTTTCAATGCTTGAACTATAGCATAAATTTTTTGATTATAAACAAAATACTTTCTTTTGGCATTATTATGTTTCTCACTGTTATAAGCAATATGTCTACCTTCTTGGCTCAAAATAACTTCTATTGTAGTACCACTAGTATCATAGTCTACTTGAAACACATTATTAAAATATAGAAATGCTAAAATAGGTTGCTTGGTAACTTTCCATTTCAATAGATTAAAACTCTTATCTTCACCTAGAGTCCACTTAAATTCTTTCCTATATCCTTTCATTATTTGAGTCAAAGGTCCACACATACTACTAAGACCTCTAATATTCTTTTTTGTAAAAACTAGCCAGTCCATGAAAATACCTTACCTTTGTTGCACTCCTTTGAGTAGGCTATTCAAGGATAGCCTTCACTTTCTTAGGGTCCATTTTTAGACCTTCTACTAATACTACAAATCCCAAGTACACCAACTCCTTCAAAAAACCACATTTCGTTAAATTTATCAACAACTTTTCCTCCCTCAACTTGTCAAACAACTTACAAATGTGCATCATATGCTCCTCAAATGCCTTAGTAAATATCAAAATATCATCTCGGTAAATAATGAAAAAATTACCTAGAAAATTCTTGAGTACATCATTCATGAGCCTCGTGAAAGTACTTGGTGCATTGGTTAGCCCAAAAGGCATATTCTAGAAACACTACATACTATCGAGTTGTCATTTTGCAAAATGTTTAATGGTAGAGATCCTTTCGAATCTCTCTCTTGAAAATATGATCAATGACCAACTCCAAGGTTCCAAATGGCTATCTTTCAACCTGGTGGTAACTCAATTGAAGATAAATGTGTCTATTTACAAGGAGGCCTTTGCTGGTTCCAACCAATCTACACAGTGGCTGCTGAAATGTAATCACAAAGGGATATATTTTTATATTTTGTATTTTATGATGAATTTAATTTATCAATGCAACTATATGAATTCCTATTTTAACCAAGTGTTTGAAAAGAAGATAAAAAAGATAGAGTAACAAGAAATTTTAAGCAAATTATTGAAAGGGAAAATCCTAATGGACATAAGCCAAAGTAACATGTCTATAAATTAAATTATCAAAAGGATCTTGGTACAAAACCAATGAAATTAGGAACAACACTTCCCCAACTCTATTCATGCAATTTTCAATGGGAACTTCAATAATAACTATAAATATGTTTCATATTTCATCAAATCGCAAGGCCACTAAAAGTGCTCTCTCATGAGAAAAAACACTATGCAAGAAAAAAGATGATCCTTTCTCCAATTCATCACTACAAAAAAATTCATTAAGGAAAATACTAGAACTAAAAGATCACTCAATCATAATAGCACAATAAAACCATTGGCTCCATTATTATTCATGAACATGCATTCGCAAAAATAATAGACTCTGGCAAGAATAAATACACTCAAAATGAGAGCACCAATACCATATATTATTGCATCAACATAAAGGCTTGGAGTAAATATTACATCCATGTATTTAAAACAAATAATCCCCTCGCTTTGTGTTAGGAGCGAGAGCTCTTCTAATTCAAACTCATGATAAAAAAATTAATAAAATAAAGTTATTTACATACAAATTGACTCTCTAAATGGTGCTAAGCAAGTATCCACCCTTGTTTATATCCATTAATAGATGCATGATCCTTTACAGGACTTAAAATAATAAAAGAATGAGAAGATAAGAAGATAGAAGCTGTGATATGATGTGAAAGTCTCTGGGAGCTCTAAGAATGGAAGTTCAACCTTCTTTAGGCATTTCTAGGAGCTGAACAACTATCAAAATGTGTTTTCAATACATGTAATGCTTAAAATAGTAACTAATAGTTAACTGTCAGCGCACTATTTCTTCTTCAAAATTATCAACATACCTTTATGAAAAAGGAATCTGCACCTATGCACCTCTGTGATAGGATTCAAAAAACCAAAAAAATCTTCTTCAAAACTAAATTTCCATCATCTTAGTTTTCTTTGCCTTTATACCAAAATGATGTCTAGATGTTTACCCTTGAACCTATTCTATTATCTCAAAGACTTCACTAGCCTCTGATAAATCTAATGCATCATATTTATTCTTAACCACTTCTTGTTATTTACTTACTTCTATTCTAGAATACACAAATTCCTTAAGCTTGGTGTCGAGTTCGAACAATGCTTCTTTAGCTTTAAATGCTTGTCACACATAATCTTCTGACAAAGCATTTTCAAAAATGTCTCTAAATTCTTAAACTATTGACTGCATTCTGGAAAGATTGGTCTTTGACTCATCATCAAAAATCTCAAGGCTAGTGGCGTTATGGTACCTTTTTGCTTCCAAATTATTCTTTATTTTCTTGATTACCTGATGTAATCACTCTATTTCCTTATGGTACCTTTTTGCTTCCAAATTATTCTTTATTTTCTTGATTACCTAATGTAATCACTCCATTGCCTTATTTTCTGAGGACGTCTTCTCTATCCAATTGTCTGGCTTATCTAGCTCCTTCGTTGAGTATACTTCCATAAGAATTTGGTACCTTTGACCCTTTATCAATCTGAGTGCTTCTAAATCATTAGTGGTACAAAATTCATCCATTAGCCCAAAATCTTGGTTTACAATAGAAATTGACTTGTTGGCATTAGTCTGGATATGGTGCAATAGGTTTAAATTTCCCTATATTATTTACACTCCTCTTTCTTCAAAACTTTGACACCATTGTTGACATGCATCAAAAAATGAGTCCATTTGTGGCCATGCCTGTGTCCTTTTAAGTGTAGCTCCAAGAGAGATCTCAAGATTATCTAGGTCAATAGGTCCCACCACTTCATTGAGGTACTCTCTTAGTAGCTCATTCTTCTTTCACAACATTATCAGCTCTAACTTATCCTAATCCATGAGTTTGAACACTTCCTTGAGGCCTGTAGTGATCAACACTTTTTCTATGTCTACCCTTGGATTTCCCAATATGACCTCCTTCATTTGGTAATCCTTAGGAGTTAGTTTTTTGTTGTCAATATGAAGAGGAGGAATGGTGATATGGTCTAGAAGGTCTTGGTCTTGATTTTTCATAATGAAGGAAAGTGTTCTAGCATCATCCTTAGGTGGCTCAGACTTTTTTATTTATTTTTATTAATTAATTCATTCCTTACTCTTCTGTTAGCTTCATTTGCTTCTTCTATTGAACATGACCTCCTTCTTCATCCATGATGGTGCAGTCCCCATTGGTGACATATATTTGGCTAAAGAAGTTGGTTCTGAAGCAGGTTCCTTTCCCTTATTATGTTTTTCAAGAGTCTTCTCAAGTTGAGTAAGTTCTTTGGAGGGAGTTTATGTGCTCAGTTGGGCTAAGGATTTGACCTCTATATCTAAGGGATCTTGTTGAGTTTCTTCTTCTATTTTCCCTTCTTTAGACACTTCATCGACATGAAGCTATTGATATTCTCCTTCCTTGGTGTCCTGACTTTCTGCTTCTACTTGGACTGTTTGAGGAGTTGGAGCTATTGACCCTTTATCAATTATTTTCACCATGTTTTATAGTGGTGGTTGTGGAATGCCAAGAGGTCCCTAAGACAGAGGAGTAAATTGATTCCAATCCTCTCCCAATAGCTCATTTATTGGGCTATCCCTTATCTTCTTATCCATCATCTCGGTGCCTATGGGCATAAAATCAAAATTCAAGAGGTGAAAAATATCAACTCCCTCACTTTCCATCTCAGCTATCCATTCCTACTATTTGTCTTCTAAAATTTCCACTTGGATAGGTTCTCTAGGGGTAGATGGAGGTATTTGAGTCAAGCTTCTTCTTCTCCCCTCTATCACCTTAGCTAAGTGGGTTCTCTTATTTAAGGGAAAAAATTCAATTTGCTCCCCTTCTTCTTCATCCTCTTCTTCTAGAGTGGTTTCTAGAACTTGGAGTGAGGGAGTACTCTTCTTTTTCAATTTCCTCCTCTTGACACCTACCACCATTGTTTCAGTTCTATCTCTCTTAAGAACTGACGGGAAGGCTTCTGTAATCACCTAAAAATGGCCATCCAAACTATTAGCTCCCTTCTTAGCATTTTGGATAATTTAATTATTCATTTGCCTAGACCAAATATCTAATAATCAATTAATTTGTTTATAACCTATAGTTTGACTATGCTATCCTAAGTTCATTATTTGATTAAAAGGACATGTCCCCTTTTAATTAAATAAAAGACCCCATTCTTCTAACCCACTTAAAGTGCACACATGAAGTCATTTTTCTATTTTTCAAATTAAAAGAAAAGGATTTGTGACTTTTGTCTTATATGGGAAGTCAACTTCTATTTTATTAGTTAACTTGCTTGTGCACATGGATCACTCCTATTTTCAAACTCTGTCATTGATCATCTACATTCTTAACATTGATCTATATTGTCTATATGACTTTGAAAGAAAGAGCTCTCCCTTGTCAAAGGATCCATCCACTTTTTGAATATTGTTATGTTGCAGGTCTTCTAATAGGTTTCTTTGGAGCTTTGTGGAGAACTTCCATTTTCTTGTCTTCATTCTCTCATTCCATAACATTCTAGCTTAGTATCATGTTGCATGTTAGTTTAGTTTTTTTTTTCAATGATTCATCTCACGTAGCTTAGCTAGGTTTTTGGTAACTCTCATTCTTGCTTAGCCTAGCTACATTTTGCATACACATTCTAGTTTAGTCTCCATTTGAATTGCATCATTGAGGCATCCTTTGTAGACATTTTCACTCTTGGATTTTGTCTCTAAGAAAACCTCTCATTGCATGGTTTACTAGCAAGAACATTCATAAGGCTTAGCTAAGAGCTCTCATATTTGAATCATACTCTCTTTGTACTCCATGGATAGGAAGGTCTAAGCTAACATCCAGGCATTCCCAACTCATGGAATCACTTGGATAGAATGGTTTAGAGTGTGACACTTTCTTAGTGTACATTTTTCTCATGCACCATGGGCAGAATGCTTGGTTTTGTCCTTCATCTCTCTATTTTTATTACCTTTTTTGCATGTTTTCTACACTTTTCTTTTTGAGCAATATTTTTCCATTTGTGTACAATGTTTTTGTAACTATAGTGTGAAAATTTTCTAGTAAAAGTGTCACATGACAACACTAAACTGTGTCACTCCACCATAGTATGTTCTCTTAGATGGATTAGATAGAAATATCGCACAAAAGGAAATTGTCACATGCATATATTGTGAAATATCACATGACATACTTCTAGCAAAAACTGTCACCTAGTTTGAACTTGCTTGTTGGTTGAGTGATTAGATCAATTTTTTTATTGTACTTTTTTTTTGCTAAATTTTTACAAGTTCGTAGTGGTTTTGTAGAGGTCTATTTGTAGATTACATGTTATTTTGAAGCTAACTTGTGGGGCTATGGTTGCATTTGTAGGTTGTTACCTTGAGATGTTTTCCTAATTTCCTTTACAAAGAATGCATGTCAAAGCTTCAAATGCACAAGGGCTACTAACACTTGTTTGTAGGGCTGCACAAAGCATAAAAACCCAAACATGCTTGTATTTCTTTTATTCTATGTGCAATATTTACTAGTTGTTTCATTTCCATAGGCATGTTAAATTTGCAATTAAGGTCCTTTGGTGATGTAGTGCCTCTCCCATTTAACTTTTTTAAGTCATCCCAATGGATGCAACCTTGTTGATCTCTCCTTGGGAGGGGATCATAATTGTGACCATGAGTGGTCTACACCATTGAGATGATTGGATTTATGTTTCTGTATCAGTTGCTTTGATTATGCGTATGACTGATTTATGAGATTATGATGTGATTTATGATTCACTAAGGTTTTTGCTAGTGGTTACCAGGATCGATGTGGTATCATGATGTTGTTCCATGATTACCTTGAGATGTGTGCAAAGATTGCATTGTGTACTATTACCATGTTTCACGAGACTAGGTTCCTGTAGCAGTGGTTTGCCATGGTTATGACTATGTTCACTTATATTTTTTAAGTGCCTTTTCATGTTGTGTAATCAACTATTATTAAATGCTTAAATATTTAGAAATGGATTGCCCATGTTGGATTCATTGGTATTGTGTTGTAGATATTTACCTTGTTATATTTTGATCCGAGAGGTATTTGTTACTTATGTTATGTTTTACATTTGAGATGACTTAAGGGTTAGATGTTATACTTTTATTTTAGTATCATAGATGTTAGGCTACTATGCTTTTTAGTTGATCATATTGCATGATGATGCCATTTTAAGATGATAATGTGTTTTATGATGATATCTAGTTATTCAATATTTGGACATATCCTTGATTATGTTATGTGATGGATTTAATGTTATGGTTATTTACTTCATTTTTGCATTGTTATGCTTTATGTGAATGTGAGTGATGCAATGGATTATTTCAGTATAATTAAATAAATGGTTAAATTAGGTGATTTAATGCATTTATTGCTTTGGCTAAGTTATTATATGTAATTGCACTTGATCATATTTTTTAGTGTGTAGGATTTATATCCCTAGCAGTAGTACATGGAGTTAATGATTCAACCATTCATATTTTATCAATGTCACCCTTGTATGGTAAAAGTATCCTTATTTTAATTGTTTAATTAAACCTTTCGCTGATTATTAAACCCAAACTCATTTTCATTATGTGATTAGACTAGTAAGCATGTATATGCAATCAATTCACATTGTCATGAAAGTTGTTAAGGAAATTTTTGTATTTTTGGGTTTTTGGGCTTTTAATTTTATTTAATTTAATTTTTGGTAGCTTTTCCATAGATGAATTCCTATTTATAGGAATACCCTATTTTCATTTGGGTCGATTCAGGGTTTAACTAGGTTGGCTTGTTATTTGCCCTAATCGATTATTCACTTGAAAAGTGAATAAGTATCCAAAAAGGAATTTAATTCCTCACTTCTCACTTTTGAATTAGAAATTTTGAGAGTAAAATCCAAAATCCTCTTCATGAGGATTTACTATTTTGTTCATTGTGGGAGCTATGAATGTGAGATCATCGTGAGGTGGAGCTTGTTGGATCTAGCTTGGGGAGACCTTGGTTTGCCATGATTTTTGACTACTTTTGCAAGCTTTTTATTTTATGGCTCAGATTCTCATTTTTACCTTTAGGTTGTGAGGTAAGGCTTTCTTGTTTTATTGTTTTTTCTCCATTTCAGCTTTTACTTTTGGTAGCCATTTGTTAGGAGGCTGAGAAATAGTGTTCCCCTCCATTTATGTATGCTGACTCTACCCGGTTGTGTAGGTATGATCATTTCCCTATTTTCTAGGATGAGGGTTTAGGGTTTTTAACTATTATGCTAGCCATTTTTGCATACGGACTCCAAACCCAAATTTTATTTGATATTTATGGCTTTTGTGCCCTAAGACCAAATGGGTTTTAATTTCAAAGTTTTTGAGTTTTGAGATTTTTTGCCTCGGTTTGCATGCCACCTAGTTTTCTTGGGTTTTCTTGGCATGATGTTGATCATGGAATTGGATTATCCATAGGATGTTAGTTAGACCATTGTTAGACTTTTATATTTGCATCAGGATGTGTGTTGTATCCATACTTCTGACATCATGTTCGATTGAGTGATTTTATACCTATTGTTACAGTTTCTTTTGGACCTTTGTTCTTATTTCGTGGACACTAGGATTCATGTAGAATCCATACTCTCAAATTGAAGCTAGTTGAGTGAGTTCATGATGTTTGGTCTTGTTGCATCATTCATGTAGAATCCATACTCCTAGATTGAGGCCAGTAGAGTGATTTCATGATGTATAGTTTTATTATTTCTTGAGATTTGTGTAGGATCTGTCCTCTTGAGTTTTTTTCGGTTGAGTGATATTTTTCTTGTGTTCTCATCTAGTCCTTGTTTTATGATCTTTGTGATGGTGGTGCACCACACATGAGTACATGTGTGTACATTTTTGGGTGACTTGCAAGGCCCGATCTTCCATGGTACTTTTGGAAGTTATGATCATTTAGGTTGGGTTGGGAATATACATGCCTATGGAATTCATCATTGGATGAACATGGGTAGGGTAGGGTAGCATATGGAGGGGGCTCTTATAGCCTAGTGATCATGATGCCATAGGTTGGTAGAGGGAGCTTTAAGTAAGTGATAACTAAATAAGATGTGTGAGTGGTAATAAAACTTGAGATAATGAAAAAATTTCATGTGATGGTTCCAAGGGAGTTCCTTGAGAGGGAGTACCTTGAGAGAGTTTCCACATGCAATTCAAGCTTGGTCTTGTCAATTCCAAGTGACTCTCCATGATGTCAACCCCTACCTAGTAGCCCATTGAGTGTCTGACCAGGACCTATAGTTTATGCATTGTCTATGTTCTTGGTTTTAGTTATCATATTATCTAGCATGAGTGTTAGCCATGGATGTTATGCTTTATGTGTGTTTGTGGTTGGATCATTATTTTTTTTATCACAAAGGGAGTGGACCTAAGAGTTCCACATTTTTGGGAGGTGTAGCTACCCATACCACTACTGGGGACCGATGTATAGAGATGGTCTTTTATCCTAGTGCAACCATTGCTAGATGTTTTCACTTGATACTTCAAGTTCTGGAGTATGCTTTCTTGTGATTTATGATTTCATTGGAATGCTTGGTTATCATGTTTAGATGATGCTAGTTTATTAGACACATTCCTATATTATGATGTTTAGCATATGATTAGATGATGTGAATTGCTTCATTGGCATATCTATTGCTTATTGGTTTAACATGTTAGATTTCCTATTCACCTAATGATTAACATATGATAGATGATGTGGTTGATTTATTGGAATATCTAATGCTTTAATTTTAGCATGTTAGATTTCCTTATTCTTATGTTGTAGCACATTTTAGTAGTGACATCCTCATAAGATAACACTAATGATCTAGTTGGTAGTTTTTGATGTTATGCACAAGGGATGGCTAGGATCCATGATGGTCCTCTAATGCTATTGACAGTTGGGAGGAACCATGTACTTAGTTTAGTTTTTAAGTTATTGCGATGTTATTTCTATACATTGTGATGCTTCTTCTATACACTATCATGCTGCTTTTAGTATGTCCTTTTTACTACTTTGGTTTAGATGGATAGATGTTCCTCTTTCTTGTTCATGACATCTTGTTTTTTATGCACTCGAGTGTTCTCTCCTCAATTTATGTGGATCTGGTAATCCTTGGTGTGGAGGTTTCTTTTCCCATTTCTTCCTTTTTTTGGCCATTAGAGTAATTCTTTCTTTCTCTGGGTGACCATGCATCAACATTGGGTGATACTTTAAAGTATCACATGTCCAAAGGAGAAGAATCGTGTTATACTAGAAAGTATCGCATGCCCTTGTAAACTTTATTGTGCGACACTCTATTGTATCGCATGCCTCTTGGAGAAAGGTCATATGATACTAGTAAAGTATCACACAACTTCTTGAGAAGTATTTCCCAAACCCTAATTGTATCACATGCCTTCATTAGAAAGGTTATAGGATACTAGAAAGTATCATACTATGCTGATTCAAAGTATTGCCTGGGTTTTGGCAAAACCTATCCGGTGGACAATGGGTTCTTTTTAGTTTGATCAAAAAAAAATTGGAGGTGTTTTGGATATGCTTTATGGTGTTCTTGAATACCTTGGAATTGAATTTTAAATTCAAAATGTTTTAGATTTGGAATCATTTGCGTTCTTTCGTGGTTTTTCATTTTGTTTGCTAGTGGTGTTTGAAGATTCGTTGGTTGCTAAGATTGTTGGCATAGTCTTCCATTGAAATCTTTGTGATCATTGTATGATGTTTTCATGTGCATTCATACTTGTAAAAAAAAATATCTTGGCTTGAACTAAATCCTTGTTCCAAGGATCTCTGGGTGGGGCATTACAGGTGATAGGAGAGTATGCTCTTCACCCTTGTGGTGAATTAGAAGTCTTGACTTAACTTTGGATTTTGAGAGTAAGGGGATAATTGGATCTTATTGGCATGTTTGCGGAAGCAATCAAGATAGGAGAGTATGTTCTTCACCCTTGTGGTGAAATAGAAATCTTGAACCTTGAGATTGGATCCAATATGCGGTAGTTAGAATCTTTTAGAGGGCCTGCTCTTGGACAACCTAAGAGGAACGACCCAAGTGGGGACAAGCTAATACCTGACTCTTCCAACCCACTATAAACTCAAGGCTATCAAGGACACAAAACTTCGGTAGATGTATTGTGTATCTTTTCTTAGTGTGATTACTTGTGGGATTTAGACCATGAGGAGATCACTAGGAAAGAACACTTAAGGTGCTCTTGTGACCACGAGATCTGTTACCCACCATAAGGTGGGGTGTCTCTTAATTGGGTACAAGAGGAACATTATGAATGGAAGCCCTTTCTAAACACTCTAAGTTAGTAGCTACCCTATTTTTCTACTCAACTTCTTGGTGCAAGGATATCCTAGTGGACTACTCGGATCACCCCAAGATTTTACACTCACCATTTGTGTTCCCGTGGTTGTGCTTATGGAACTTCAATGACAAAGCCAATAGCTCTTGCGGGAAACCACTTGGTGTGAGGTGAAAGAGCATCAAGATTGGGCCAAGTTGTTGAGTAATGAACCATGACTCTAAGGTAGATTTCTTGGCTATGTTTTTGAATGTGTTGACCTATGCTAACATTCTTACAAATCAACCATCTCGTTAAAATTGGTAGGAAGGTTGTTCTGATATCACAGATGTGTATTGGGAAGGTTTTTTTTACCCTTGTTCAATTTTTTGAGACATGTTAAAAACCCCTACTATTTACAAACCTCGTTGTTACTCAACATGAACTTAAACCTGAAAATGTCTTGTCTTAAAACTATCTGACTGTCAAACTAAAACATAATAAAATTGGAGTCAAAACTTGTCCTTTTTTTAGAAAAAATTGGCACTTTATCACATATTCTTTGTAGAAATATCACATGACTATATTTTTCAAAAAAAATTTCACTCTACTATTATAGAGTCTATCACCCTACTATATTGAAGTCTATCGTCTCGCCCTATGCAAACTATTGCCTAGGAAAAAAGTGTCACACTGTTGTTGTAAATTGTGTTGTATGATATATTATGGTATCCTACTATCACCTGAGTTCTAAAAGAATATCACCTGAGCCTTTTTCCTATCAAAATAGAGCTTATGTTCCACTTTATCTGATCTAGGGTCTTGTCGCTCAAGTCCTTCCTGGTCCTAGTCACACATTCATATGTTAGGTGTTGTCCAAAGTTGAAAAGATGGGTTTACTCTATCAGATGCAAGTCTTGAAATTTCATTGATGATTAGTTGTCAAAATCCAATTACCATTCTATGTTATCTATTCTCTATTGAGCTTCTTGCTCACTTTCTTGGCTCGAGTCACTAGTGCTGTAAATTCTTGAGCACCTTTGACAAGCCATTTATTCTACCTTGAAAAGTGATTATTCTTGATTGTAAGAGCTTCAAATCTAAAACACTTCTCTCATCCTATTAAGAAAAGACACATCCTTACATGCTAGTCACAACTAGGTTCCAAGGTTCCAATTTTGTAATGGTAGTCATTCCCCTTTCATTTTTGCACAGTTAGAGACTCCACCTAGGTGTCCTCATGGAAAACCTTGTGTAGAATACCCCAATTCTAGTCAAACACTGATATCCAACATTTGACATAATCTACTTTACAATTTTGAGAACCCATTTGGAACACCCTTTGATACACCCACAAGTGAAAACACTTTGACCAACATGCATCCTAACGAAATCAAATGAAAATTAGAAGAGCAAGCATGTAAAAAAAAAATACTTTTAAAAATCATTTGTGCTAGGGAAGAGCAGATCAGAAAGCTGAAGCTAATTGTCATACACAAAATGAGGAAACTTGAGGAGACTATTATCACAATCCTTTTGATCACATTCCCATCAATGGCAACAATGGAAATCACACACCTCCAAGGACTACTCGAGTCAACTGAGAGCATTTCCATTACCACCTAGACAATCATAGTCACATCATGAAAGTGAGGATGAGATCATTAGCGAAGATGTTGTAAAATTTTAATGAGATTAGCTTGCTCAAAAGCTAATTCTAAAATCTTTAGAGAAAAATGGGGATCAATACTTCCACTATATGGGAAAAAAAGGATGGTAGCTCCCCCAAGATTTCAATGTGCAACAAATAATAGAAAAGAGAGAGCCTACTAAGGTTGAAATTTTTAGAGAAGAAATGCAAGAACTAAGGAAACAACTTGCACAATTAAAAACTTCCAAAGAGCCACCTAAAACTTTATTTATTGAATCAATATGTGCTCTTCCATTTGATAGGAGTTTATACATGCCTCCATTTCCTAAGGATATAGAGGTTCCCAAGAATGACAAATATAATGGAAATGATGACCCTCACGATCATGTGAGACATTTATATGCTATTAGTATGGATTTCATGCATGAAGACTCCTATCTTATGTATTTGTTTCCTAGAAGTCTAAGAGGGCAAGCTATGGAGTGGTTCACAAAATTGACTCCCCCTCTCAAAAAATTTGACAAGCTTGCACAATGCTTTATCCAAAAATACTCTTACAACATTCAACATCTCATAACTATGTTGGACTTATGCCAAATTAAACAAAAATAAGAACTCTTTGCAATGTACCTTCAATGATGGAGGTCCCTATACTCTAGGTACCCTTGGAAAGTTCCTAAAGCTGAGAAAATTGACATTTTTGTCAAAACACTTGTACTTGAGCTATACTTTGACCTAATAAAATAGTTGTTCACATCCTTTAATTCATTGTTTGAGATTGCATATTGCATTGAGGATGTTGCTATCAAGAAGGGTGACATTATTGTGAACAAAGAAAATAATAATAATAGAAATGGCAAAGACAAAGGAAAACCTTGGAATAAAAACCAATATGTTATCAATGATGGGTAGTGGACACTCTTAAGACAAAGGAACCTACATTTAATCTTTCTAATGCTACCTATGCTACAAAAAAATAAGCAGGTTCAAAACCACAAACATCTGAAAAGAACTCTAAGTTTCCCAAAAAATGATGTGTATAAACAAATGGTTGAGCCTTAGGAAGTGGTCTTAAAAACCTTAATTGAAAACAAGATGGTTACTTTACCAAATAATTACCATCCCTATGACCCACCCATTAGACCTCCTTGGTGGAGAGAGGATCACATTTTCAATTATCACTGAAGCAAGGGTCACAACATTGAAAACTATTTCAAGCTCAAAGATGTAATTCAAGATCTCATTGAGGATGGTAAAGTTTTCATATATGACCTCATTAAAAATTCTGAAAACAAAGCTTTTAAACAAACCTTACTAAAATACAAGAAAGGTGAAATCTCTAAAGTTACTAAGAAGAATCATGATGCCAAGATCAACTATGCCTATGCTGATACAAACAACGTTATAGGCATGTTTGAACCCATTGAGTATTTATGCATGGCAAGCTCTAATGATGAAAACCAACCTAAGGATGAAAGACCCAAAGTTGTCCTAAAAATGTGACATGCTCCCTAACACCATAATGACACTAGACCTAAGGTGATACTCTTAGTGGATCAATCTTCCTCTTCACAAAGTGAACTGCTTAACGTCATCACTAGGGGGCAATCTAAAGTGGTCCTAAAATTTGCTCGTGATCATAAGAATGCATCATCTTATAAACAACCAACTACTTCTAGGATCTCCAACTATGACCTTGTCAACCAACTGCAACATACCCTAGCTCAAATTTCCATTTTTGAGTTATTAGAATTATCCCCTTTGTACAAGGACATCCTTGAAAAAGATTTAAGTTCTGCCAACGTTTCCACAGATATGGTGAACCATATTTCTTCACCTCACTACCTCACCTTTTCTAAAGAAGATTATGGAGCTCTTAGTCATCCCCACAACCTTACTCTCCATCTCAAAGTCCAAATCTTTTGTACTCATGTTCATCGAGTCTCAATAGACAATGGTGCAGGGTTGAACATCATTTCCTTTAATGTGATCCAACAATTGGGCATGTCTAAATTTGCCATTGACTCTAGGTGCAAGATCACCATAAAAGCCTATGATGAGATCAAAAGACCTTCCAACCAGAGTTGGTCCAATTGAGAAGGATGTCATTTTCCAAGTCCTAGAAATACCATTTGCATACAATTTATTGTTGGGATGACCATGGATTCATGACATGTACGTAGTACCCTCTATGTACCATTAGTGTATAAATTTCTCTTTTAATCATACTAAAATAGTTGTCTCTAATGAAAATTCCATGTCTATCACCACGTTATATACTACAGAAACATTGGTTCCACACAATCTCTCTTCCCACGAGATGACACTATCCTTTACAAAGTGTGAACAAAAATTGAAAATGATAAGCCTAGGTATGGGAAAATACACTATAGACTCTATTGTTACTTTACCAATTTCCCCTTAGTCTTATGGGAAACCTTCTACCAAAAAGAAGCCTTCTGCTTCGACCATGACTCTTTTTGATACCTTTGTGCAATCCTTAGTTCCCCTAGAAGTGAAAAAATAAGAACAAGTAATTAAAGATTGGATCTATAGGGAAAAGGAAGATGAGGAGGGAGTCACAGTCTCTACTCCCATCTCTCCTAAATGCTATAGAAAAGGATATAAATTTCTTAAAAACATGGGCTATCAGGGTCACGGGTCCTTAACTAGTAACAAAAAATCTCTAGTTGAACCTCTAAGTCATACTCATGGTCATGATACTCAAGATACTACTGGCCTAGATTTTGGGCTAGAAGATGCACTACCAATATTTGATTGAAGAGCTAAAATGTACCTTTACTGGTTTTTTATGATATTTCCAACTTCTAATCATATCTTCAAAATCAAACAACTAATATCACAAAGATCCACCAAATTTCTCAAGAAACCCCAAATCGGGTATGCCGAAAATAGTGCCAAAAGCTTCACAGCTTCACCTCTTATTAATAAATCTGAAAGTGGAAATTTTTGCAAAAATTTGAGCAGCATAACAGTCTATAAAATGAAATTTCTAGATCTGTATAACATGCACACAATAGCTCCCAAACGGAGGACAAAAACAATGCTCATCGGGCTCCCGAAAATAGCACAAAATAGCCCGGAATCACCACAAAAACTTAATAATCTAACACAGAAGTATAATCAAATACAAATACATATTTTCAGCTCTATTTTAAAATTTAAAATTCTGATATACAGCAGAAACCCAAACTGATATGAAATACTCAACCGGAAACACCAAACTCTTACAAAAAATACACCCGAAAACTCACAAATCTGCACTGTTCAGCACAAAGGCAAACTCTGCATGAGCATGCACATGTAATAGCTTCAAACTCCCTCCCTTAGCCTTCCTAGAAACCTAAAAACTCCCATTCTTGGGTCTCCCTGGAAACCTGCAAACTCTCGTTCTTGGGTCTCCTTCTTCACAGGTTTGGCAGCCTCTGAAGAATAACAAAGAAATGAGCAAAAATCAAGTTCTGGAATGAGCCCAGAATGCCTCCAAACCCCTTAAAAGAAGGCATAACCCTAACTCACGTCCAAGAGGGGTTAATAAAAAATATTTTAATAATAATTTTTATTTATTAGTCCATTCGCTTCCAAAGATTATCCCCTTTTGCTGAAACTTCGCCTTTTTGGGCCTGCTTGCCTTAGAAAATATTATTATTTTTTAATTATTTGAAAAGGGGACATGAAAAGAGCACCCATGTCTAGTGAATCCAAGGATGATGTTCCTCCATTTGTTTTTTCCACTTTGAAAGATGAGGACTTTATGCCTATAACTTCTCTCCTTTGGGGAGAAGAAACACTAACTACCAATAATGTTGTCGAAGCTTCCACTTCTTAACAACCAAAACAAGATGAATCTAACCATGAAGACATGAATAAGGGGTGGATTAGACAAAATATTTCTCATCTAATTACTATAGATCATAGTATAGACTCCCATGAGTATGAATGGAAAAGCCTGTCAAATGCATCTTGTGAACTAGGAGTGGATGTCATTCATGCCTATGCCACCCAACTAAATGTAGTTGAAGAGTCTATTGTAGAGTCAGAGGAGTTTAGATCAAAACATGCTTTAGTGGATCATGTTGGTCCCTCTAGGTCTATTTTTGATTTGGGTTACTTTGCAATTTTCACTATAGGCTCAACTTTGCATGTCACCAGAGATGACTCTTTTCATATTAACAACCTTGAAGCTTCTGCATCACTCCCATTGATTCACCCTGATCTCTTAGATTGTCAGTTCAAAATAAAATACTTGAAATACTATCTTTTCAAAATGACTATGAGATCACTTGTTACCTAAATGCCATTGAACCCATCACTTCTTCCACTGGTAAACTCGCAATTAACATGATGGAATCAAATATCAAGTACCTCAGTCATAAAATTAAAAGAAAAAAAGGCGGTCATATGGAAAAAACCATATTTTGGTGGTATAAGAACCTAAAAAAAATTAAAAATAAATATTTATCTAATGGTGAAAACCTCCTCAAGGCACCTATGGATGAGGCACTTGGTAGTTTGCCAAGCTATTTTTAGGACAAGTCTTTGGTTCTCATCAAACCTACACAACCTATTAACTTAGGGATAGAAGAATCTCCTAAAAATTTCCATGTGGCTCAATCATTGTCAACTGAGGAAAAGGAGAAATTTGTCAAATTGTTTCAAGACAAGAAGATCAATTTTGTATGGACATATCTAGATATGTTAGGGCTTGACACAAATCTTATCATGCATCATTTATCTATCTCTCCTTGTGTAAAACCTATTAAAAAAACTAAGGATGCATCCACATGTAGCTCTATTAGTCAAACCAGAGTTGGAAAAACTCCTAACTACAATTTTTATTAGAGCTAATGACTATGGAGAATGGATTTCCAACATTGTACCTATGTCTAAACATGATAAATCCATCTCAATCTATACTAATTTTAGAGATCTAAACAAAGCATGCTCCAAGGATGACTTTTTGCTACCAAACATAGACATGATAGTGGACCTGACAACAAGTTATGAAATGTACTCCGTCATGGATGGATTTTCTAGGTATAACCAAATTAAGATTGCTCCAGTTGATCAAGAGAAGAAAAAATTTACATGTGCCTAGGGTACTTTCTGCTAGAATGTCATGCCCTTTGGGATAAAAAATGTTGGTGCTACTTATCAAAGAGAAATACCCACCATCTTCCACGATATGATGCATAAAAATATGGAAGATTATGTTGATGAAACATTGGCTAAATATAGAAAATGAAACACACATCTTGAAGACCTTGGTCTAATATTGGACTATATGGAACAACTTCAACTTAGATCGAACCCAAAAATGTGTGCCTTTGGTGTCACATCTAGAAAATTGCTAGGCTATATTATCTCAGCAAAAGGCATTGAGGTTGTGTTGGAAGATTGGGAAGATTTTTGGAAGTATGAATGCTGATGATATTCTTATGAGGGGGTACTACTATGATGATATGTTACATTCATGACTGAGTTTGTCATTGATGTCAACATAGCAGTTTTTTGTGGTATTTGAAAGAAGAACAATAGAAAGATCAAGTTAGCATAGATGGCTAGTTGAGCATCATAACCACCCAAGGTTATGAGAGATACTTATGAGTATTTGGTATATGCAGTTAACATCAAAACAAGAGAGGATAAGTCTATAAGAAGTTATGTAAGTTTTGGTGATGTCTGTTCTGAGATAGAGTTTATAAAGGCATGTTTTGGTAAAATTGTTATATCTCTTAGCAAAGTTGATATCTTGAGGATCAAGGTTGAGGACATAGAGGAGGCATGTTGAGGATGGAATGGCTAAGCTCACTCATCATAATATTGTGTGAATAAAGTGTTATTCAAGTTGCAAGGTAGAAGATTAATGTTATCGCTAAGTGTAATGTGTTATTAATGTAGTCCTATAATAATTAATTGAGAAGGACTAACAATTGACTTAGAGAATTGTTTTATGGACTCAGTACAAAGGAAGAACATTTTCCTTTATCATTATGATCAAATTTATAGAATATGAATTAATAATAAGTAGCAGAGAGGGTGGAATGCGAAGTTGAGCAAAGCAGTGCAGAAGTGAAGGAAACTTCATTGCTGAGGTTTTGCTGAGTGATCCAAGGTTTGATATTTGGATTTGAGTTTCATGACCTAGTCTACAAGGTTTGATAGTGATTGGTTTTGTTGATAGGATAGAGGAAAGAATATAGGAAAGGAGAAGATAATAGTAAATTACTTGTTTAAACAATGAGCTCTTTTTGTAGTTGAAATTGCATGTTTGGGTAGTGGGCTCTTCTTGCATACATTGTACCACAACTCCTAACAAGGTTGAAATCTCCTAACAAGGATTCAAAGTCTCCTAATAGGGACTTGTTGTACTAAATGTTTTAATAGACTCTTAATAGGGTCAATCCTCTAACAAGGAATATTTATATTAGTACATCATCTTATGGGCATCATTCCCACTGAGGTTTTCCCTCTGATCAAGGATTTCCCTAGTCAACATATGTGGTGTAATTGTCTATGTATATTTTATTATGGTTTTTGTTTACTTTGGATGAATGGTTAAGTTTGGTTAAAGAAGATAAATGTTATAATTGTTGGATAATTGATTCACCCCTCTCTTAGTTATTTAGTGGACTATTATTTCTAACAAGTTGATCTTGAAAAAGTCCAAGCTATCATGGAAATGACTCCTCCATGAAATATTAGTTAACTTAGTAGTTTGAAAGGATGTCTTCCATTTATAAGAAGATTCATTTCTTAGTCAGTTGATAAAGCTCAATCTTTTAACAAGAATTTGCATTAAGGTTCTACTCATATCTAGAATGATGAATGTCAATGAAGTCTACACCAAATCAAAGGGTACTTGGCTAAACCTCCAATTCTAATGCCACCAATTCTAGAAAAACCTCTAATCTTGTATATCTCAGTTACAACTTCTCTAGGAGCATTATTAGCCCAAAGTGAGGAGATTGGTAAAGAACAGGCTATATACTACATCAATAAAACTTTGGTAGCTTATGAAATGAACTACACCAGTATTGAGAAAGCCTACCTTGCAATGGTATTTTTCTTCTCAAGAGCTTTGACATTACATGTTGGCACATATAGTTTTCCTGATTGCTAAAATTGATCCTTTGAAATATTTTTTGAGTAAAGATGTTCTTGTCGATCGTCTAGCTAAATAGATGATGATTCTTTCAGAATTTAACATTCAGTATGTTGAATGTAAAGCTATCAAAGGGTAGGTCATAGCTAACCAATTGGTTGATTTTACTCTAGAGTATACAACACCCATGCAAGTTGAGTTTCTAGATGCCTCAATTATATACATCACTGTGAGAACGTGGAAAATGTTCATTGATGATTCCCATACACAAAATGGGGCTGGAGTAGGTGTCTTGTTTATTTCCCCTCATGGTTATGCAATCCCAAAATCCTACAAACTCTCACTCCCTTGCACAAACAACATTGCAAAATATGAGACATTAACAAATGGGATCAAAATGGCACTTGAATGGAGAATCATTGAATTGCACATCTATGGAGATTCTCAACTTGTTATAAACCAAGTGAACAATGAATACCAAACAAAGGATGAAAATTTGATACCTTACAAGAAGTTGATAGATGCTCTAAGGAACTATTTCACTTTTGTGACATTCTAGCAAATTCCCAGAATAGAAAACAAGGCTTTCAATGCTATGGCCACTCTAGCATCTATCCTTGAACTACAAGAACATGAATCACGATTTGAGTTCTTGGTGGAAGAATTATGTCATCCTACCTATGATTCCTTATAACCAAGTAATTTTTACTATTTTAGGTCATGATTACTCCTGCTATGTAGCTATCTTCTCTTACCTATGTGATCAGGGTGTTCCTAAAACCCTCACACACAACCAAAAATGCCAACTGCTCCAAAATGCTTCACATTACACTTTGGTCTCTGGTGAATTGTATAGGGAGAATCTAGACAAAATATTTCTTAGGTGTTTAGAGCTAGAAGAGTCCAAAAAGGAACTTTCTAAAGTTCACGATGACATTTGTGGGACACACTCTAATGGCATTGCACTTGCTTAGAAACTACTTAGGGTGGGTTATTATTAGCCAACCATGCAAGATGATGAAATTCTTAATGCCTAGTCCTGTCATAAATGTTAACTTCATGACAACTTAATTCATGCTCCTGGACATGAGTTAATTCCCTTTATGACATATTGGCCATTTCAACAATGGGCCTTTGAATTGGTATGAAAAATTCATTCGAGTTCATCTAGTGGTCACAAGTTCATCATTATATAAAATTGAGTATTTTACCAAATGGGTTGAAGCTATACCATTATCTACTGCTACAGGAAAATATGTTTCCCTGCTTATACTGAACCACATCATTTTTTGTTATACTATTCCCTTATAATGGAGGACAATTCAAGAACAAGGACCTCAAACAACTATGCAAGAAATTTTAAATCAAACAACATTGGTCCTCTATCTACTACCCTCAAGGGAATAGCCAAGTTGAGGCCTCCAACAAAATATTGCTGAAAATCTTACACCGTACGGTTCACAAGTTTGGGAAAAATTGGCACTTACAGATAAATTTGATACTTTGGGCCTATAGAATGACCATTTCTACTCCTATAGGGGCTACACCCTTTTCTCTACTCTATGCCTCTAAGGTTTTTCTCCCATTAGAAGTTGAGATCACCTCCTAACGAGTCTCCTTACATGGGTTAATAACTGATGAAGACCATAGAGCTATGTGAATATAGGAACTAGAAACTCTTGATGAACGGAGCAAGGCTACCTTAGATCACATGAGAGCTTATCAAAAGAACATGTTTACTCAATATAACAATAAAGTTCACCCTCATTAGTTTCAAATAGGTGAACTTGTTCTTAGAGAGAATCCTAAAAATTAGTAGCATAGAGAGTAGAAGGGAAAGTTTGAACCTAATTGATTAGGCCCACACATTATCACAATAGTATTTGGCTCTAGTACCTATCAACTATCTACTCCTGAAGGGGAAGAACCTACAAAGCCTATCAAAGTCCTACATTTGAAGAAGTTCTATGCTTAGAGGCTTATAGCTCAGCTATCTTGTACATATTTATGATCCTTAAAAAATCATAAAAATAAAAAAATGTCCTGAAAAAATGAGCATCTTAGTGAAAAGATAGCAATAGTTACTTTGATATATCACACAAAAAAATCAAATATCTCAAAAATAAAATTGAAAAAAGTCCTAAAAAAAATCTGCCAAGTGGTGAGAACCTAGAAACAGGCACTACTTGACACCCTTGTACCGATGTCTATCAGTCTCAATCACCCACTCTACAAACATTTCCTAGCTTGGGATTGTTTCTTGTCCTCATCGAAGGCACATCTTCTTAGCCTATTTGAGGTTTCCTCATGCATTAGGATTTCTTTGACAACTCACAAAATAGTGTTTCTCAACACTATCCCCCTAACTTGACATCAAGTGTTTCTCAACACTTTTAGGATAGTTTACCTATAGTCTTCAATGCCATGATATTTCTCACTATCAGAATCAAGTCTTGAATAAATGGCCAAGTGACTTACACATACACACTTAAAAACTTAAGCACCTGACCTATGCTGATCTTTATTTTCTTTGTGTGTTGTCTATAATGATTTCTTTTCTATATGTTCCCTCCTTAATAGTCTTTTGAGGATGTCATTGACTAGAAGACTGAGGGCATGGGACATGTTTTCTTGATTTCTTCTTGTGGATATGCTTTGAATATCTACGGTGTTTTTGAACATTCATGCTTTTCCTATTTGACACTTTGATTCACAAGTGTATCATCCATGACTATTTTCATAAGACCACACTCAGGAGTTATCTTGGTGCTTATGTCTTGATACAAGTGTAATCTTGCTATAATAAACTTAGGGAATATAACTACATAACTATCTTGAATTACATGTCTTTGATGCTTGGATTGGATTTCCACATATCTATCTGATATCAATCATATTCATATCCTCATAGTTATACTAGCGATGGTTGTATGATCTCATGATGTCCCTAATAAATGCTCAATGATGAAATAAGAGTCTATATGTTATGTGTTTCTTGCTGGTAAACCACTTTGCATATTAGTTTACATTATAGGTCCATTCTTGCATCTTTTTCATATGGGGAGAGCTCTCTCTTCATATTTTTGTGGACATATCAACTAATTTCTTTCATATCTTTCTTTGCTTTCTTCTAGACCATGTCTTTTTATCTTCTTGATCTTTTTCTTCCACCTCTTTTACTATCTTGTCATCATGAGGGGTTAATCTAAAAATCACATTCAATCTATCCAAGTGTCACATGTTTCAAAAACATAAGTCTATATCATACACATGAGAGCTAAACATCATATAGGAGAGAGATACACGAGCATATCTATATAGGTATCAAAGGAACATGTACATGAGCAAGAAACAAAAACTAAAACATCACATGAAAACTTAAAATGCTAAAACATCCATCAAAATGAGACAAGTACACAAATTTGATGATCAAATCTAGTATCTCATATATATTGATGCAAGAGCATGTAGTAGTGTAAGGGCAATCCTATATCACCCAAAAATATGCTTAGCGTTAGTTTCTATTTAATGCATTTTTAGTTCTAGATACCCATTTGGGTTAAATTAAGATTCCAAATCTCATAGTTCCACTATAGATTTTTTGGATTAGAGTTTTTGAGCACCTTGTGATACATGCCAATGTAGTAAATAGGTTTTTTTGTAATTAAGCCATAATTATAATGAGTTAGAGGGTAAAAGTTGAAGAGATGATTATACTTGTAATTTAAAGTACTCCAAAAAAAGAATGAGGTCAAAAGGCTTTATGATTTGAAAGTTATTGTAGTTTAAGTTTCCTAGAGACCTCCTAAGAGCACTTCAAAGTTAGATTTGTGGCACTAAATGGCCTTGTATGGGACCAAAAATGGGAGACAAGAAAATCTATTCCATAGGGCTATAGAACGCTTAGAGAGCTTTTTGAAATTGTAAGTGTTAGAGTAAATTATTATTATTTACCCTTTTACTTAAGTTTACTTAGTTAAATGCATTTATCTATTAGTTGTTGACAACATGAGATTTTGTTCCTATCTAAGTCATACTTATCTTCTCACCTTGTTTGAGGATAATCCACCTTTTTTGGATGTATCTTTAGTTGTCAACCTTATCTCCTAGCACTTTCTAGCTTGTTTTAGAAGCTTCCTAGAGGCCTTTATATTCAGGCTCTCCTATTGTAATTGCATATCATATTGTACAACAATTTACATTTTATCTAAGAATACAATTTTCTTATTTTCAGACCAAACCATTGCCTCTTCTTGTCTTTTTCTTCTTTGTGATAGGTTTTCTACATGTAGGTGATTCGAGGGCTTGTAGATTTGATTTGCATATTTGCTCAAATCCAACATGGTATTAGAGCAAGATCTATTGTAGCTTGTTTAGTATTTGGAGAAAAAGGAGACAGAGGGTTTGACATAACATATTTGACATTTTTGGGGCTTTTTTCTTCATTTTTTAGAGGTGTGATGGCAACAATTTAGAAAAAATAACTATAGAGGTGATTTTCAAATAGTGATATCTCCCTCATATGGACTCATTTTTTTGAGCAATTTTTTTTCTTTTGGGGTAGAATTTCATGATCTACACATTGGTGTAGGAAGTTTGACATCTCTATTCTTGAATTTTTTTGCAACTCAAAAATCTCATTTCTTGCACTTTCAAAGGCTTCATTTGGGCTCACATGGACACATTTTTATGCTATTTTTTAAAAAAGTGCATGATTTCTTATCTACTTTCCAAATCTAGAATTAGTTTGGAGTAATATTGAGCTCCTATTATTGGTTTTAAATTAGAGACTTCAGTTTCCTCCCTCTTTACATCCAAAATCTAGGTTCTTTTCCCAATTTTTGTACTCTCTATAATTGTTCCTTTGGTATTTGACGGATATCTTTATCAGTTGTGGGGGGGAATTTTCATGTTTGTAATTTACTTTAGAATAAGACCCTTCTACTTTTGTCTTCTTCTCTCAATGTGAGATCCTTTTGTGACCTAGCTCACACCACACAACTATCACAGTTGGAAAGCACAAATGACTAGGCTTCTCATGTCATGAGGCCTATGGTCATGTTTAGATGAGAACCAACCTATTCTACATCACCCCTTTGAGGCTTTTCAGCATAGAAACAAAATGGATAAAGCCATGGGATTAATTACACTGAACATGTTAGATAGTCTCCTATTTCACTTGGATGGTTTGACCACTCCTTAGGCTATTTGGACCAAGTTTCACATTTTTTTTGGCATAGTGAATGAATTTTAGGCATTGTAGCTTGATGCAGAGTTGACTTCTTTGACACCTAATAGCTTTCCCAAAATTGAAAAATTCCTGATTAAGTTCAAATCTCTACACACAATTTTGCAAGGATGTAGGAAAAACAAAATAGATGATGAGTGTATCTTTTTTAGACTCTCAAAGTTGCAAGTATAATATCAGATCTTTTCTTCCACTTTGTACTCTACTATGGATGCCTTGGGTACTAGACATTAGATGCCTTCTTTTGAGACATTTTGTGATTGGTTGACATGAAAATAATCCAAGATCACTCAGATGGATTCACTTACAGATTCATAGTCATAGGCATTGCTTACCAAGGATACATAGGAGCAGAAGTTGAAGCAGATATCTGATTCCTCCTCTCAGCACTCTACTAGTTCCTCCTCTTCTTCTAAGAAGAAGGGAAAAAAAAGAATGAGACTCCTACATATTCCTATTATCAAAAGGGACCTCATGATGAGTCACGTTATTGTTTCCTCTCCATCCTCTTCTACCTCACAAGAGTTTTTTTTCAGTCTTCTTCCACCTCTTTGACATCTACACTAGATCTTGGAAAGGGTCATGCATTACGGGCTTCCATTACATTCCCTTCACAGGTCACTTAGATACTGGATTCAGGTGCTTCTCACCATATGACATCTTCTCAAGGTGTCTTCTCTACTCTTGAGGCTTCTCCCATTCCTCATATTCTCATGGGGAATAACATTGCCCTACCAATCTATGGGAAAGGTTCAGTTTGCATCTAGGATGGTATATTCAATGATGTATTATATGTTCCATCTCTATCTGCAAACCTTCTCTTGATTTCTCAAATTACACACAATGGATCAGGGAAGATAGTTGAGTTCATTGTTGATTCAGTCTTCATTTAGGATCATGTAATAGGAGGTCTTATTGCTATAGGGGCAGTTGATCCTTCCACTTGTCTCTACAACTTCTCACATTTTGGTCCACCATCTCCATTATTAGAGTACACTTCTTCTCTCTCACAAGAGCATCATGTGGTGTAGTTAGGATACTTGAACCTTTGTATTTTTCCTAAGATCCCTATTTTAACTTCCACACCATATCCATTTGAGGTATTTTCTCTTTAGCAAGATTCTTCTTCTGCTTTACTTGATCCTCTAGCTCCATTCATCGAGCCTCTAGGTTTACCTATTGTGGATTCTATAGTGGACATTAATGATAGTATCATCACACCTACCTTGGGGATTCCCTTTTAGGATCCTCATATTTTCTCCTTTGAGCATCAGCTAGGCCTTCTAGTTTTCCCTCTCATTGAGTGGTTTCCTTGTTTTGTTCCCTTATTTCCTCCACATTGGAGTTTCATTAGTTCAATTCTTTCTCCAAGGGCTCCATTATTTTTTTTGGGGGGGGGGGGGTTGTACTTATGGTTTTGAGAGAGTCTCTTGAGCCATTTCTGTGGAAGTTGTCCTTGGGGGGTCTTGTTAAGGCCTTCCTTCCTTCCTTCCTTCCTTCATGTTTTATCTGCATGTTTATACTTACCTCTTTTTGGGGGAGGGTTTTTCCCATGAGGTTTTCCCTCTTTCCCTATTTTCAGAGGTTGCATTTCTTTGCATTTGTACATGTGTACCTAACATGGCCTTGTTGCCAAGACCCATTCTGCTTTTCATCTTAGCTATTGTAAGCTTAAATGCATTCCCCTAAGTTGCACTTTGGGGGGGGGGGGGGGGGGGGAGGTGTTAGAGTAAATTATTATTATTTACCCTTTTACTTAGTTAAATGCATTTATTTATTAGTTTTAGTCTAGGAGTTGTTGACAACATGGGAGTTTGTTCCTATCTAAGTCATACTTATCTTCTCACCTTGTTTGAGGATAATCCACCTTTTGTGGACGTATTCTTAGTTGTCAACCATATCTCCTAGCACTTTCTAGCTTGTTCTAGAAGCTTCCTAGAGGCCTTTATATTTGGGCTCTCCTATTGTAATTTCATATCATATTGTAGAACAATTTACATTTTATTTGAGAATATAATTTTCTTATTTTCAGACCAAACCCTTGCCTCTTTTTGTCTTTTTCTTCTCTATGATAGGTTTTCTATGTGCAGGTGATTCGAGGGCTTGTGGATTTGATTTGTGTATTTTTTCAAATACAATAGTAAGAATTTTGTCAATCAAAGTCCTAGATTAAAAGTTATGCCTTTCAAAAGTTGTACTACCATTTTTAGATTCTTCTAATTTTACACCAACTTCTAACGTGTTTTCTAGAACCTTCTATTTTGGTGATGGATGCCAAATGACATATCCTAAAATTTATTCCTAACCATAAACCTAATTTGGGGTACTTAAGGATATTTCTAGCATTGTAAAGGTAGTTTTTGGTGGAGATTGGGAGAAGGTACTATGAGAAGTGTTTTCTCTAGAATTTGATAACATTGTAAGCCCATAGGGCATGTCATGGAGTCTATTTTTTTTGTACTGAATGTAATAGCATATCATTTTTGATAATAATATTTCCCCTTTCCTACTATGTTCATTGTTGTCTTGGATTGTGCCCCCATCAAGTGGTATCAGAGCTAGGTTTTTTGGAGTGTGTAGCAGGACTTTGTGGTTGTGGGTTTTGATTAGAGAAGATGCCTCCATGAACGGAGCATGGTGGAAGGGCCAGAGTTGTTACTCCTATGGTTAGAGCCCTCCAGAGACAAGTCTAGGCATTGCAAGAGGATATCCGTAGAGGGATGAATGTTGCCATAGGTGATGAAAGTGAGGAAGAAAGTGAAGAAGAGGGAAATATTGGGCAAGAAGGGGAAGGAGATGGAGAAGTCCTAAACTAGGTGGAGGAGAGGCTTTTTAGGGCCATTCACAAGCTTGGAAAAAGACATAAATTGGCATCAGCATATTTTCAAGAAATCTAAAGCTGAATGAGTTGATCGACTAGATCAATGAGCTGGAGGAATATTTTGAGCATGAGGATATTGGGGACCCTGATAGGGTTAAGTTTACAAAGGCCAAAAATTAAAGGCCATGCCAAAATTTGGTGG